>BLSH010015899.1:1821958-1833879 GCA_018402905.1 Glandirana rugosa
GTACGTTTTCTTTTTTAGAGAAGGAACGTATACTCATAATAAACGTTTAACTTAACAACGATGTAAGTGTTTTGAGACCACTTTTAGGGGGGGGGCGTTTTACGTTAAACGGAAAAACTAATATCTTTTAGTTGGAGGGGCAGTAGACGGGTAAGTCCAGTCTCGATGTGACAGAGGACTACCGGGTTGGTGAGGATCGTTCCATATGAGTGATTAGATACGAGGGGTGGCAGAGGTACGACTTCACAGTGAGTGAGTTTATAAAAAACTTTTACCCACTTTTGTAATTGGTGGAATTATGGCGGCCTACATATATATGCCGGAGTATAACTCCACCAATATGGTCCTAGTACCAACGGTAAGAAAAGTCGTCCACTAAAAGATGTTAGATTTTCATTAGCAAATTGCATTTTGCGGGGGGGGGATTTTCACCAGAGTTTTGTGAATGTAGCAACAATTCAATTTGCAAATAATACTCATATGCAAGGAAGAGATTTTTTCTTTTGCATGCACATTTGATGATGGAAATCAGCAGGGCTTTACCCCATGCATTCAGTTCTGGGGAAAATTTCCTTTCAACTTCCCTTGAAAAGTGCACAGTGTATTTTCCTTAGTAAATCAACACCAGAGTCTCATTGATTAATTAGGATCCATGTTAGTGTAAAGTTTTGTTGTTCTTGTAATAGGCGGGTTACGTTTTAAGGCTAGGTTAACCATTGGGTATAGGTTAAGGGTTCCATTTCTCAATGGTTTTACCCACATTTCACAGAACCTTTACCCAAGGTTCATATATTTTTCTTATTGAATCTTTTGTGATAAATTAGCAAATATTGAGAGAAAGTTGGGTGAGAAGATTGCTAAATAGACCATTAAAAGTCTAAAGTTAAGTGACACAGTTTATTTTCAGCGCAAAAATCCCCAAGCTGAAAACGATTGTACCATAAAAACAAAAAACAGATACCATCTTCTGCCTTAGTGGGTAGCACTGTGTGTACTAATCTTGCAGCTTGTGCTAAGTCTATTTATAATTTAAACACCTGCACTTTTTTACATATGAATAGATAAGCAAGAAAAAGGTTGCATTTGTTCCAAAATGCTGTAATCTATAAATTGAACGGTTTGACTAATATACAGTATCTAAAACTGAATGTTTGTCTTTTATAATAGAAACATGTGTAGGTCCATTTCTGTAGGCCAGAAATCACACTGTACCCACAATCCTACAATAAAACCAACCTCTAATTACAAGCATACACAAAGCCCAATTAAGATATGCCTTTATTTTTCTGTAAGGGCCCATTGACATTTCTGCATGTTAATGCATGTGTTACACCTTCAAATTCATGATAAAAATAATGCTTTTTCCTATCTCTGTACTGCAGAATATGCAACATGGCCATTTTCTTATGCCTTTTAGTGCAATGGGAGACCTATAGAAGTCAATGCCAATGCATCAAAGCACATGTTACACAAGTGTAGTTCTTCTCCCAAATTAGTGCAGAGTCAGCTAGGCAAGCAGCAATGATTCACTCTGGCTCAAAAAATCAATTTAGGGCATGCCTTTCTCTAATTCATAGCAGAAACCTGTAACTAGGGAAAACAGTGGGGTATATGATACTCCAAAATGTCTAGGCACAAAGTTGCAGAAGACACTTCTATAGGTGACAGCAACACAGTCTTTCACTCCCAGCTGTGGACCAGAAGAATATTAGGCACAGAATTAGCAGAGGCACCTCCCCATTAGGTAGTAGAAATAGTCTTGCTCCTAGCTGTATACCAGGAGAATGTTAGATCATGGGTAGGATATGAAAGTACTAGACTAGAACAGTCTAAGTTTCCTGCAGCTGATGATCACAAGTTAGGTTTGGGCAGTTATTAGGAGTGGACTGGAGCAGTCCGGGTTCTTGCAGCCGAAGACCACAAGATAGAATAGCACACTAGTCACAATTGAGCAGTTTTTAACAGCCACAGCTGGGGACCTTAGATAAACTGCAGTTGGTTCTACTCATGAATACCAGTAGAAGAAAAGCTGTGGGCTCAATCCAGGGGAGGGAGTAGTCCAGCAGCCAGTCAGGAGGGCTTCAGGGATTAGCAGCCCCCTGAAGCTAATGCCCCCCCATCCTCCGGGGGATGAACACATCTTTCTGGGCTGCAGACTATTTACTTGCTCCCACCTAACATCTGGGCACACCTCCCCAGGGATTGGTTAGAGCAAGGTAAGAGCCCAGCCTGGGCATTTGAATTTCCCTGCCCTGGGAGGTGTGGCAGGCGAGCGAGCGGAATGGCCGCCTAAGTGAGGAGCTCCACATCCAGACCGCCCGTAACAGCGTCTGCCAGCGACCATCCGACACAAAGAATACACCACAACGTGGAGACCAACCCAGTGAACAACCAGGAGCAATGTCCCTTAAAAGGAAAGATGAGAGGAGGCCGAGGAAGCTCACGGCATTCATGTACCAGCCGAGGGACACCCAAAATGGTGCCGCGGCCAGAACGTGCAGCCACGAAGTGGGGCCTTCCATCGTAGACCGTTCGGGTTTCAACGAATGAATCCCCGCGGATGCGAGCCTCTCCACCCTTACAGGGCTCTCGCAACCGGGCACACCGCAATCTGCCAGCCCAGCGAAGGCCAAGATGAGGCTGGACAAGTCAACGCTACTGCAGGAGGTAGGAGAACCTTCATTTCACAATGCATCGCTCCCCCTGCACCCCTCTATGCCAGACCCCATAGCGGCCTTTCCAACATCAGGGCAGCCAGCACTAGACAACACCTTGAAAGACATGTTAATGTCCCTGAGAAGCTCCATCCAAGCCGACATGCTGTCAGTGATGCACAGATTTGGGCAGAGCATGGAGGTGCTAGAACAGAAAGAGGCATATATAGCTACTAACATGGGGGAGGTTACAGATACCATTAACGATATCATAGACACACAAGAGGAACAAGCATTGGACAGCAAGTGGTTAAAAGACAAAATGACCAACATAGAGGACAGGTCCAGGAGAAATAATATAAAGCTACGTGTGGTCCCTAAAACAGTTCAACAGTCGGACCTGTCCCCTTATGCTAGAGGCCTAATCAAAGTGGTTCTCCCAGATACCAAAAATATTGAGCTGGTCATCGACCGCATCCACAGATTACCTAAACCTACGTTCCTGCCTGACAATGTACCCAGAGACGTGATCCTCAGGATACATTTCTTCCATGTGAAAGAACAATTCATGCAGAAGGTGAGAGCACTGGGCACCCTACCAGACCCCTATAGCTAATTACAAGTGTATGCAGATCTTTCCCAGCACACACTCAGCCGCAGAAGACAGCTAAACAACATAACGAAAACCCTCCGTAAAAATAACCAAATACAATATCAGTGGATTGCTCCGTCTCAGATTTCAATAACCCATAACGGTAGCAAACACGTGGTGACATCAGTTCAGCATGGTCTCCAGAAACTCCAAGAATGGGGTATCATACCTGACGCCGCAGACAACACACCAATGGATCAGAGTACCGAGAAATCTCACTGCTTCCCAAATCCTCTACCACAGAGATCAGTCAGATACCGCCAACCTGACTAACAAGGTGAGGAATTGATGCACCCAGGGGCGGACAAATGGATGCTCATCATTCCCTCCGGCCAAGTAGACTTTCTCCTTCTTTACCCCGAACATTAGTTCCTAGTCACCGGCTGGGCCTACTACAAGGAACCAGAGGTGGGAAGCCACCTTGTTAGTGGCATTCCCCCCAAAGTTGTGTTAGCAGTACTTTTTTGGTGTAACTGCAAGCTTCATTAGTTGGATTTTTTTCTAGTTTTTCTTTTTCCTTTTTCTTTGTTCTCTTTTCGCCATTCAGTGTGCATACTTCCCACACGAACAGTCTGATACATACTTCTTCTCGTACCTCAAATAGCTCGAGCTCCAGATCATGCAGTTTAAAACAAACATCCATACAGCTAATACTTTGTCTTGTACATTAGCCCCGAACCATGCAGATCAAAATACTATCTGTTAATGTGAACGGACTCAACCATCCTTTCAAAAGGGCATCACTATGGAAATTAGCATCACAACACAAGTGTGATATCATCTGTGCGCAAGAAATGCACTTCAGCAAAGATAAACCCCCCTGCTGTTCATCTAGAGACTACCCCACGGTATTCACAGCAAACTCACCGTATAAGAAAAGAGGAGTGTTAATAGCCCTCAAACACTCACTCCCCTTCAAATTGGAACACTGCACCCAAGACCCCGAAGGAAGATACCTCATTGTGATTGGGACCATAAACGACACCAAATATACTTTCATCTCAGTATACGCACTGAACACACATCAAATTCGATTCATTAAAAAATTGCACAAGAAAGTCATCAAAATACAACAAGGGGTGACAGTGTGGTGTGGAGACTTTAATATTTCCCCTGACCTGCAAATCGACACCACCGCCACGTCCACCAGGGGGAAACCAGCTTTGAATACCCTACTAACGAACAACGGGTTACTGGATGTTTGGAGATGCCAACATGCGGAGGAAAGGGACTTTATGTTTCTGTCCCCCAGGCATAACACTTATTCCTGGATTGATCTATTTCTCATGAACCAATGGACCCTACAGAAGGTATCCTCGTCAGAAATCCTATCCGCCACATGGACTGACCATTCCCCAATAAGCATAACCTTAGAAAAAAGCTATGGTCATAAGCCCAACTTGATTTGGAGAATGAACACCCACCTACTACAATCGGAAGACTTCTCAAAAGACCTACATGACAACTTAGTAAACTTTTTTGAACAAAACCAGGGATCGGTAAGGGACTCGCACACCTTGTGGGCAGCCCACAAGGCCTTCGTGCGAGGCCTTTTCATTCAATTTGCAATAAGGGAGAGGAGAAGGAGGCAGCACACAAGTGACTTACTAAAAGAAATTCAAGCCGCAGACACTCAAAACAAACACACTCCAACAGAAGTTCTCAAAACAAAAATTTTCCAATTAAGATTAGAGCTTAGGACCCTTCTACTAGAAAATTTCGCAAACAAGCAAAACAGATTCAAAATGCAAAACTACGCCCACAGCAACAAATTTGGTAAGTTACTGGCACTCCAAATTAAAGGTCGGCCAACCAAATCCCACATTCCATTTCTGTACCACCAAAAATTATACGACCCACAAATGATTGCCAATGCTTTTAGTGACTTTTATAAAAAACCTTTATAACTTGAAAGAGGATGGGAACACCCCCCAACCTCAAACACATCTTATCCAATCGTTCCTCGACTCTGTCCAGTTGACCAGCTCATCCGACTGAATGTCCCATTCACTGAATCAGAGATTAGCAAAGTTATTAACTCCTTTCCTAAAAACAAAGCCCCATGGCCAGATAGATTTGTGTGTGAATACTATAAGAAATTCCAGAACATCCTTCTTGAACATCTAATTCCAGTCTACAATGACGCTGCCTCCTCCTCTTCCCTGCCACCAGAAATGTTGAAAGCGACAGTCATTACCTTGCCGAAGCTAGGGAAAGAACCCATCTCCCCTCCAAATTTTAGACCCATCTCCCTTCTCAACCACGATACAAAAATATACGCCAAGGTGCTAGCACAGAGATTAATGGACCTTCTCCCCAAACGTATCCACCCTGATCAATCTGGCTTCATAAAGGGGAGACAATCATCAGACGCAACACGGAGGATGATCAATTTAATCCACTACACAGAATCCTCTAAAACACCTTCTCTGCTCCTATCTTTAGACGCAGAGAAGGCGTTTGACAGGGTACACTGGGGTTATATGGAACTAGCCCTTTGAAAATTTGGCTTCCAGGGTCGCATTCTCTCTGCTATCTTAGCCCTATATTCCAACCCCTCAGCTCAAGTGCTATGCTCGGCCATGTTATCTACCCTTTTAGTATTTCAAATGGAACTAGACAGGGCTGCCCACCCTCCCCTCTAATTTTCAATTTAATATTAGAACCCCTAGCAGAAAACATTTGATCTCTCCCAAACATTACAGGCCTAAAACATGGGACACAAGAACATAAGATTAATCTCTTTGCCGATGACATAATACTAATTCTTTCCAACCCACTTTCCTCCCTGGCTTCGGTAAGTAAAATCTTAGAGAGGTTCAGCTCTATTTCTTATTATAAGGTCAATGACACAAAATCATTCATTTTGCCCATAGGGATCCAACGGGAGCTAATAAAACAATTGAAATTACGATACCCAAATACGTGGGATAAGGACCATATCTCTTACCTAGGGATTAGACTAACCAACAAAACATCTTCCCTATTCAAAGCCAACTACCTACCAATCCTGTTAAATCTACCTGATGAGTTAGATAAATTGTCCAAACACTATCTTTCATGGTCAGGCAGATTAGCTGCATTTAAGATGCTTCAACTCCCCCAAATCCTATACACATTCCGTTCCATCCCGGTACCTGTCCCCAATACGTTTTTTCTATCTATGCAAAAAATAGTGGGTAAGTTCTTATGGAAAGCGGCCAAACCCAGGAGTGCTAGAATTAACCTAACCAAACACAACTCAGTAGGAGGGGCAGGGTATGTTCAATTGAGGGACTATTACTACGCCTCCATCTTAGCACAAATTAAACCCTGGTTTCTAGACAAGTACCAATGCCCATGGAAAGACATTGAAAAATATCAAATTCCAGGTAGTGATCTAAGAGCCTGGATTTTAAGTAACCCTAAACTGAAATCAAATGACCCACACATATCACCGACAATACCAGCGTCCATTAAGGCCTTTAATCACTGCAAACTCCATGCACATAAAGGGCCCACTCCATTTCAAGTACCAATACCCCTAGCAACAATCTCACACTTAATACCAGGCTTTCCCCACCAAATGTGGGAGAAGAGGGGGATCAAAAAATTATCAGACTTATACAGTGGAGGAAACTTAAAACCATTTAACCCTCTAGCTCAGGAATTCTCCATCCCCAACACAGACTATTATAGGTACATACAATTGATGTACTGTTTACTAAAGAACAATCAACTCCAAATCTTGGTACATAAGGAAATTGGAATATACCTCTCAACAGATAGAAATTTCCCTGCCCTGAACTCTGGAAAGTTCTCAACAGGCTCAGGGGGAATCAATCAATTGCAACAGACCAAAACAGCAGATCACAGTTCCGCTGGCTATAGAGCAAAGAGCAAGTCACACTAAATCTAGCTTAGTCAAGGAGGGTGCTACAATGAGTTTTGATGTACATTGATGCATTGGCAACAAAGTGAGACAACACTTGTCAAGGCACGTCCGTAATGCATGTCAGCGCTCAAAGGAACCCCATATTAATGCATGACAACGCACTTGCCTAACACTACAAGAAAATCCACCTCTACACACATGCATGTTCAAATTTGTCCCTAAGTGCTTCTTTAGTGGAGATCTTGAACTCTTTGCATGGCCACAGTATAAGTTGGCTTATGGAGGTATGTAACTAAATTTTGGCCCTGTAGATCCAGACTTCTAAAGTTAAAGTAGACGTAAACTCTAACTGAATGACATTTAGTTTACTAAAGCACTGTGTATCATAAGAAATTGCCTGTTTTCACCTTTTTTCATCCTTTGTTGGTGTTCATGGAGAGTTCTGTACCATTTTTTAACCACTTTAATACCAGGCACTTAACCCCCTTCCCACCCAGACCAATTTTCAGCTTTCAGCACTGTCACATTTTGTATGACAGTTGCGTGGTCATGCAACACTGTACCGAAACAACATTTTTATCCTTTTTCCCCCAAACAGAGCTTTCTTTTGGTGGTATTTGATCACCTTTTTTTGCGCTACAAATAGAAAAAGACCAAAAATTTTGAAAAAAAAAAGTTTTTCTCTGTTTCTGTGACAAAAATTTGTAAATAAGAACATTTTCTCCATCACTGATGGGCACTGATGAGGCAGTACTGATTGGCACTGATGAGCCAGCACTGATGAGGTGGCACAGATGGGCACTGATAATGAGGCACATGTATGCAGCACTGATAGACGGCACTGATAAGCAGCACTGATGGGCACTGATAGGTGGCACTGATAAGCGGCACTGATGGGCACTCATAGGCGGAACTGATTTGCACTCATTGGCACTGATAGGTGACACTGGGCACTGATAGGTGGCACTGATGGGGGCACTGATAGGTGGCACTGGTGTGCACTGATAGATTGCACTCGTGGGCACTGGTGGGCACTGATAGGTGGCAATGTCAGCTTGCAATGTAAGGTGGGAATTCTAAAATGGGCACTGAGTGCCATCCATGTTGGGCATTGTGCCCCTTACCTGGTGGTCTAGGATGGGCTCCCTGGTGGTCAGGATGGACTCCCTGGTGGTCCTGGGGGGCTCTCGCTGGTGGTCCTGGGTGGACTCTCCCTGGTGGCCCTAGGTGGGCTCTCCCTGGTGGTCCTAGGTGGGCTCCCTGGTGGTCCTTTCGTGGAGATCCTCGGGGGGCTGCACAATCAGGGCAGATGCCCCCTGTCAGGAGAGCCACTGATCGGCTCTCCTCTACTCGTGTCTGCAGATGAGAGTAGAGGAAAAGCTGATACAAGGCTCTTCCTGTTTACACTGCAACCAGCCACAATGTGTCATGGCTAATCACGTGGTAAAGAGCTTCTGATGGAAGCTCTTTACCAAGATCGGTAATGCGGTGATTCAGACTGACACACTGCACCACCAATCGTCGCGATGCGCACCCCCACGGGTGCGCGATCGCGGTTTATCCTGAAAGACGTCATATGATGTCCAGTCAGGATAACTGAACCACCGCCGCCGTTTGTCTATAGGCCGGACGGAAAGTGGTTAAGAAAAATGTGTGCTTGCTGTATTTTAACAGCTATCACACTAATTTACAAAGAACACACTTCCAATGGGACTCAAAGCACCCCTCCAAAGAAATTGTAAAAATAATAAATATTACCCTGTATCCAGCCATAAGGGGACATTTTGGGCTCCTTTAACTTATCAGGCTAACCTTAGCTGCTTAGCTGAAAAATGTCTGCTGTTTACAAAGTCTATTGATTGAAGTCCAACTTTATGGAAAAAAGAATGAAGAGGAATTGTGACTCATCCCCCTCCTTCTTCTGTTCAGATTAGGTTTTACATATAGTACATTCAATTGCATAGTTAGGCTGAAAAAAGACAAGAGTCCATCAAGTTCAAGCAATGGAAAAAATACATATATGTAGTGCTACCTCCATAGGAGCCACTAAGTAGGATGTGCTTTGCCCCAACATTCTCAAGAACCTCTGACGCACCCGGTGGAGTGTACAAACATACAATATCACAGGAGATCACAGAAAGTAATACTTAGTACCCAATGGCAGTGCTATATCAACGAAAACAGAGACTAAACCAGGTAGTAAAGGCAAACTTAATATATTGTCACCCAATATGGTTAGTAACTAGGCAAGCAAAAATAGATTAGAGTTAATAGCACAAATTAACATACGACTTGATTTACAGTAAGGCGTAGGCATTAAATGGCATTTGGCTTCCAGATCATCATAAACAGTAGCAGGGCCACCTCACATGTAACAGTGAGCAGTAATAAAGTCTACCGAGCATTGGCACTATACTACCAGAGTGCATTTATGGCAGCAATGCTATTCCTAGACAGACTAGGTATGCACTGCCCAAAAGAAAATGAAGATAGTAGAAGATGGGACAGGGGAACAATGGGGCTTGTAGAATAATTACTATGGGAGGGGCAGCCTATGAGATGTTCTTCTGATGGCTATCAGTGGGGCCCTTTAAGAGCGTCTTTTCACTTAACAACAATCCCAGTGAACCTGCATGCAGTATAGCTACATTATAGGTAAGATATAGTCTTGGCATAGGTACAAGTTAGATGTGTTTCAGATGTGACAAAGACTTGGTATATTGGGGTGTAGGTTTAGTATAGGTGCTGACTTGGTCTGGAATAAGTGCAGTATGGGTGCATTATGGATTGGGTACATTTGGTATCCTGCTTTCATTGGCCCAGTCCCTGCTACCAGTATCAGCAATGGGCAAACAGCCCTCTCACCAGTCCTCAGGATGCAACAGGGATCTCTCACTGTGAAATGAGGGGTCTTCTCAGACTCTATACAGCGGTAGGAAGACGATGAGTGGACACTCCAGTCTTTTTGTGGCAGTGGTTTTGTGGCAGTGGTGCAGGATCTGTGATGTGGAGGATACTGCACTGCCCCCGACTGTCTTCACTCTCAGTCTCAGGTTCAGGATCGAATTCTCACTTCAAGTGAGTACTCGGACAGAGGAGCTCTGCTCTCTTCCTCACTTCCACGCCAAGAGGAATAATTTTCCCAGGCAGTTTAGTAAAAATCCTCTCTTCACTCCACTGTGTCTATATGGATCCTTAAAATGGTCTATGTCAAGACCTGGATTTGAACCTGTGACCTCTGCTGTGTCTGACAATGTCTCTTCTTGCTGGTCAGCACCCTGTATGATCAATTGCCACGTGTCTTGATAACCTTGCCTTTTGTCTTGTTTGTCCTGAACTTTGAACCCTTTGCTCTTCCCATGAACTTTCTATTAAAGTCATGCCTTTGCACTTCCTGTTTGACAGATTATGGTGCCCTCTCCAGCCAATATCTTGCTCTTGTCTCTCCTGCTGCCATCCATATCTTGACTACCACTTGTTATCGACCTTCTGCATGTTCCTCGACTACACTTCTGCTTGATCTCAACCTGCAACCACTTGTTACCAACTTTTGGCTTGTTTACTTACTACATTTCTGTTTGTTTCATACCTGTTCTATCTGCTACTGGACCCTGGGACTACTGAGCCTGCATCATCTCGCAGGGTGACCTGCTTGTGCACATATCCAGCTAGTTGATGGGAGCCTTTCTAGTGCCATAGCTACTGGTCTCCGAGCCTGACCCCTGACTGTAACACTATGGGTCCCATTATATGGCTGCCATTCCAAATTACAACTTTCAGGATTCTCAACGCTCTGTATAGGAGTCTATGGCCTTGCTTGACTTCAGCTCTCCCTGAACTTGCCAGAAGAGACAGGTGCAGCATAACATCAGTATTTCAGTAGAAATGGAAAGTAAAATGATTGTGAAGGGGCAATGTGTGTTTACCTTTGCAAAACCAATAATGCTTTGTGACTCTGATATCATGGGTGCACTGTGTACTAAATGGTTATTTGTAGAATACAGAAATAAAAAGAAATCACAATAAAAAAAAAAAAAAAACATATAAATGTGCAAAAAAAAAAAAAAAAACCTATAACCATTATAGTTTACCTTTAAGCATTTTCATTTTCAGTAAGTCAAAAAGAGGGAGATACTCCCAGGTTGTATGCTATCCCCTGGACTTTACAGGCAGTTGGTGTATGAGGTACAAAAAAGGAATTGAAAAATAGTAAAAAAATATACAGTTTTATTGATACAAAAACATATAATATATTCCAACATTGGGGTGAGCTGGGACACGGGGTTCCCAGTCCACTTCAAGTTGTGTATGGATATACAGAATCAAAAAATTGAATACAAGCAATACATACATCAAATGCAATTATAAAAGGACAAAGAATAAATTTGTCTCAACATGGTACTACAGTTTAAACAGCATGTATACTTGGAAAATGCTTGGATGCATGTGAGAATAGACACATTCAAGGAGCCGCTATATGAGCAGGGTCTTGGGGCTATTTCTCAGATATCCCAACATGTTTCGGTCAATCCTTCATCAGGGGATTATGTGCATCACGCAGAACAATAATTGTGCTGTCTGTAACAAAGTTCAATCATACAGGACAATGTTATCATGCATGTAAAAATTAAGTATAAAATGCAGGTAGTTTGGTAAGAATGTATTCCCATAAGGAAAAGACAAAAGGTAAAAGAAAGCTAAGGTGAACCATCACTTACATCTTAACTGAAGTACCATCGAC
>BLSH010015899.1:1844780-1859388 GCA_018402905.1 Glandirana rugosa
CCCCAGGCCACGTAGAGGCCAGTGGTAAGGTCCAGACTAAAGTCGGGCTAAAAAACAGACTTTACCTGGTCTTCTGTATGTCCTGTGGTCACGTTAAACGTGGCCTCGGCGTGGTCTCTACACACTTGGCCGAGACATCTATCGACCAGTGTTAGAAGACGTAGGTTAAGTGTTAACACACTTGGGTCGGAATGAGGATCAAGGAGGTGGTTACACGTCCGAAAGGAAAGATATCGTTGCGTTCTTTTTTTCCACTTCTCATCTCAACTCGCTTGGAGACCTTCAAGCCCAAGACGACCAGGCAGGCTTGAAGCCCTGTCGTGCGATCGTTCGGGTTCCGTCCGGACCCGGACCCGGACTTTGTCCCGAAGTTCGGACGGACCAGCAGAACCCGAACTTCCAGAGGTTCGCTCAACTCTACTCTTCACCTTTTTTTCTTGCGTTGCTATAGAAAGGAAAGCCTGCACATTGGTGGAGGAACTAGGAGTAAGGCTGGGTTCACACAATTGTGAATTGGATGCAGAAGATTGTGACCAGCTATCTACAGAGCCGGTTCACACATCTCTGGTGCGGCTCCGGTGCAAATTGCACTGGTGTCCTGTATGTCTTCTGGTCCATTTCAGACAAAAAATCGGGCTGAAATCAGACCTGGAATGGTGACCGGAGATGCACCGGACCCCTGCTGTGAGCCTCTTTGTGCTGCAGTGTGAACCCAGCCTAAAGAGAGAGTGGATCCAGCTAAAGCAAAAATTTTGACCAACTTAAAGATAAGTGGTCAATACCATCTGCTACTGAAAGGAGAGTCTGTGCAACAGGTGGAAACAGGAGTAAAAAGAGTGTTGATTCAGCTGAAACACAAATTTTAACCAACTTAGAGATAAGTGGTCAATACCATCTGGTGAGTTGCTGCTAATTACATTTGTGCTCAGAATCTTCAATGTGACATGGATTAAGAAATGAGATTATGTATGAACAGTGACCTGTGGAGTGCCTTGGTCACGAGGCCAGTATGCCTAAAGAGGGCAAAAATAAGACAGATAGGATGCAAGAAATGCAAAGCTTTATTATGACAAGTAACACAGGTTAATCCACCGACCTGGCAAATGCACGAGACATTTCTACGAAAGGTTCAGGTATGTACCTGGTGTAAGAAGATGAACTCCACCTGCATAATTTCCTGATAATATGTGCTAGGACTCCATGCTGAGAAGCCCCCGAGGCAGCTCCAATCCTGAATGAGTGACCCGAGTGTTCTTTGGGGTTCACACCTAACCTGGACAACAGAATGCAGACATGATTCATGAACTGAACCATTATGATAGGAGATCTGGGGAAAGGCAGCAAAGGGCCATACCTTGGTTCCCCTCCTGTCATGAGTTCATCCAATACTTTAACTGGACACCAGGCTGTATCTGTCTTGAAATATCGGATATCTGCACTGGCACCTAATTCTCATGTCTTGCAAACCCCCAAATGTAACCGGAAATGATCCCAGTGCCTCGTTAGTTGTTTGATTGACAATGGACGGGACTGTGTGTCTGAAACCGAAAATTCACTAGGTCTTAGAAACCCGTAAAAGGCTAGGTACATTGCCGCTTTGATGACCATGCTAGCTCGCTGCCCAAATGGTGCATTGGAGAGGATGTCGGACATGCCTCAGAACAATTTCCCTGAAACCGGGAGCCTGCTGACTGCAGCTGACGGGTTGCTTTTTTGGATACCTTTTAAAATGGTCCTGATGGGGTGCACTAAAAACAAAGAAGGCTTGTTCGGGTATTGCAAAGACATGAAGTGTTGTATGCCAGCTAGATAGGTTTTGATGGGGGAGTAGGACAGTTTTAATTGAAAGTGGCAAAAAGAAATGAACGCTAAGAGATACTGAACATTATACCAGTCTGGTTGTAGATACTGAGCTGAGAAAGACTGGAAAACCTCCCATGCAGTATTGTATGCCTTCCTTGTATTGGCTGACAGGGAACTAGTGAACAGCCTTCTAGCGCTGGCCTGTAACGTACTCAATCCATCCTGAGCAGGGAGTAAACTGGGCATGGGGTGGCACAACCGTCTGCCTCCGGGACCTGCTGGAAAAATAATGGAAGGTTAAATTGAGACAACGCGTCGGCTGCAACGTTCTCTATGCCTCAAACAAATACACAATTGATGTGGAACTTCCAATGCAGGGAGAGCCAAATCAATCTGCGCAGGAATGACATCACCACTAATGAATTGGACCTGCCCTTGTTGATGATCTCTACTGGCACTTCCTTGTCCATGAAAAATATGACTGTGTTTCCTGACCATAAATGCCCCCAAACCCTGGTGGGAGCCACAATGGGATAGATTTTGAATAATGCCTTGTCAAAACCTGGGACTGACCTGACCTCCTCAGGCCATGGACCTGACAACCAATGAGTTGCAAATATGGCTGCCAAAACCACTGGTAGCTGCCGCATCAGATACCACCCTGGGAGAGGATTCCGAAGCTGCAGGTATGAACATCAAAACCCCATTCTAATGTTGCAGGAACTCATCCCACATGTTCAGGTCTGCCAAAGCTTTTGCCAGTTTGATGCGGGAGTCAGAATCCGTGGCCAAGAGTAATAGTGCCAAAAGCCTGGAAACAAAAGATCTGCCTTGAGGAATTATCCTCATGGCGAAGTTTAACATTCCCAAGAGTGACTGTAATTCTAGCCTGGAACATGCCGTACCGTAAATTAATGAATTAGTTCTCTGATCCTTACCAATTTGTCCGCAGGTAAGCTGGCCGGCATCAACTGTGTGTCCAACATGATACCCAAAAAAAAACAGTACCTTGACCTTCGAACTTCTTATCTGCCAGAGGAACATCAACAGCTGAGAACACTGAGACCAATTTTCAGTCAGTCAAGTCAAAGTCAGCGGGGGCTTGTTTTGCACCTTTAATCAACAGGAAGTCATCCAAATAATATTTGCGGCTGAGCCTATGATCCCTGGCCATAACCACCACTGAAATGTCCCCACAAGCATATGACCTGTTGTCGGCACTGCAATCAAAAGGGAAGCCAGGTTAATATCCTTCCCTTCTAGTATGTCCTTCCTAATGTTAGCTGGTATGAAATGCGTGGGAGTAACTGAAGGAGTGCACACGCTAGTACCTGCCACTGCTGGAGCGGAACTTGGCACCACCGAAATCCTCGGAAGGGCCAACACCTCAGGGGCTGCATTTGGTCGACTTTCCAAGGTTTCCACCCTGGACCTTAACTCTTGGCTGGACGTGACCAAAGAATTCAAGGTAGCGTGTGTTTGAGCTAATGAAGAAGCGACTGAACGCAGAGTCACTTGTTCGGCATCTGACCCAGAAGCTCTGGAAAACAGCAATCTAAATAGTTCTGCTTTTTGCGCTGAAGCTGGATATGAAATGTCCCTATGTTGTAACTCGACCATCAGCTTTGTAATGGTCCAAGCTGTTAACGAGGCAAATCCCCATGTTCAGAGCTCCAAGCTGGCGAAGGAGGGATAGATGGAAAATCTCCAATGTCCTCGGCCAGTGACATGACCTACATGATCAAGTAAAACGTAGATAAGCATGTTTCCAAGATTATGAAATTACGTACTACCAGCTAGTTGACTGGAACCCCATACCCTTAGGACAACCATGTGATAAGCATGATCACGATGGAAGAACTAGGTCAAGCCTCCTGGGCGTCTGCAAAAATGCACACTGAGACCTGTGAGTACCTGAAAACGAGACAAGCACCTATATGTGAGTCGAGAAATGACATTCGTATGACGTATGTGCCACAGATGAGCAGACTTGCCACCGAACAAGCCAATTAAAAATGATCAACTCAATCTGTTGGTATTAGAGTTGATCGAACCCCTGGATGTTCGGGTTCAGTGGGTTCGGCCAAACTTCGGGAAAAAATCCGGGTTCGGTACCAAACTTGACCCAAACTTTACCCCGAACCCCATTTAATTCAATGGGGACCCGAACACAAAAATGACTGTAAAAAAGTCCTGGAAAGTGCTAGGGGGTTCCAAAAGGAAGTAAAATGATTTTAGAACAATAATCTGTGGCTGTGATGGCTTCTAATGGGCAAAACAGTGAAGCACTTGTTGATTGGCTGCCCTGTAGCTAGTCAACATGCGTGATCAAATACCCAAACCCAAACTTTTTTCAAATGTCCGGGTTCGGGTCCGGGTCACGGACACCCCAAAGTTCGGTACGAACCCGAACTTTACAGTTCGGGTTCGCTCAACTCTAGTTGGTATCTGTAGACGTGACAGGTAATGATTAAAATGTCGGTGTAACGCCAACCCTAACTACTGAACCTAACAGTGCATGTGAAAGAAATGAAACCAAGACCCATACCTACAAACCTGAGCCAATGATATTTCCAGAAAGAAACTCCATTGCATTCTGGTCAAATGACTAAGAAAAGGGAGCATAAGTCACCAATCTGGCTACTGACTGTATCGGCTGAAGTGGCTCTCCTGGGGAACAGGAAAACTAAGAAAGGAAACAAACAAAAAAGCTACTACCTGATGTCTGGATTTTTTTTTTGTTTGCGCTCTAGATGCCCATATGTGGGGGCAGCCCCGAAAAGCCTGAGATTAACCTGACATGCGAGGTAGGAACTGCTACGAACCTGATGACCTTGCTGTGTAAGATAGAGGCCCCTATTGAGCCAACCTCCAGTCCCCTTCCGTTTGTGCCTGACCGCCCCTGACTGATGCTGTCAACCTCCCTCTACCTACGTGTAGGCCGCTGAGACCTGCCTGCAGGAATGATGTGCTGATCCTTCCTCCGTGGTCCCGAGGTGGGCAAAAGGACAGCCGTGATGCTGAGAAGATCAGAAATGCTGCCCCTGTTACCCATTGAGCTATGCCGATCAGATGCCAATATGGCTGACATAGTACCCTAGTTATATTATTGCATGTTGCAATCTGCTTGCTGATATTTGAAATAGTGGAACAACTTGAGGACCCCAGTAAAATCCGCTGGCCGGAACTCCGGCTGGAACTCCCCTCCCACCGATTTGAACGGAACAAACACAGAAAAATGCTGAGCTGGAATAAGATCTGCTGTACTCCTCATCAGAGACCCCTGAACATGGGCGGAGAGATGCAGTGAAATGATGTGGTGTATGCATGGAGAGTGGACCTTGGCAAAATTTGCAATCGGGAATTGCTCACTATGCACTGACCCACTAACCCCCCAGCTCTCATGCTTGTGAAAAAAAAGGAGAAGCATGCAAAATTTAGCCCAGCGGGGGTGAGGGGGGGCATGCATGCACTACCAGGTGGAGGTGTACTTGGATCTAGGATGCCCCTGCATGATACCTGGCAGTGACCTGGCTGGGGCCAGTAACCACACACCCCTGTCTGTCCTGAATGACCGGAGCTGGACCCTCCCTGTGGCCTGCGATCCTGTGAGATGAGAAGGAGAGGCACCGTGAGATCCCAGAATCACATGAATCACCTCTGACCTCCCAAATGACAGAGCCCTGTGCTGCCGGATAATAACGCAGATGTACCTGGATGGTGGTGCTCCCTACCCAGAAACATGCCGCTGCACTGTCCCCCTGCCAGTCAGTGCCTCTGTGAGAAATGCCAGTACGAGGCTGCCGCTTTTTTGACCCTGGCCGTGCCCATGCTGCATACACTCTGTGCTACCTGCGTGCAGGAGGCTGAGCATGCCATAAACGTGAAATGATCTTTGAAAAAACCAGGCACCTGGCCCGACTTACCCAGCCTGTGATCAGACCCCCATGAGCTTTGTGTGGACCGCACAGCCTGCTCCTTGCGTCTTGTGGGCTAGAGACTAGCCGAAAACTGGAACCGGAAGTGATGAAACACCTCTGAACAAAAAGTAAACAGGAAACACCGAAAACTATGGGAGGAGGAGGCTGGGTTATATACGATTACATTATATATTATATAGGTTATAGGTTTATATTAATATCACTATTCCAAGTGAATGAGACTGCTGCCTACCCAGAGCCTCCACTAGGTGGAATTGGTAGATCAGGGTATAGTATTGAGGGAATTGGCACTGTCTAATTACATTTAATGAGTGTGTATGTTTGCTCAATCACATATGCAAGATTAATTATATGTGTTCAGATTAATTGAGCATAGACCTCTAAACGGGAGTTTGTATTACCAGTGCATGAGCTTTGTATCAAACTGTGCAAAAAAAATGTTTTTACAATCACCGTGCAACACCTAAAAATTACAAGGGCTCTCCACTCAATTTCTAGCAAAGACATGGCCACACAAGCACATCCTAGCGCATCATTTCTTCAATAGGGACTCCCTACGCACTCGCGAAGACCTGGCTGCACAAATGACAGACCTTAAATTCCAGCTGTGGACGTACCTCCAAATACAACACTTCCTTTTAGACCCACGACATAGATCTTCATGGACTAAACAACTCACCCCCTTGGAAATGCTGTGCTCGGGACCCACCCCACAAAGGCATCTAATATCCTCCATCTACGCGCTACTCTTTAACCATCGCCCCTTGAAATATAAAACATGCCTCACATGGGAAAAAGAACTATCGCTGGACCTCTCGAATGACAAGTGGGAACAAATATTCGCCAATGTCCTTAAAGGATCAATAAACGTATCCACTCAGGAAAATGGTTACAAGGTCCTAAGCCGGTGGTATAGAGTCCCTACCCTCATTCAAAAATTTGCACCAATGGTGTCCAACCTGTGCTGGAGATGCAACTCAGATCCTGGCTCGCTTCTCCACATCTGGTGGTCTTGCCCCAAGATCAACAGGTTCTGGCAGGAGGTTCATAGAATAACCCTAAAGGTTTCCACCTTAAACCTAGACTTCACGTCCGCCCAATATCTACTACACCACAACACACTCCCTAGAAAGCGTTACTATAGATCCTTGGCGATGCATATGCTCAATGCCGCCAAGTTATGCATCCCAGTCCTTTGGGGAAACCATAGGGCCCCCTCAACCAAAGAATGGTTCCTCCGAATAGATAAAATCGCCGAAATGGAAGAGCTCGTCGCCATCTCACATGACTCCATCTCCATATATAACAAAACTTGGGCCTGCTGGTCACATTTTCAGATCACCATAGAATATACTCAAGCAATTAATCCCTGTGACAATTAATCACCTTACACCTTCTTGATAGCGACCCCCACACAAGGGTCTACAGCCAGCAAAGGCCCCAGGGCCCAAGGGGTGGGTCCCAGGAAGTGATGGAGGCTCGCGCCCCTCCTGGGCTGATCCACTCTGGCCCTGGACCCTACATTAGCCCACCTCGTCGCGAACTCCTGAATTACACTTCGTCAATATACCCCGAACCCCCCGTTCCCCCCTCCCCTAACCTACATGGGCCATGCCCACCCTCAACGCCCACGCACATCTCCCCCTGCATAACCTCTCATCCAATATAAGATCCCTTTAGAGGCTAGCAGCTGGCCTGTTAGCCTAAACTATACCCTCCTGCCCCATCAAGCCCCCTTCACATACCACCGGTTATCTCAGATACCTTTCCAAAATTGCTACCCACATACACCCGCAGGACAGCTGGGATGACCCTCCGGGCCCTCATATGTATCTTTAGCCCCAACTACCCCGCTGAGCGTAACTCGGCTCAGCAGGCTGGTCACCTTGAAACTCAGACACCCGCATCCTGTCGGATGGCGGGGAGGGCCGACGCCGATGGATGAGATGGCTTATACCGCCCTTCGTCCCCCGGCGCTGGCCTCTCCCCGACGGAACTTTGCGCAGAGTGTTTCTCACATACTCAGCTACCTTATTGTCATAACACAGATCCACAGCATACGTACCAAATGTCAACTCAGACGCAACAGCTTGATCCTTCAATTGCCCAAAAGCTTTCTATGTTGTTCTTATGTATACCGGACATAGCCATTGTTTCCTACTTCCTGTCTATTTCATTGTTGTAATTGTAACTCTTTTCTCTCTTTCTTGAAAACGTAATAAACTTCTTTTGAAACAAAAAAAAAAATAGAAATAAAAATAAAAATAAAGACACCTAGGGCGCCTTCTAAACCAACATAGCCCCAATTAAATATTTTATAAAAAGCAATAGTCCAAAAAGGTAAGATGTGTGCAAATATGTGCAAAAGATGAAATAGTGCAAATTAGCTTTCTTTAAACCCAGTTCTCTTCATAAACTCTGAAAATAAATGTCTCTATATTCAAACGTTGATCTGGTGATAATTCCAAAGTGACTCCAAAGTGACTCCAGTGCATCAATCTATAAAGTGACTTTAGTGCATCCACTCGTGCTCCCCCTCAAATTTCCTACTCAGCAGAGGCAAGCACCCCTGCAGGGGTAACCCGCATACCCAATCTCCAACGCCCGTGTCCTGATGTCCCAGTGTAGGTCTCCCTTTAGCGAGGGTTTTATGGCATATAAGGAGGGATGAATACAACACACATAGTGTAATTCACTTTTTAAGTGTGTTTATTAAAAAAAAAATGTTATTTAAAAGTTTGTTTAAAAAGTGTTTCAGAATACAAGGTACTTAGTAACATTCAAAGCAAAAGATGAGCCGGCACTCTTGGGGATCAGATAATAAAGTTTTTTATTCCATCGTGGCAACGGCAATCAACAGCTAACGCGTTTCGGCGGCAATAATGCGCCTTGTTCACAGCTTACTTCCTAGTGAAATAACAGACATATAAATACATTTTACAAGTTCTCATACTCTGGTGTGTCTCCTCCCACATTTAATTGAGTGATAATCACTAATGATCTATCTGGGAGTTCAAACACTTCCATACTATGGGTACAAAAAACAAACATAATAGAGCTAGTTCTTATAAAAAAATACAAAATATATGTATTCACATAAAAGAGAAAGTGAAAAGATACAAAATGCTGCACACATGTGTCAGTGTGTTGTACTTTTACAAAAAAACAAACGACTCTCTAAATTTGTTCCTGGAAAGTTCATATATTTTTTTGGACATATTAAAACAAAGGATGGTCAAAATCCATAATTCTATAGATGAAGATATGACATCTTCAATCTGATAGAAATGAGCCCCAAACTAATATAAGTCAAAGTAAATAGATTTAGATGTTAATGCAATGATGATGGAGTACTGAGGATGTTCGGAGGGGTAATGGTCAAACTTCAGAAACGACATGTCCAAAAGAGACCCACTTATTTCAGGAAGAGATCAACATCATATCTGTAGTTCATTCCTGTGGGGACCCTTGTCTGTAGACTATAGATCCACCAAACTTCTCTTTGTGGGAGCTCATGATGTAAATCCCCCCCCCCCCCCGGGGTGATGGTCTGACCCCCTCTACACCATAAAAACAAAATGACGACACGTTGCCCCCGTGTTCGTGTTTAAAATGTTTAGACACATTGGACAATCCTTTATTTGTGGTGTAGGAGGCTCCATTAAAATGCTTACTGACCCTTTTTTTCAGCGCTCTTGTAGTGCAGCCCACATATTGTAGGCTGCAACTTTTACACTCTATAACATACACTACATTATCAGAGTCGCAATTGATGTAATTTTTGATATTATATACCTTATTGTTTGCATATGATTTGACATCACATGACTTTTTGTGTTTCCCACAGAAACGACATGTCCGTGTGCCACATGGATATGAGCCTTGGACATGTAGCCAGGTCTGACTAGGCTGTTATACAAAAACAAACTGGGGGATAATATATCGCCCAGAGTTTCAGCTCGCCTAGCAGAAAATCGCACCCCGGTCTGTATTATCCTCTCTAGGTCCCGATCCATGCAGAGCACCTCCATGCGTTTTTGAATTATATTTCTAATCAGGTGGAACTCCTTAGAATATGTTGTCACAAAAAATAAAGAATTTCTGTCCATCTTTTTATTCATTTTATTCTTTCCTGATTTAGTAAGGAGGTCTGTCCTGTTCCTTTCCTTTGCTATATTTTCTGCTTTCAAAATGTCCTTACTATTATAGTTACGTGCTTGGAGTCTAGAGGAAATGCTCTGACATTCCCGGGAAAAGCTTTCTTCCGCAGAGCAATTCTGCCTGGCTCTAATGAATTCCCCCATGGGGACCGATCACACCGTATGCGCAGGGTGGCAGCTAGTAGCCAAAAGGATAGTATTCTCTGCACACTCCTTGCGATAAGTCTCCGTGTGGACCCTACCAGAGTTGCAGTCCACCTGCAAAACAATATCCAAGAATTCAATCCGATTGGGAGTGGTGTTAAAGGAGAACTCCAAATTTAGGGAATTCTTGTTGGCATATTCGATAAAAGAGATTAACTCTTCCATCGTGCCCTGCCACACGCACAGGAGGTCGTCGATGTAGCAACCAGACCACCTCCGCTGGCTCCTGAAAGGGTTAGCGTTGGAGAAGATGTACATCTCCTCCCACCAACCCATATACAGGTTAACCAGCGAGGGTGAAAATTTGGCCCCCATGATGGAGTAAAAACTCAACGGTCATCAGTAAAAATTCCTTAAATTCTCTCTGATAAAAACTATAGTGTGTCAAATGATGGTGTAGTGCCTCCAATGCTAAATGTTGTGGAATGCAGGAGTAAAGTGCTTTGGCATCCAGTGTAACCCAAATGAAGTTCCCTTCCCATGTAAAATCTTGTATACTGTTCAAGACTGTAGTGGTGTCCTTAATGAACCCTGGAAGTCTGGTGACTAGTGGCTGTAGATAGTGGTCGACCCAGTGTCCCAACCTCTCAAACAGGAACCCTATACCTGCCACTATGGGGCGTCCCTGCACAGGTATTGTAAATTTGTGGAGCTTGGGTAAATGATGGAAGATAGGGATCACTGGGTCGGCCACTAATAAATATTCTGCCAGTTTGTCAGACAATATGCCTAGATGTTTACCCTCATCCAAAAGATGAGACAACCGAGTGCTAAATTCTGTGGTGGGGTCATGGTTAAGTTTTCTGCATGTAGTGGTGTCACCTAGCTGGCGCAGTGCTTCCAGCTTGTAGTCCTCAGCACTGAGTACTACTACAGACCCACCCTTATCTGGTCTTCGGATAACAAGATCATTATGTTTTTTTAACTCTTTAATGGCTGCACGCCCTGCTTTAGAAAGCTTATCAGTACATAGCTTAGATTTTTGTTTGATTTTTCCCTCCAATGCAACCAAATCCTGTTCTACCAATAACCGAAATATGTCAATTGTAGAATCCCGTGCATTAACAGGATAAAAGTATTTGTTTTGTGCACATGTTTCATCTCTGGTACTACCAAAAAGTCCTCCTACAGTCTCTGATTCCAAACTCTCTAAGGCAAATTTAGCAACTAGGTCATTAAATTCAAAAGAGCAAGGTTTATCTTCCAAGCCTTCTTGTGGGCAAATATCTCCTACAGTCTCTAATTCAGGTTCATTCAAAAAGTGCTTTCTCAGAACAACATTTCTTATGAATCGATTTACATCGAATAGAGTTGAGAACACATTAAAGTGCTGAGTGGGGGAGAAAGAGAGACCTTTAGATAAAAGACAGTTCGGCATCAGAAAGTGTGACATTGGAAAGATTAATAACCTTAGGTACATTTCCCTCATCCGTGTTTGATGCATTTCTGTGATTTATTTTATGTTCCGAACTTGTCGTGGATAAGATTCCCTTGGGATTACTCCGTCTGCCCCTTCTGACTTTCCTTCTTTGTTTGTTTTCTTTTTCTTTACATCTGGATTTGATGTTAAGTTTTTTGAAGCCTGACAATCCGTGTGTTTATTATCCCTTGAGAACACAGACGATGCAGAGCCTCGGGATCCTCCCGTAGCTGTACTGTCCATCCCGTCTGACAGCTCTGATTGTGAGTCAGACTGGTTGGGAGAGCCGAAGCTGACATGTCTCCCTGTGCTCTTTCTTGGGCGTCTCCTTCACTTTAGAATTGAGGTGGGCCGATCTGATCGCTTTCATGCATAGACCGATCCTTCTTCATAATCTTTCAGATCTCTCAGAAATGTTTGTCTTTTATTGTCCATTAAAGTTTTCTCATATTTAATTATAAACTCTGTGAGATTATTATCAAGAGATTTGTAAAGTTCCAAATTGACATAAGGTGCTACAGATTCCTTTATCCTTTTGATTTCTTTGTTCACCTCCAGAAGTATCTCCTCCTCCTTAGTCACAATTAATCTCATTAAGTCCAAAGAGCATTGAGAGAGAATGGAGTTCCATTTGCGCATAAAATCCTCTGAGTATATCGTGGAAGGGAGCTTTTTGATTCTTAAACCTCTTGGAATCATAGTTTCATTAATATACTGCTTCAAACCTTCCACATCCCACCATAGTTTGATCTCTTTTATGGATGCATTTTTAAGATTGTTCATAAATGAAGTACATGTAGACCCCTCTGATATCTGTGTGTGCTTTTTGGTGTACACTTGGGAGATTTTCATACGACGATCCTTGCTAGTGCGGTTTCCTTGATGGTGGAGTAAAAGATCATTCTGTGGTTGCCGAATGCAATCATGGTAAATACAAATCAGAATATTATTCTCCAAATCTGTGAGATGCAAGTCCACAATAAATAGCAGATCCTGTTCCTACTTCCACAGAGCGTGGTGTCAAGGAGGTGAATGAAATAACCACTAACACACAGGAGACACCCCTCTGATCTGTGGCGCTTGGATTTGAACAATCAGGTGCTGCATCTCCTCCAGGTGCTCAAGCTTCACGAATGTCCTCCATACATTCCAATAGATTAACAAGATCAAAGCAAAAGATGAGCCGGCACTACAATTAAATATATTTTATAAAAAGCAATATAAACCAATGAGACCAATAGTCCAAAAAAAGGTAAGACGTGTGCAAATATGTGCAAAAGATGAAATAGTGCAAATTAGCTTTCTTTAAACACAGTTCTCTTCATAAGCTGTGAAAATAAATGTCTCTATATTCAAATGTTGATCTGGTGATAATTCCAAAGTGGCTCCAAAGTGACTCCAGTGCATCAATCTATAAAGTGACTTTAGTGCATCCACTCTTGCTCCCCCTTAAATTTCCTACTCACCAAAGGCAAGCACCCCTGAAGGGGTAACCCGCATATGCAATCTCCAACGCTCGTATCCTGATGTCCCAGTGTAGGTCTCCCTTTAGCGAGGGTTTAATGGCATGTAAGGAGGGATGAATACAACACACATAGTGTAATTAAATTTTTAAGTGTGTTTATTCAAAAAGAAATGTTATTTATAATTTTTTTAAAAAAGTGTTTCAGAACGCAAGGTACTTAGTAACACTCAGGGTACCACCCAGCTGAAGCCGGCATTCGCTATACAAACAATGCCAGTTCTCCCGTCTGTGTGTATCCCTGCGTTCCACAGACAGCTTCCCTAGAACCGGACATGTCTGTGGAGTCCAAGCAATCTTCTGCTGGCAATGAGAAGATGAGGCACAAAAAGTTAAATTTCACTGCACTAAATAGCCTTGTAGTGATCACTGACTTCTTGAATAAACTGGTCACAAACAGCAATCCAGTGTATATAAACGGTAATCCACCAGGTAATAAAGAGATGCTGCATAGACAGTACAAATGCTCTTATGTGTGGGCCTGAGCACGCTCACCAAATCCAAACGACTGTATGTGGACAAACGATCCGGCACTCAGATGAAGATGATGGTAATGCTGGGACCATTAGTTCACACTGGCTGCTTGCTCCTGGGAAGTAGATAGCATCCGCTGCACTCTTTGCAGCTCTCCTGGATCAACAGTTAGTGCTGCGGTAGCTGCTGCTGCTTCAATCCAGACAGAGATGAGAATTGGAAGGTTCCGTTGGTCACGCACTGTGTTGCTGGAGAGCGGCTGCTAACTGGGGTCACCTGCAGAGAATTCAGTCAGCTGGAATGCTGTACATAGGCCACGGGCCTAGCTCTGGTTGTAGCAGCAGACAGGGTTCCTCACTGATTGATCACGCTGTCCCAAGAAGCCGCTATCAGCTCCTCCTCCCACTTAAATACGTTTCTCCCACAATGCTTTGCACCTCCCAGAAGTCTCCAGTGCAGCACAGCCCGATGGGAAATGGAGTCCTTCATACCAGAGTCTGCTGACTGTTTCTCCTTTCCACACTACAATTCCCACAATGCTTCATCCTCATTGTAATTACAGTCTTATTCCACAAACGAACACTAGAAGGAGTTTCCATGTTAAGCATTGAACACAATTGTCTGTAAACCAGATGAATATTTCTGAACTCCTGGCTACATGTATATGAACACCTAAGAAGAGGACTTCTCCTTTTATTGCACATGGAATCTTTTGCATTTTAATTTAACTCCTTAGTTACTGGAAAAAATTATGTTTTTTGTATTTATATTGTATATTATTGTGTTTCCAATTTAGTAGCACAACTCTTAATGCTAACAATGGAGGGTGCTAATCTCTTTGGGCAGGGATTGGCAAGAGGACGCTACTGTGAGGGGCAGATAATACAATTGTGGGGGATAGAGGACTCTATTATGGAGGGAGGGGTGATGTGAAGGGGGTAGAGGACTCTAATATAGGGGGTAGTGGGAAGGGGGTGCTGGACACTGCTATAGGTGGGGTAAAAGACACTGCTGCGAGGGGGTAGAGGTCACTACTATGGAGGGTGGGGTCATGCAAAGGGGGTATAGGACACTGCTATGGGGG
>BLSH010015899.1:1859462-1887905 GCA_018402905.1 Glandirana rugosa
AAGGTGGTTATATTACTTAATGTGTGGTGTCACGTGTGGGATTCCATCACCATCCGTTGGTAACGCTCCACTCTAGATGAACTTGTTGTACTTTCTCTAGCTTCTAGGAGTCCCACGTCACGGAAAAAAAGTTGTATTTGATTCAGGGGTATTTTTTCTGTCGTACTTCTCGTATAAATGATTCGACACCTCGTTGACGTGAACGTCTCATGTAGAAATGACCGTTTCACGTGTCAGTGTACTGGGGGGTGTCGTCATAAGAGAGGGAAAGTGTAGATAGGCGTATCATCGTTGAAGACGGAGGAGAAGTGTGGTGAAGGGGGTGAGGTGTCATAATAGGAGACTGGGGGAATTGCAGTGGATAGTATCGTCACAGGAGACGGGGGAAAGGTGGCAGGGGGGGGTCTCGAGGATCTTCGATCTCTTTCATGTTGTTCAAGTAGATCTCACCTCGCAATGGTTGCCTACCACTACCTTAGGGTGTGCACTGTGGTGTGTAATTCATTATATTGGTGGAAGACATAGAGGAGTAATTGAAAACTGTTTGAACACATTTTGCACTAAGCACATGTCCAGGAGTAGAGTTGAGCAAACCCGGACTGTAAAGTTCGGGTCCGTACCAGACTTTGGGGTGTCCGTGCCCCGAACCCGAACATTTGAAAAAAAGTCCGGGTTCGGATACGGTATTCGGGTATTTTGTGCGCCTTTTCTATAGCTGCAGGGCCGCCAATCAACAAGCGTTTTACTCGTTTGCCCTTAGAAGCCATCACAGCAGGGGCGTTGCTAGGGGGTGGCTATTGGGGCTACAGCCCTGAGTATAGGGCCTATAGCCCCGAGTCTCTTACCGGGTGGGTGCAGTTCTGCAATTTGCAGGTATGTCTCGGTCCAGAATGCAGGAGGCAGGTGCAGACTGCGCCGTGGAAGCGCAGGCTCAGCCCTCGCCTCCACCTGATATATGGGGAGGTTCTCTGGGTACCTTGATGTATGGGGAGGAGCTCTGGGGACCCTAATATACGGGGAGGCTCTCTGGGGACCCTGATGTATAGGGGGGTTCTCTGGGGACCCTGATGTAAGGTGGGGCTCTCTGTGGACCCTGATGTAAGGAAGAGGCTCTCTGTGGACCCTGATGTAAAGAAGGGGCTCTCTGAGGACTCTGGTGTAAAGAAGGGGCTCCCTAGGAACCCTGATGTAAGGAAGAGGCTCTCTGGGGACCCTGATGTAAGGAAGGGCCTCTCTGGGGACCCTGTTGTAAGGAATGGGCTCTCTGGGGACCCTGATGTAAGGAAGGGGCTCTCTGGGGACCCTGATGTAAAAGGGGGGGCTCTCTGGGGACCCTGCTGTAAGTGGGATCCGCACTCAGAAATGTAACGCTATTTATATATATATATATATATATATATATAAGTATATACACACACACATGCAAACATGTATATTATATACATGTGTATGCCCGCTCAAGCGTATGACTGTACTTTGCTGCTATGAGCTCTAGCCCCAGATCTTTTGTAGATCTAACAATGCCCCTGCATCACAGCCATGCCTACTAATGGCATGGCTGTGATTGGCCAGTGCATCATGTGACCTAGACTATTTTTGGTGCCTGTTGAATAGCTGCAGGGCAGCCAATAAACAAGCGTTTCACTCGTTTTCCCTTAGAAGCCATCACAGCCATGCCTACTAATGGCATGGCTGTGATAGGCTAGTGCATCATGTGATCCAGCCTCTATATGAGCTGGAGTAACGTATCCCACGTGTCACATCATCTCAGGCTAGTGTAGGGAGAGCATGCTGCCGGCACTGTGAGGGACAGATTACCGATCTAATATGATCTCATCCTGCATTACAGACAGATTCCTGGAAATGCTGTGAGAGGAAAGCTTAGCATTCAAAAACCATCTGATACTGGGCTAGGTAGAGTTTACTAGTGCTGTGTAGTATAGATTACCGATCTAATATCATCTCATACTGCATTACAGACAGGTTCCAGGCGGTGCTGTGAGGGGAAAGCTTAGCGTTCTAAAACGATCTGATACTGGACTAGGTAGAGTTTATTAGTGCTGTGAGGGACAGATTACCGATCTAATATCATCTCATCCTGTATTACAGAAAGGTTCCTGGTGGTGCTGTGAGGGGAAAGCTTAGCATTCTAAAACCATCTGATACTGGACTAGGTACAGTCTACTGGTGCTTTGAGGGAAAGATTATTATTCTAAAATCATCTCATCCTGTATTACAGAAAGGTTCCTGGCGGTGCTGTGAGGGGAAAGCTTAGCGTTCTAAAACCATTGTTCTAAAATCATCTCCTACTGCTATAGGGAGAGGTTCCTGCTGGTGCTTCGAGAGACAGAATATTGTTCTAAAATCATCTCCTACTGCTATAGGGAGAGGTTCCTGCTGGTGCTGTGAATGACAGATTATTGTTCTAAAATCATCTCCTAGTGCTATAGGGAGAGGTTCCTGCTGGTGCTGTGAGGGACAGATTATTGTTCTAAAATCATCACATACTGCTAGAGGGATAGGTTCCTGCTGCTCCTGTGAGGGACAGATTATTGTTCTAAAATCATCTCCTAGTGCCATAGGGAGAGGTTCCTGCTGGTGCTGTGAGGGACAGATTATTGTTCTAAAATCATTACATACTGCTAGAGGGAGAGGTTGCTGTTGGTGCTGTGAGGGACAGATTATTGTGCTAAAATCATCACATACTGCTAGAGGGAGAGGTTCTTGCTGCTCCTGTGAGGGACAGATTATTGTTCTAAAATCATCACATACTGCTAGAGGGAGAGGTTCCTGCTGCCCCTGTGAGGGACAGATTATTGTTCTAAAATCATCACATATTCCTAGAGGGAGAGGTTCCTGCTGCTCCGTTGAGGGACAGATTATTGTTCTAAAATCATCTCATCATAGTGCTACAGGGAGAGGTTCCTGCTGCTCCTGTGAGGGACAGATTATTGTTCTAAAATCATATCATACTGGTGTAGGGAGAGGTTCCTGCTGCTGGTGTGAGCGGTGCATTTCTTGCACAAAAATAAAAAGTGCATCTACGTTGATGTTTTCCAAAAAAAAAAAAAAATGTATTCTTTTTTTTTTTATTAATAAATAGTCCTACATAGTAGGCCATTGCGGCCAGAATGAGGAGAGCGTCAAATAAGGGACGTGGTCGTGGTGCTGCTGGTGTTGGTGGTGTTGGTGAAGTTCCTGTTGCAAGGAGAGGACGTGGTTGATTTGTGCCAGCTACACGCACAAGTAAAACACCTTCTTCAGGTGCGAGTAGCCGACAGAACCTTCAATGTTATATGGTAGGCCCTAATGCCGCTCAACAAATGGTGAGGCCAGAACAAGTACAGGCGCTAGTAGATTGGGTGGCTGAAAATGCCTCCAGTTCCTTCACATTGTCTCCTACCAGGTCCCTTGATGAAAGCTCAGAGTTGGCACCTGAACCCCATGGCCATCTGTCTTTCACCTCAGCCCTTGTAAATCAGCCAAGCAGTCTGAGCCCCAAGTCATGCAACAGTCTCTTATGATTTTTGATGACTCTCCTGGTGTGCTTTCCGTGGGCCATCCACATAGTCCTGCCCCAGAAGAGGAAGACATTGAGTGCACCGATGCCCAACCACACTTCTGTTGCAGGATGAGAACATGGAAACACCAGCGCAGCACATCTCTGATGATGACGAAACACAGGTGCCAACTGTTGCGGCTTTCCAGAGTGTGCAGACTGACAAAGAGGGCAGTGGTGAAGGGTGGGTGGAAGATGATGTGGAGGAGGATGATGAGGTCCTAGACCCCACATGGAATGAAGGTCATGTGAGTGACGTGCGCAGTTTGGAGGAAGAGGTGGTGGTCGCACAGAGACACCAGCACAGCAAAAGAGGAAGCAGGTTGCAAAAACGGAGGGAGCGTCCCCTAGACAGTATGCCTGCTACTACCCACTGCACCCAGGGACCTAGCACACCAAAGGCAGCTCAAAGGCGTTCCCCCAGCATGGCAGTTCTTCAGACAATGTGCTGACGAAAAGACACGAGTGGTTTGCACGCTGTGCAATGACATCCTGAAGCCAGGCATATATGTTCAAAACTTGAGCACAACCTGCATGACCAGGCATCTACATGCAAAGCATGAGCTGCAGTGGAATAAGCACCTCAAAATCCAAGAAAGGTCTCGGCCTCCTCGTGCTTTCTCTTCTGCTGCTGCCTCGGCCTCTTCCTCCACCTCTACAGTGCCAGTGTCACCTGCCACCCAGCAAACAGACAATGTGACAGCAACACCGTCCCCAAGCATTTCCACACGGTCCCATGGAAGCTTACAGCTGTCCATCTCCCAAACACTGGAGAGAAATAGGAAGTACCCCCCCCCCACCCACCCGCGATCCCCGGCCCTGAATGCCAGCATTTCAAAACTCCTGGCCTTTGAAATGCTGTTATTCCGTCTTGTGGACACGGACAGTTTTAAAAACCTGATGGTGGTGGCTGTCCCACAGTACGTGGTTCACAGCTGACACTACTTTTCCAGGCGAGCCATCCCTTCCCTGCACAAACAAGTCAGGGATGAGATTAAGTGTGCACTGCGCAATGCCATCTGTGGCAACTCCACATAACCACTCATACGTGGACCAGTAAGTACGGGCAGGGACGCTATATCTCACTAACTGCACACTGGGCAAATGTAGTGGTGGGTGGGCCTGAGGTGGCTAGCCGTTTGGCGGATGTCCTTCCACCACCGAGGATTGCAGGGCATTTCTTTTTGCCTCCTGTTGCCTCCTCCTCCTACTGTGCTTCCTCCTCCTCCTCTACCACCTCCTCATCCGCTCAGCATAACACCTTCACCGCCAACTTCAGCATATCCAGGGGGAAACGACAGCAGGCTGTTTTAAAACTGATATCTTTGGGGGATAAACCCCACACTGCACAGCAGCTGTGGACGGGCATTGAACAACAGACCGATTGAGTGGTTGCTGCCACTGAGCCTCAAGCCCGGCCTGGTGGTGTGCGATAATGGGCAAAATATGGTAACAGCTCTGGGCCTAGCCGGTTTGACGCACATCCCTTGCCGGCGCATGTGCTGAATTTGGTGGTGCAGAAATTTCTAAAAAACTACCCGGATATGTCAGAGCTGCTGCAGATAGTGCGGGCCATCTGTGCGCGCTTTCAGCATTCTCACCCTGCTGCTGCTCGCCTGTCTGCGCTGCAGCAGAACTTCGGCCTTCCCGCTCACCGCCTTCTATGCAATGTGCCCACAAGGTAGAACTCCACCTTGCACATGTTGGAGAGACCGTGCGAGCAGCAGTAGGCAATAGTGGAGTTTCAGCTGCAGCACGCACGGGTCAGTCGCTCTGCGGAACAGCACCACTTCACCACCAACCAGTGGGCCTCCATGCGAGACCTGTGTACCATATTGCGGTGTTTCGAGTACTCCACCAACATGACCAGTGCCGGTGACGCTGTTCTCAGCGTTGCTATACCACTTCTATGTCTCCTTGAAAAAACACTTCAGGCGATGATGGAAGAGGATGTGGCACAGGAGGAAGAGGGGTCATTTCCACGGTTATCAGGCCAGTCATTTACAAGTGGCTCGGAGGGTACGTTCCTGCACCAGCATAGGCCAGGCAAAATATTTTCAAGCCAGGGCACAGTTCTGGAGGTTGAGGAAGATGATGAGGAGGAGGAGGAACCGTGTTCACAGCAGGGTGGCACTCAACGCAGCTCGTGGGCATCACTGGAGCATGGCTGGGGGGATATGGAGGACACAGATGATACACCTCCCACAGAGGACAGCTTCTTTGCCTCTGGGCAGACTGGCACAAATGAGCGACTACATGCTGCAGTGCCTGCTCAAAGACAGTCGAGTTGCCCACATTGTAACTTGTGCTGATTACTGGGTGGCCACCCTGCTGTATCCCCGTTACAAGGACAATGTGCCTTCCTTAATTCCCTCACTGGAGCCTAATCGGAAGATGCGTGACTACTAGCGCACACTGGTAGACGCGCTGCTGAGGGCATTCCCAAATGACACAGGGGGCTCAGTGGAAGCACATGGCGAAGGCGGAGGAGGAGGAAGAGGTCACCAACACAGTTGTGGCACCGCCAGGACCTCAGAAGGGAGGGTTAGCATGGCCGAAATGTGGAAAAGCTTTGTCAGCTGCACGCCACAACAAACAACTCCACCAGCTGATAGGCAACATCTTAGCAGGAGGCAGCATTTCAGCAACATGGTGGAACAGTATGTGTGTACACGTACTGACTGATGGGTCTGACCCATTCAACTTCTGGGTCTCCAAATTGGGCACATGGCCTGAGCTTGCCCTGTATGCCTTGGTTGTGCTGGCCTGCCCTGCAGCCAGTGTATTTTTTGAAACGTGTGTTTAGCACAGCAGGGGGCATTATCACAGACAAGCGCAGCCGTCTGTGCACAGCCAATGTGGACAAGCTAACATTTATTAAAATGAACCAGGCATGGATGCCACAAGACTTGTCTGTACCTTGTGCAGAATAGACATTTAGACCGGCCTCACACAGCCATTGGTATACTTTTTTTTTTCAATATGTTTCAATATTTTTGGGGCTACCCCAATTAGAAAAAAAACAAACAAACAAAAAACAGTGTTGGCTACCTCCTCCACCGCCACTTCCACCTACACTGTCACGGTCACGGCCTAGTCAACCTCTAGGCTCCTACTCCACATTCACCTTCTCCTCCCATTTTTTTTTTTTATGTGATTTTAAGTTATTTCCCTATCCACATTTGTTTGCAGGGCACTTGTCCTACTGTTACCCCCATGCTGCTTCCTTTTGCAGCCCTCTAGCCCTTTCCAGGACTTTTTTACAGCCATTTTTGTGCCCATAAGTTTGGGTCACCATTGACTTCAATGGGGTTCTGGGTCCGGGGTCAAGTTCGGTACCGAACCCGAACTTTTCTGGGAAGTTCGGCTGAACCAGACGAACCAGAACATCCAGGTGTCCGCTCAACTCTATCCAGGAGTTATTTTGATGAAACAATACCAACAATGCTAGTAAGTATTCTCTGATGTCTTCCAAAGAATACAAATGCAGTACTATAGTATGAGTGACTTAGTTTAGGGTAATGCAGTGCATAGGGCATCTACATATACAACATTACAGAACATACACCAGCAGTGTCAGCCCATTTCAATCAAAACAAGGAGACCAAATCCTCTGGATAACATGAATATGTATAACATGTACCGTTTTATTTGCACTTATAATTCGTTATTGCAGATTATGATTGTTATAATTTCAACTGTTCATGTATAATTTCAATTTTGTAGTTTGACGGTTTAGACATTTTACATATATAGTTAGTATTTATTAAGTTTGAGAGCTCTAGGAGAGCTGGGCTATACACTAAAGCCTGGTACATGAGGAGCCCTTGTACTAACTATCTGCAGTTAATACAGCGATCTCCCCGCTGAGCTATTGTGTTCTGACATGGGGCCATCCCACCAGAACTCACCAATCAGTACACTGCTGATTCACATTTTTTATTCTTTTTTGGTCATGCTCCTCCAACAGAAGCCGGACATTTGGCTGGCTTCTGTCAGACTGGTTGCCGTACACACAGGCCAAATGTCGGCCGGTTTCTATTGAACCAGTTGATACTTGCCCAATGTTTGGCCCATGTGTATTGGGATTTACAGCATTCATCCATTATCATCACTGATAATAAGCACGGCAGCTACGTTTGCCACATTTAGGCCTCATGCACACTGGACGTTTTTGGCCATTTTTACAGCAGCTGTTTTTAGTTTCAGATGTGTTTTCCTACTGTCAATAAACCTATCATGTTATCCTATGTGTTCATGCAGACATAGGCTGCTATCAACTGTTTTTGGCTGGGGCGTTTTTGAGCTGTAAAAAAAATCCCAAGACTAGTGGGTCCTGAGAGATGTTTTTCAGCTGTAAAAATGCCCAAACGCAAAAACGCGTCTCACCAACGGTTTTGGATGTTTTTGATCCATTGAGAAAAAAAAATGCTCAAAAACACTACTGCTCAAAAAGGCACAAAAACGCTGCTCACCAACGTTTTTGGACATTTTTGGTCCATTGAAAAAAAAAAAAAAGGGCTCAAAAACGCTACTGCTTAAAAACGCTCAAAAACACTAGTGCAATAACGCTGAAAAAAGCTGAAAAACTCATTACACAGCTATTGACATTTTTAGAACATTTTTAACATCCTGTGGGTATGTGTCACGTACCTGGTGGTGGAGTCTGATTGTGCAGAGGGCAACCTCTCTTATGGCCCTGGTTCAGGAACCCCTGATAGAGTAGACAGGAGATTCCGGAGCACAGGGGGGCAAGGATCCTCCAGGAGCTTGTGCAGACAGAAGAGTGGTGATGCAGGCCGGGGTGGCAACAAGCTGGCAAGTGCAGTACAAAGGGAGCAGGAAAGCGGCTCGTCGGGTACAGGCAGGGTCATTAACAGGCGGGCAGCTGAGGTACAAGAGGGTTAGGCAGAAGCGTGGTTGTAGACAGGCTGAGGGTCGGTGCAGGCAGAGTTCAAACGAAGGTCAGGCAAGCCGTGTCACAGATACAGGAAGTCTTTAGCAAAACAAGCCACGGAAATACACTGGAATGCTGTAGAATGGACAGCATTTGCTGTAGGCTGCTGTCCAGCTAAATAGAGTGTTTTGGCGCCATTGGCACGCCCAGGTGCGCGTGAATGCACACAGGCACGCGCACTGCGCACGGGAGGCTGGCCATTTTTCCTAACAGCATGAGGCCTAAGGTTTAATAGCAAAGTGTGAAGGTAAAAAAAGTTGGGGGGCATGGCCTGGTGTCGGAGCAGCATGGACGCCTAAAGTTGCCCAGCTGAGCCACCTGCCACAGCGATCATGGGAAAACCTCCAGGGAACCCTCCCCAACCCGCTCCCGATCACCCCGGCGAACGGCCACACAACTGGGGCGCAGTATACCGGAGCTCTTCCGCTCCCAGCCACATGAGTCCCTGGCTCCAGATCGGGCCTACCAGGCCACAGCTCGATCCTCCAGCCTGAGCCTGTCAGGCAGATACCACAGCCACTTCCAGCAACAGGGACAAACACCTCCACAGCCTCTGAACATGAATGACCGGCGTTCAGTGGCAGAAGACATAAAAGCCTCACTAACTTCAGCAATGACATCTGCCATCACTGATCTGAGGTGGGACATCATGGTGATGAATGTAAGGCTAGATGATATAGAAGAAACATCCGCTGTGCATAAATCTGCAATTCAGAACTTCAAGAATCTGCACGCTTCCAAGATTCCCAGATAAGAGACATGCAAAGACATTTGGAGGATTTGGAGAATCGCGGACGACGTCACAATATACTGGTAAGAGGCATACCTGAGACGATCAATCACAATCAAATTGCACAAGCCACTATTGCCATATTCAACGACTTATTGGGTAGACCACCGGACACATCTATCAAATATGAGCACTTGTACAGAGCCCTGAAACCCAGAAAACGAGACACGGACCCCCCAAGGGACATGATCTGCTGCCTCGTCAACTTTAAACTGAAGGAAGAAATCCTCCGCAGAGCGAGAGATCGTCATTCCCTACTTTTCTGCGGTACAGAGATAAAGCTCTTCCAGGACTTATCTCCTATCACGCTTATAGTATATATATATATGTATACATAGTTATAGTATCCTAGACAGTTTCACTCCCTGTTTGTTCAATAGCTCTACCGATACCAGTTCAACACAGGCACTCCCCATGGGTTGGTGCGACGCGACCTCCTCTCCATATCCTTTAAAATAGATGTTGAACCATGGCAGCCTACTAATAGACTCAATATTCCTCACTGCAGCATAGACATTAAATGTCCACCTATAAAGAGATTTACACACCGAATACATCTGCCCATTTGTTTAATTTGTTTAATTTGGTCACATACCACCACCCCATCGATACGCCTGTTGTAATCATTAATGAGGTTACAAGGGGACTGCCAGCAAAACACATGCTGTTTGGATTGTGTCTGTTATGCTAAATGTTGCCTGCAAGGTAGGCTAAAAATGTTTTATTCACCAGACTACCCGTCCTAACTAAGACACTACATAACACCCAGACATTAGGACAAAAGGCAAACGTATTCCGATATGAAGGACTGAACTGCCACAACTAACAGGGCGCCAGACCACAGGCACCCCCTATACTAATGATTTTGCCAGATACATGTTGATTTGCTGCCCACGAGAGACCACCTCACAAACATAATATGGTAGCACACGCTTGCACGGTCATTTGAACTTACACCTCCTACCCTGGGGCAAACCCATTTTCAGTCATGCAAGAGGCAATACCTTCAACTCTTATGACCATGACAGGGCTGCCCCTTATACGTAAACATTCCCGCAGACACGACTACACCCATCATCCCCATTTCCCCCGTTAAACAACTTTAAACATTTCACCTCCACGCCTACATAGAGCTTTCAGCCACCTAAACACCTGAAATATCGAACCATGATCACATCACATAGTGATAAAAAAAATATTGGCTCTCCCATCTCTATAGGAATCCTGCCAGTTTCTGACACATACCAACCTCCTACACGACAGGGAAGTATACTCTCCTGTCAACCTCTACTGGACATACCCTAGATAACAGGGGGCCTATACATAGACTGCCCCCTTCCGGTACCCCCTCCCCTCCTTCTCCGTACCCACATCCTTCTCCACCCTCCACTGCCTACCTCTCCCCCCCTTTTTTTTCTCTCCCCTCCTCCCTTCCCCCCTACCTACGCTCTCGCCGCTCTGGCTCGGCCACCAGCTCCACTCTCTGGCTACAACCTACAATAGGCAGCTTGCCTATCCATTAACAGATACAAACGATACAAATTTCACATACTACCCACTGACCAACTAGACCCTAAGGGTAAACACACCATGCCAAACGCATGGGTTCAAAGCAAGTACTCTACCCTAAAAATGATCTCCCTTAATGTCAAGGGCCTCAACGTCGCAGAAAAACGCAGCCAAGTCCTTAACCTGATGCACAAGTTCAAAGCCAATGTTGTTTTCCTACAGGAAACACATTTTCTTACGCAGAAGATCCCTAAAATTACAAACCAGACCTTCCCCACATCTAACCACGCAACCAATCCTTTGGCAAAAAACAAAGGAGTATCAATTCTTCTTTCCAAAAACCTTGACTGGCACCTCACAGACTCACTCATAGACCTCCAAGGCCACCCGGTAACGTTAGCAAATATATACAGCCCCAACTCTGCTTATGTGACCTTTTTAGGTTCATTGCACAGCGCTTAACAAAATTCCAGTCAGGCCTAACCATCCTGGGTGGCGACTTCAATGTTGCGCTGTTCCCACTCCTTGACACGTCATCCGGCTCAACGTCCCTGCCCTTCAGAGCCCTCAAACAAATAAAATTACAATTGCAAGACTTAGTCTTACATGATACTACACCCTACCGAAAAAGATTTCACCTTTTTCTCTGCACCGCATAACAAATATTCTAGAATAGACTATCTATTTCTATCCCAAAAAGACATACCCTTCTTGACCAAAGCAACTATCGAACCAATGATACTATCGGATCATCACCCCATCACAATGACCCTTACGTTCCCAGACACCACCTCATTCACCAAAATCTGGCGCCTAGACTCTGCCCTCTTGACATCGGAAGGAGACATTCGGGAGATCCAAAAGACCATCCAAGACTATTTTAACAGAAACGATACCCCGGACATTTCCCCACTCACACAATGGGAAGCCCATAAGTGTGTGGTTAGAGGTAAACTTATGGCATTAAAAGCTGCTAAACGGAAGGCCCAACAAAAGACGATTACAGACTTACTTGATAAAATCAAATCACTAGAAAGAATACATAAAAACTCGCAAGCACAATAAATCTATCCAGAGCTCACGGCACATCGACATCCTCTAAGAGAAGAACTGCATCGTAAAACGAAACGGGCATTCATCTTGCAGCAAAAACTCTTTTATGAGTTCGGCAATAAAAGCAGGAAATATCTGGCCAGAGCACTCCAATCCAAAAAAGCTACCACATACATACATGTAATTAAAGACGCTCAGGGGAAAAACCTAGCTAATCCAACTGACATAGCAGCTCAATTTGAGATCTGCTATTCTGAACTTTACAACCTCCCCACACCTGCAGCTGAGAACCGGGGTACAGAAACCCGAGCAGCCGTAATCACAGACTTCCTCGACAAATATTGCCCTAAACGCATAAACACGGAAGTCACTCGAAAACTAGAGAGCCCCATCTCAGCAGAAGAACTTAAAGCTGCCATCAAACAACTTAAGAATGGCAAAAGCCTCAGCCCAGATGGCTTCACAGCCGTCTACTTTAAAAAATTTGCAGACACCCTTCACCCTCATTTTCAACTCCATTCCATCCTCCACTCTCCCATTTCACAGACTATTAGAAGCCCACATAACAGTGATCCCAAAAGAAGGAAAATATGCCACCTCAGTGACTAATTATAGGCCCATATCCCTACTTAATGTAGACATCAATTTATTTGCCAAGATTCTAGCCAACTGCCTATTGCCCCTCTTACCCTCCTTGATCGGAATGCACCAAGTAGGTTTTGACAACACAATTAAAGCCCTAAATATACAACACTGGCTTAAAATACACAACCAAAAAGACTTTCTTCTTTCCCTAGAGGCAGAGAAGGCGTTTGACAGGCTGGCTTGGGACTATCTAGGAGCAATCCTGCGTAAACTTGGACTCCAAAAATTGGATGTTCAATGCAATCATGTCTCTTTACACGACCTCATCTGCCAAAGTCCGAGTTAACGGACACCTGTCAAACGCCTTCTCCATAACGAATGGGACATGACAAGGATGCCCTCTCTCTCCAATCCTATTCATTTTAACACTTGAACCCTTTCTAAGATGTCTCCAGGCCAATAATGACATCAAAGGCATTCCTATAGCCGGCCGTACCTACAAGATTGCAGCTTTTGCTGACGACATCTTGCTATTCCTACAAGAACCGCACACGTCACTCCAAAACCTCCTGAAAGATCTGGAACTCTTTCATTACATTTCCAATTTTAAAATAAATTTTAACAAGTCCCAAGAATTAAATATTTCCCTACCTGCAGAGATGGTCTCGCAATGCAAACACAACTTCCCTTTTCATTGGGCACACAAACAAATCAAATACTTAGGGATTAACCTAACATAAAACCTCTCCAAAATATTCTTTAAAAATTACCTACCCATTCTTAAGACGATCACCGATGACCTCGACAAATGGAACAAAGCACATTTTTCATGGTTTGGTAGAGCTGCAATCATTAGGATGAACATCCTACCTCGCTTATTATACGTACTTCAGACCATCCCCATCAAAATTCCCCTAACCTTCTTTAAGTCTTACAACAGAATATGTACCAACTTCCTATGGAGACAGAAAAAGGCCAGGATCTCATATAAACAACTAACGAAACCTAAAACAAAAGGTGGGATAAGCCTCCCTGACCTCAAAAAATATTACTGGGCCTGCCGTCTAGCCAGAATAGTTGACTGATCAGTTCACAGATCACACAAAGACTGGGTATCACTTGAAAATTCCGTATCCCCCCTACCGACACGATCCATACCCTGGGCCCTAACATCAGATATGCCCTCAGTCCTTAAGACCCATACACTCATTGGCGCAACACTTTACTGCTTCAGAGAGGCATGCAAAATGCTCACAATATCGTCTAACCCAGGACCACTCACCCCTCTAAAAATCAATCCTGCTTTCCCTCCAGGCATGCCTGTCGACTTTCTAAGGGACATCTGGACACATTATGAAATACTTGCCCCTCAATTCTACCAAAACAACACACTACTAGACAGATCTTCCCTACCTACTAATAACACAACACAGGCATGTCCCCTCTGGACTTACTTTCAAATAATATATTTCTTAAAAGCTATCAACTGGGACCTCGCCGTTTCACGCCCCCTAACCCCATTTGAGCAACTCTGCACCCAAACCAATCCTCACACAACACATGATCTCCACCATCTACAACATCCTCTCCTCTGACTGCCTATTGAAACCCACCACAATGTGCGCAAACTGGGAAAGAGACCTAAGCGTTGACTGGACAGAGGAACAATGGGAACGCATATTCACAGTTTCACACAAATACTCTCTAAATGTTTCAATACAAGAAAATAATTATAAGACGCTGTCCCGCTGGTATAGAACTCCAGTATTGCTTAATAAAATTAACCCTGCCCTCTCAGATAATTGCTGGAGATGTTCCAGCGAGACAGGTACTTTGCTACATATATGGTGGTCGTGCCCCCTAATTCAACCATTCTGGAACCAAGTTAGGGAACTTTATATTGTGTTTTATATTCTGCTTATAAATGCTAGCTGCGCCTTATTCTGTGCTGTGTAGGTCTATATAAAATACTATATTCATAAAACAATGCCCATAAAACAATAAATGCAATATATACAACAACAGGAATCACTCCAATAATTCCGGTGTCCAACACCTGTGTTGGTCAATAAAACGTATTCACTAAAGTCCATTCAGTTTATAACATTTTTCCGTTATGTGTAACTTGGGGGGTTAATCGAGTTCAAACTATTTATCCCAGTATTTCAGTATTATAGATCTGCTGCTCTTCTTATGACAAATCCCACATCGAAAGGGTTAACTGTTGGTGCCAATCCCAGGGTTATAGTGGTTTGTCCGAGCCCTACAAGAACGCTGGTCTTTATGCGCCTTCTTTCCTCTTAGTGATGAATCAGTATTCCTCCACTGTTCTCCTATGCAGCTCCCGTGCGGGATGTTTCAGTCAGCCGTATTTTCATTAGACATATGTAAGGATAAAGAAGAGCTCCATAGTGTAAAAGGTTTCACTTTATTTCACACCCCCTTCCCCTAAAAACATGCTTACATTCATAAAAAGTCAAACCCGCATTGCGCATATAAGGCAGCGTACATCACCATTATCCTCCTCTACTAAAACCTCTCTGTGTTTTTTTTTAAGTTTCCCTGGTTGAGACGATGAGTGATGTGCTGTCCTGTGTGTGATAGTAGCCGTGTGGTCACTCCCAGACGCATTTAGTCATTCCGTCTTTCTCAATGGGCATGGCCACACCTCATGGCTAATGTTCCTTTATACTGCAGCTCTCCATGTCATCTCTATCAGCTGTGAATGTGGGTCTCTCATCCACTCGCTGTCTGCATTGATTTGTAGTTTCTCCTCTCTGCTTGTTTATTTTTTACTTACAATCTTTTGTATCGTTTTTTTCTTTCACTATGTGGCAAACATCACCCACTTACCATGTATATTGTTTTTCTGCCATCTCGCTTTGTTACTTTCTAAAATCTCGGCACTGTTTGCCCTGTCATCGTATCTCACAGGTTTTAGATTTATTCATACCACCCTTCCTTATAATGTATAATTAAATATATAGTTAAATATACTTTCTATAAAGAGTGTTCCTTGTGCCATATACTCATCGACCCCAGACTGCTACAATCGTTTCAGAGATTTGGCACGCATTTAGGAATTTATAATTTTTCTACACCGCCTTATTATATGCTCAATGGTTATTTGTAGTTCCTCACTGCTATTAGTTAACATATTGCTGTCAAGTACCTTTTGTTATAATTTATTTTTCACCTAACATTTTGGTGTGCTGTACTGTAGTTGTTACTCGGTAATTAAAATAATGTTGCAGTCAGGTACACCTCTCCGTTTTGTAGTACATTATTTGGTATATTTACCTATTGCAGTTATTTATTGTAGGGTTTGAATTACTGGTTATTTATTTATATGACTCAAATGGATATGTCTATATCTATGTTTTTAATAGGCATATATATATTGTTTTAATATCCCTTTCAGATTTATACTCAAGATCTCTCCTGCAAAACATTTACCATTATACTCCGCTTATTTCTATATTTATCAGTCTTTATTTATTTTTGGTATACTTTTGTAAGATAGTTTATTTTTGTATACTTTTGTAAAGTTTCTTAGTAAGATAATTAATATCTTTTTAGTTTGGATGTGTATCTACCTATTACTGACTGATACTCTCTTTTTTTGATCGTTCGGAGATTGTACCTTATGTGGTCCTCTTTTTGCCTTCCAATTATTTTTGTATGATAAACCCCTCTTGGGTCCCATTACTCATTTTGGCTCTTTATCTCATAAGAGGCTCCATTTTTTAAAGGAAAATATTTTTTTTTCTCTCCAATCTCCAGACGATTTTTGGCAAGTGTATAAACTGAGGTTAGTATTTGTTATGTCAGTAATCACTCAGAAAGCTGTTGACGTCTAGCTATATATTTAACCCTTTGGGGTATAAGGAATCAGTGAGATAAATCCAATGGGTTTCACTCTTAGATATCTCTTGTACTAGATTGGCTCCCCTCCATGATGCTTGTAATCTGTTTATACCCCAAAACTTCAGTAGACTTGGGTCTTTGTTGTGTTTCTGTTTGAAATGTAGCAAAACATTGTGGTCCTTGAACCCCTTTTTTATATTCTCAATATGTTCTGTTATTCTTTTTACTTAGTTTCCTTTTGGTTCTGCCAATATACATGAGCCCACATGGGCACTCCAGAGTATACACTATATGCGTGGACTGGCATGTGATGCATTCTTTGATTGTAAATTTTTTGCCATTTGCTGGAAAAGCAATATAAGGAAGTGGAGAGAATTTTTTACAAACATTGGGACATATTGAGAATGGACAAAATACTAAACAAAAGCCTGCCAGAGGCGCCCATCTTCATATATAGAAAAAATCAATCATTTGGGGACAAGATAGTAAAGAAGGTACTTGATCTACCCATCAAACAGAAAATGTTTTGGGAAAAGCAAGGCTTTTATGCCTGCAGAAGATGGAGAGCCAGTCAACAAGTCAATACAAATTTCAGAGGACTGACCCAATTCACTTCTCCAGCAAATGGCAAAAAAAAAAAAAAATGACAATAAAAAAAAAATGACAAAAAAAAATAAAAATTACAATCAAAGAATGCATCACATGCCAGTCCAAGCATGTAGTGTATGCTCTGGAGTGCCCATGAGGGCTCATGTATATTGGCAGAACCAAAAGGAAACTAAGTAAAAAAATAACAGAACATATTGAGAATATAAAAAAGGGGTTCAAGAACCACAGTGTTTTGCTACATTTCAAACAGAAACACAACAAAGACCCAAGTCTACTGAAGTTTTGAGGTATTTTTTTTTTTATGTAATACATTTTTATTGATTTTCAAGACAAAAAATTCACATACAGGGTTACACATAGCCGTTTAAAGCAAAGGCGGCAAAACAAGGATACATATACAAATGTGTCTGACCTGTTTTGAGACGTTGTCCCGCCACAGGTATCCATAAATGACCAAAGTCTGGTGTCTATCTTCAAGGTTACCTAGGGGTAGGAGGGTCCCCCCCGCCGACACCCCAACCTGGAGCTAACTGAGGCGGGCATAAAGTGTCTTCTGTGTTGTGACACCACAGCGGTCCACATAGACTGTTAGTTGCGGCTATGCAACGGTCAGATCACTAACAACTGATTAGTAACTTCTTTGAACCTTAACTTTAAATTCTTGATGATCCTCCTTTGCAATCAACAAAGAAAAGAAAATCAACATAATTCAGAGACATAGAGGAGAGTTAGAGAGGTGGAGGAGAGAGGATAGAATAGTGGGAAAAAGAAGAGATATAGATAGGGGAATTAAAGGGTAGATCAAGAAGTTCCCAACCGCCATTGGGGTGGAAGGTTTTAAGAGCAATATCTTAAACAGTAGCTTATAGTTGAGTACACAATGTGACACATTGCTAATGCTAACGCTAAGGGCCTAATGTGTGGGGGGAGTGGTTGGCACAGATGTGGAAGGGCCCCCCATCGACACCGGATCCGGGGATGAGATGGTATCCTTGTAAGTGCTTGTGGTCTTAAATTCAAACCATGAGGCCCATATTTTAGTATGTTTACCAGATTCCCCTCTCGATAGGTATGTAAGTTCCTCCATATAACACAAATTGTTCACCTTCTGTAACCATAATTTACTAGAGGGTACTTGCGGTTTATTCCACATGAGAGGAATAAGGGACTTATCCGCGTTGAGGAAGTGTGGGGTCATAGAACGTTTGTATTGTCCAATAGTTCCTGCGGCGTTGTGAAAAAGTACAGTCCAAGGCTCCAGTGGGAGGGCGGAACCTATAATTAAGTTGATGAGTCTGATGATTTCTGACCAGTAGGGCTGGATGAGTGGACAGTGCCACCATATATGCGCATGTGAGGCCACTTGACCACAGTTCCTCCAGCATAGAGCAGGGTTGGTGGGAGATATATGGTGCATTTTGGTTGGTGTATAATACCACCTTGCAAGCAGCTTATAGTTTGTCTCGGCCGTCTTTGAAGAAATGGAGGAGGTGTGGGTGAGGGTCAGTATTTTGTCCTTTTGGGTATCTGTTAGTGAGGTTCCTAGTTCAGCTTCCCAGTGGTCAAGATATTCCGCGTAACCGGGATATTGTAGAGAGGCGAGGGCTCTGTAAAATTGTGATATTGCGTGTAACGGAGGTTTCCGTTGGGAGAAAGATGGCCTCGATGGCTGTTCTAAGTGGTTGTGGTAGAGATTGCACGAACTGTTTAAGTTGTGAGTGTCTCCATCGTTCCATGAAGATAGTCGATCTTGAGCCAACAATAGATTGTAAAGGTTTAAGAGAGTTGGTTTGAAGGACGTGGTGTAGGCAGAGACAGCCATCAGAGGACCATGCAATAATCCCTTATCCAGTTTGCCCAGGAGAAAATATTCATGGTTCGTTAAAGGCATCAGGGGGGGAATTATAAGACCAGGAAAGTTTCTTGTGAAGCGTATCCCAGGAGGATAACGAGGAAATCGTTAAGGGGGAGGTTAAGGGTGAAAGAGATCTATACCTGGGAGGGATCCAAGGAATACCATCCAGTGCTGTGCCACTCAGTTCATGTTCTAGTCTGACCCATAGTTTATTGTCTCTGGTATTTACAATCTGAAACTCTACATAAAACAATAGCATAATTATATGTTTTCAGGTCTGGTAGAGCCAGACCCCCAGACCCCTTAGAGCGAAAGAGAGTGGCTCTGGAGATTCTGGGGCATCTGCCCCCCCAAATGAAGCAGGAGATCATGGTTTGGAGTGCTGTGAAAAATCCAGGTGGAATCCCCATTGGTATCATCTGGAATAGAAAAAGAATACGAGGAAGAATATTCATCTTAATCACTGCTATCCTCCCCAGCCAAGAGTGGGAAAGGTAAGACCAGGATCTAAGATCTTTTTTAATGGTGTTCAGCAGGGGCATGTAATTACATCTGAACAGGGAATGGAGGTGAGGGGTCAAATGAATGCCCAGGTATTTTAGGGTTGCCGACTGCCAACCGAACGGTAAGTTTGGTTTTAACGATGAGACCACTGAACTGGGGACATTAATGTTTAGGATTTCCGATTTAGTCATATTAAATTTAAAATTGGAAAAAGATTGAAATTCTTGTAGAGCTGACATGAGATTGGGTAAAGAGATGTGGGGTTGTTGAATATAGAAGAGGATGTCATCCGCATATGTTGCATATTTATGTGACTTGTAGAGTTGAGCGAACCTCTGGAAGTTCGGGTTCTGCTGGTCCGGCCGAACTTCGGGATAAAATCCCAAACTGGTTTGGCTTCTAAGGGCAAACCAGTGAAACGCTTGTTGATTGGCTGCCCTGCAGCTTCTCAACACGTGGAGTAAAATACCAGAACCCCGGATCTGAACCCGAACGTTTTTGAAATGTCCGTGTTCGGGTCCGGGTCCTGGACACCCGAAAGTTCGGTATGGACCCGAACATTACAGTCCCGCAAATAAGGGTTTTTCTCATTAGAGTTCAATTGGGATTAATGGTGGACACAGACAGGTAGTGCCTCCCTTGGAGACTTTACATATGAACTTGTTTTTAAAGCACTCTGTAGCTGATTTTTAGACTACAGGACACAACCAATACCGGTAATATGGTAGTTAATATCTACAATTTTAATACACACAGCCTACTCTAATACAAAGAAACTGTATGTGTGATGTGTTGTAAAATGTATGTCTGGTTTCCTAAAATGCTTCACCATGACAACCAAAAACTGTTTGGCTGCTATTTCAGTACATATAAAATGTTAGAAGAAACATTGAATAAATGATCCGCCCCTTCCTGCTACCTATCACCTGCTTCAGAGGCTATGCCCAACCTGTTACTAATTTGGGCACTAGTAAAGATTTGACAAATAGTACACTTGTTTAAGTTTAGCGCTGCATTGCTGCACCAGTGCTCAAGAAGGAAGAAGGCATGGGGAGCAACGGATGAAATTAGAAGCCATGTTTTTATAAACCCTAGAGGTTGCTGCCTGATTTAAGCTTATAATTTGCCTTCTGGCTAAAAGCCTCCTGATACTGCAGCACACTTGAAAGCACGTTCTTGATATTTGAGGACACAATCACATGTTTGGGATTTTTTTTATAAAAAAGCAATCTATCTAAGCCAGCAAGGCACTCTTTTCAATAACATAACAGATTATGTTGATATTTGAAATAGAGAAAAAAAGATAAAGAGATTTAAAAAGGTTTCTGTCTTTAACGTTTGGATTACATACAGAACATTTAGTAGCACTTATTTGTATGTTTTATTATGAAAGCTGCTTATATTTACATGCCCTGGTTCCTTATCCTTTCCATTCCCCAGTCCACATGCTAATGAACTTATCAAATAAAATCTTTCCATTTCCAGTACATACCTACATTTAGACCCAGTGACATCATCACTAGGGCTTTGCGCTTCTCTATACCATGCAGGTAAATCATAGCTGAATAAAGCAGCCTGCAGGGTGCTGTATATTATTTCTTTAAAACCTAACACCCTAAGTCATTACTCTTCTGTAGACCCCTCAGTTCTGATACATGCCGTTGGCTGGTTCTTGGGAGGAGTTATGCAAACATCAAAATGCCTTCAGGTTAATATACAGGTGTCAGTCTGGAGGGGCAGTCTGCCCTAGGTAATGCCCACATGTGCTATTTAGCCTTATTGATTGAGGGAAAATAAGGTTGGGAAGGAAAGGGATTAATGACGCTGAACCAGGAAAAGTGTATATGCCTAACTGCTGCAAACTGTATGCAGTGTCATACATTGCACGCTCCTGACCACTAGTACTGTATACTGCATAATACATTGTATAATCCTAACCTTGGATTTCTTTACATTAGGCTGTATGTTACATACTCCTAGTCACTGCTCTCTGTAATCTGTGCTGTACATTACATACTCCTGAATAAGGATGGGCCCGATATTCAAGTAGACTCAAACATTGGGTGTTTGCCCGTTCGGCGAACAACAAATTTTATGGAGTGTTCGCAGCGAGTTCGCCAGCCGTGGAGCGCCACATAATGCACTGTGCGATTGCGGGGAAATGCCGCCCACTGATTGGCCAAAGCATGCACATGACCTGTATGCAAGATGATCAGAATATATTCCTGCTCTCAAAGGAGGGAGGAAGGATAGGTATCTCCACAGTGAATAAACGGAATGTTTGCTTGTGATATCTCAGGGTAATGTGCCGCCGTGCTGCCTCTTGAAGGACTGGGGGAGTCCCAAACACTGTAGAAAATAGAAGCACACAAGGGCGCACCGGCCTAGCGCATTATCCTCAATAAAAAGACATTTATTAAAAAGTCATAAAATATACTCACAAACACAGTATAATCACAAGCATATAAAAGGGTATACAGCTTTGCATTCAATGGTAATCCAGATGCAATCCTGGACGAAATGGCTAACGCGTTTCGAGGCCACAGTCTCTTCTTCAGAGCCTGATGTATCACATCAGAGCCACAGCCTTATAACACACAGCCTGCAGTGAAAAAAGGAGGGTGGGAACAACCATGTGCCCACCCAATGGGCGTGGAGCAGTGATCTAATTGGACTGCTCTCACATGGGCCAAACCCCCCTCACAAAAAAAAAACAAACACACACACACACACATGTGTGTGTGTACACAGCATGCATCTGCACATTCCGTATCATCATATACATCCAAAGTGCACATCATTTAGTCAGAGTAGATTCTTAATTTATTTCAGTGAACCCAATATTTAGAGAACTTTGGTTACACTTGTAATATAAACATGTCAAAATCAAGACCCGATCTGGCTGTAAGGAACCTTCAGTCTGATCCTATAAAAAACAATCATAATAATAATAATGTCGGTATCTTCCTTGGCATAGAATCCTGATTGATTCCAGTAGAAAACTCTCCAATCCTGATGCTGCTAATTCCGCTTGCTATGGATGCATCCATATATATATGAATACAATATAAAATAAAATAAAAATCCCTCTCTCCTCTCTGCTACTGTGTATAGCTAAGCACACAGGTAGGCATACAGATAGAGGCTCTTCCTGCCTCGGCTCCGTGGAACGCACGCCGAGGGGCTGGAACCAATGTGCCGCCCCTTAGTGTGTGTCAAAACTCTATCGCATTCCCTGTCTTGTCGGGCACCTCCTGGAAGCACAAGCTCCGTCCCGCGCCTGGGCAGAATTCAGCCTGCCACTCTGCCATGCCACAACCAGCCAGCAGACCACAACAGGAGACACAAGGGGACACAACTCTGCCCGGTGGATCGGCACACTCCCACCCCAGGTTTAGGGGAGGAGAGAAGAGAGACGGAGGGACAGGAGCACCGGAGTGTCCCCAGCATAACAGAAATGGGACAAATGAAAAACAGAATATGATGTGAGATATACGATCTAGAATATAGAATGTGGCAGTATATGTAAAAAATAATAATATATATTAAATAATAATAAAAATAAAAATCAACAGCAGATCGACAAACACCCCTAAGCTTCCTTTTGAGTGTCGCATACACTTGTTATTATAGGGCAGCCGGCAAGGAAAGGAACATGTCTACTAAATATCTGACTAGACCAATACGAAGTAAGCATGATATACGAATACTGTATTTTTTTATATAAATTTGAAAAATTGATTGATTAATTAATAAATACATTGATTGGATGACTGTGTACACCCCGACTGGCACGTGTATATAGAAAATCTAAAAAATTAAAAAAAGTTTATGAATATATAAATACATTTATATATTAGATTGTGAAAAAAAAGGGGTAGTAATTGAAAACGCTTCAGCCGTACCCAGGAAGCGTAACGTCACCAGACTCCTCCTTGATAAAGTCACGTGACCGTGACGCAACGCGTCGGGAGGAGCCTGGTGACGTTTCGCTTCCTGGGTACGGCCGGACCAGGAAGACCGCTTTCCATAGTATTCAGAGCGTCTCCGTGACACCACTACGTTTGCTGTTGTGATTTTAAATGTAAGTGTTTACTATATTTAATAAAGAAGCATTTTAAATTACTACACCATGAGAGGATACCCATTTATATTTTTCATACGGAGTAAAAAGGCTTAATATACAGTTGAGCATTGTTGGAGTGAAAGGCGCATCCCCAAGGAGGGGGTTTAAGAAGAGGCTTAAACAACCAATTTTTTGGCTCATAGAGAGCAAGAGGCACTTCCCCAAGGGGGGCTAAGGGGAGCGGCCTGTACACCTGGTGAAGGATCTGTGTGCTGTTTTGCAGTGAATACGTTCCCATATATATCTCTTGTTGGTGGAATATTAATGATAAACAAACGGAACAGAATTGATGTCAATCAATCTTTTATCATCTGCTCCACATATTTATGAAACCAAGAGACTATATATCAGCACTTCACACTTTTTTGCACTTTGTCTTTGCACCTTTTTGTTGCACCATATATATATTTTTTAAAAAATATTTTTATTGGAATGACATATATGAACTAATAGGGATTTAAATGCACTTTATTTGTAACACTTTTCATCACATTCATTTTGGAGCACTAGCACTTGCTAGATCACATGACATGTATTGAATTTTGTATGATAATGCACTTGGTATGAATATATACATTCAGTTAAGATATAATTAATTTATGTTTTCCTGGTAAGTGTGCAGCTCGCATAGTGCTGCTCTCCAACCCTTTGATCTCCCACCCTGGGTGGACGTCATATGACGTCCTCGGTATTTCGTCACTACTGCGGGTCCCCAAAGTACCCGAGTACCTGTCACCAGCCCATCAAAGTACCTGAGTACCTGTCCACAGCCCATCAGCGTACCAGGGTACCTAACTCTAGCCCATCAGAGTACCCGAGTACCTGTCACCAGACCATCTGAGTACCCGAGTACCTGTCACCAGCCCATCAGAGTACCCAAGTATCTGTCACCAACCCATCAGAGTACCCAAGTACCTGTCACCAATCCATCAGAGTACCCGAGTACCTGTCCCCAGCCCATCAGAGTACCCGAGTACCTGTCACCAGCCCATCAGAGTACCCAAGTATCTGTCACCAGCCCATCAGAGTATCTGAGTACCTGTCACCAGCCCATCTGAGTATTCGAGTACCTGTCACCAGCCCATCGGAGTACCCGAGTACCTGTCAACAGCCCATCTGAGTACCTGAGTGCCTGTCACCAAACCATGTAAAAAAAATAGGTTTTCATTTTATTTCCATGTTTTCCGAAGACTTGTGGAAAAAAATGCACCGTGCAAAAGACTCATAATGCCTCATACAATATATGTTGGGGTGTTTGCTTTCCAAGGCTCTAGGGCCTTCAAAAGTGTAATAGGTCATTAAAAAATGAAATGTGTAATTTATTTTTCTAGACACCCAACTGTGCTCCCTACATGTTGAACCTCTGTATGTGGCCAGGCTGTGTAAAAGTCTCACACATGTGGTATCGCCATACTTAGGACGAGCAGCAGAATGTATTTTGGGGGGTAATTTTTTTTGCTATGTACATGCTATGTGTTAGAAATATCTTATAAATTGACCACTTTGTGTAAAAATAAAAGCATTTTCATTTTCTTTCCACGTTTTTCAAAGACTTGTGAAAAAAAATGAACCATTCAAAAGACTCACAATGCCACATAGAATATATGTTGGGGTGTTTGCTTTCCAAAATGGGGTCATTTTGTGGGTAATTCCAATGTCCTGGTGCTCCAGGGCCTTCAAAACTGTAATAGGTCGTTAGGAAATTGTATGTGTAATTTATCCTAGTGTAAGTTGACGGTGCTCCCTGCATTTTTGACCTCTGTATGTAGCCAGGCTGTGAAAAGTTACACACATGTGGTATCGCTATACTCAGGAGGAGTAACAGAATGTATTTTGGGGTGTAATTGGAAATATGCATATGCTGTGTGTGAGAAATAACTTGTTGTTATGACAATTTTGTGGGAAAAAATACAAATTCAAAAAACTCACCATGCCTCTTACTAAATACCTTGGAATGTCTACTTTTCAAACAGGGGTCATTTAGGGGTATTTGTACTTTCCTGACATTTCAGGGCCTCAAGAAATGAGATAGCTCATCAGTGCATGAGGTGTGATCAATTTTCAATGATTGGCACCATAGCTTGTAGGCTCTATAACTTTCACACAGACCAAATAATATACACTGATTTGGGTTATTTTTACCAAAGATATGTAGCAGTACAGGTTTTGGCCCAATTTTATAAAAAAAGATGACTTAAGCCTCGTACACACGGTGCGACGGTCATGCTCAGAAGTCAGGAACGCTCGGAAGTGTCCTTTCATTCCTAATTCACAAATCACATGCACCCGAACTTCCTCTTTATACGCTCATAACATGTCACTACGTTCAGCTTGGTTGTACGATCGCTTAGTGCATGTCAGTATGCGAGAAACATTAGCCAACATATGATTTGGATGGTTCGGTCGTACAACCTTCGCACCGTGTGTACGAGGCTTTATTTGCAAAATTTTATCATAGAAACTAAAAAAAGTGGGTTTTTTTTCCAAATTTTCACTCTTTTTTCACTTATTTTGCAAAAAATAAAAAACCCAGAGATGATTAAATACCACCAAAAGAAATCTCTATTTGTGTGAAAAAAATGATAAAAATTTTGATTGGGTACAGTGTTGCATGACTGGGTAATTGGCATTCAAAGTGTGAGAGCACTGAAAGCTGAAAATTGGTCTGGGCAGGAAGCGAATGTAAGTGTCCTGTATTGAAGAGTTTAAGGGGAACCTCACACTAACATTTTTTAAAAAAATGGCGTGGGGTCCCCCACAAAATTCATACCAGACCCTTATCCGAGCACACAGCCTGGCAGGGCAGGAGGGAGGGGGGGACTGAGCGCCCTCCCCAAACCGTACCAGGCCACATGCCCTCAACATGGAGAGGATGCATTGGGGTCCCCCCCAAAGCCCCTTATCGCCATGTTGATGGGGAGAAGGGCCTCATCCCTACAACCCTTGCCGGTGGTTGTGGGGGTCTTTGGCCGGTGGGGCTTATTGGAATCTGGAAGCCCCCTTTAATAAGGGGGCCCCCAGATCCAACCCCCTATGTGAAGGAGTTTGGGGTACATTTAACTCCTACTAATTCACCAAAAAAGTGTCAAAAAAGAAAAAAACACAGGAGACAATTAGGGACAATTCCTTTATTAAAAAGGAAAAAAAAAACATATTCCCCATTGTAATCATGGCGCAGACGACCCAAAGAAAAACAATGAAACAGTTCCTCCTTAATGTGAGGGCTCCCACCGACTGCTGTCTTTTGCCATTTGACAGCTTTTATAAAGGCTAGGGCTGGGCCACCCACTGACGTAAGCGAGTGAACCCACCCCTTCTGATGTCATGTGATTTCAGGGGGGCGGGATAACCTGCTCATGTCACCAGGTGGCCCTACCCTTAAGTATAAATAAACTGTCAATGCAAAATTAAGTCAGTCGGCGAGAGGGAGGAGCTTTTTTGATTTTTTTTTCTTCGGGTTGGCACACACCGTGATTGACGAATGATTACATCGGGGGACACATTTTAAATATCTTTTTTAACCAGTTTCCGACTACCCACCGTGGATTGACGATGGCAACTTGGCTCGATATCGCCGTCACATGACGGTGGCTGCGAGATCATGGATCGAGAGCACACGCGCCGCCGTAGGCGCACTCGCGCGCTCACTGTGTAGTGGGGGAGCCAGGGAGTGGGTAGGGCGGACTCGATGTCCGCCGGCTACCCCTGATCGCTCCCCCACAGTGACAGAACAGGGATCTGTGTATAAAAACATGGATCTCTGTTCTGTCAGGGGAGAGGAGTGTGATCGCATGCTTCCTGTATATGGGAGCAGCGATCACTCTCCTCCCCCAGTCAGCCCAGCCCCCACACAGTTAGTAACACATCCCAGGGAACACAGTTAATCCTTTGATCGCCCCTTAGAGTTAACCCATTCCCTGCCAGTGAAATTTACACAGTAGTCAGTACATTTTCATAGCACTGATCGCTGTATAAATGCCAATGGTCCTGAAAAGTGTCAAAAGTGTCCAACATGTCCGCTGCAATGTCGCAGTCCCGCTAAAAATCGCAGATTGCTGCCATTACTAGTAAAAAATAAAAGAAAGTAAAAACCCCATAAATTAATTCTCATCTTTTGTAAACTAGGCAACTTTTGCGTAAACCAATCAATATATGCCGATTGAGATTTTTTTTAACCAAAAATATGAGAAAGAATATATATCCGCCTAAACTGATGAATACATTTGGTATTTTATATTTTTTTTGGATATGTATTTTAGCAAAAAGCAAGAAATATTGGGTTTTTTCAAAATTGTAGCTCTTTTTTGGGGACGCAGAGGTGATCAAATACCACAAAAAGAAAGCTCTATTTGTGGGAAAGAAAGGACATCAATTTTGTTTGGGTACAGCGTTGCACAACCGCGCAATTGTCAGTTAAAGCGTCACAGTGCCAAATGACAAATGTGCTCTGGTCATAAAGGGGGAAATCATTCTGGGGCTGAAGTGGTTAATAAAGGACTTGTCCCTAATTTTCTCCTGTGTTTTTTTTCTTTTTTGACGCTTTTTTGGTGAATGGGTAGGGTTACGATGTACCCGATTTAACACTTCTTAAAGGGGGCTTCCAGATTCAGATAGGCCCCCCCACCTGCAGACCCTGACAACCACAGCCAAGGGTTGTTGGGAAGAGGCTCTTGTGCCCATCAATATGGGGACAAGGTGCTTTGGGGTGGGGGGCGCAGAGCACCCACCCCCCATGTTAACCACCTCCCACCCGACCACTGTACATATACAGCCGGTTGGGAGCTTTCCCGTTCTGACAGGACGTGTATTTACGTCCTGCAGAACGGGAGCTCGCAGCGCGGCCACGCGCCGCGCTGTTGCTGGATCCTGTGATCATTATGATCACAGGATCCAGCTGAGCAGAGATCGGGATACGGGCGCAGTGACTGGCCCTCCCGATCATGTGACGGCTGTGTCCAATCACAGCCGTCACATTGTAAACAGAGATGAACATCTCTGTGACAGTTCTCCCCCCGCCAAGCTCAGTGAG
>BLSH010015899.1:1918958-1941142 GCA_018402905.1 Glandirana rugosa
TGACGTCTGTATCATGTCCTCTACCAGTCTCTGACGTCTGTATCATGTACTCTACTAGTCTCTGACGTCTGTATGATGTCCTCTATTAGTCTCTGACTTCTATATGATGTCGTCTACGGGGGGCACTCCTTTTGTAATGTCTAGTTTCTTCATGAAATTTCCCTATAATCCTTCCCCTCTGGAGACCTCTACTTATTTGGAAGCAGTTTACATCTTGCTGATTGTAATGCCTTCTTTTTTTATCTTGCTTTGAAGTTGCTGCCAAAAGACTCACCAATGAATTGTTGAAGTGATGTATTTTTTTTTCTTTAACATAAAAAAGATATCATACTTACCTGCTGACCATCTGCTGTAGTATATCTTCAGTCTCTGATTATCTCCTGTAGTATGTCTGCAGTCTCTGATCATCTCATGTACTATGTCTGCAGTCTCTGACCATCTCCTGTACTATGTCTGCAGTCTCTGACCCTCTCCTGTAGTATACAAAACAATTTCACTGTCTACCACCTATAACTGGCTACTGCAGCAAGGAGCTATGGAACGGCAGATACAGACAAAAAACAAGAGAATTCCAAGCTCAACCTACCGACCAGTCTGTCACCAAACAAATTCACCTGTCTAACAGTAGCATTTAAAAGGCAGGGGATTGGTTACACACATTTGCAAGTGTATGCGTAAGCTGCAGGCCCCGTCAAGGCTCCCTGTATACTGCAGACCTAACTCTGTATAAGAGTCTTCACAGTGGAAGCACATACAATTTAATGGATAAATGGAGGACAGGTGACTGGAGGAGCCCAACCCTCCTTAAAGGTACAGGACCAGACACCCAGCCGTGGCCCAATGGCAGCTGCGGTGCTGGTTTTAGACAGGTGAATTTGTTTGGTGACAGACCGGTCGGTAAGTTGAGCTTGGAATTCTCTGTTTTTTGTCTGTAATTGCCCTTGCTGCAGTGGCCAGTTATAGGTGGTGGACAGTGACATTGTTTTGTATTGTAACTTTGGGTAGTACGCCAGCGCCTGTAGTATACTGTAGTATACCTGTAGTCTCTGACCCTCTTTTGTAGTATGCCTGCAGTCTCTGACTCTCTCCTCTAGTATGCCTGCAGTATCTAACAATCTCCTATAGTATGCCTGCAGTCTCTGCCCCTATCCTCTAGTATGATTGCAGTCTCTGATCCTCTCCTGTAGTATGCCTGCAGTCTCTGACCATCTCTTATAGTATGTCTGCAGTCTCTGACCCTGTTCTGTAGTATGTTTGCAGTCTCTGACCCTCTCCTATAGTATGTCTGATGGGAGAGCAGCAAAGCTGCTCAAACATGGTGGGGAAAAGCTCTGTCAGGGGAGAGGAGTGTGAGGTAGACATGTGCAGAGGGAAAAAATTTGTTTAGTTCAGTTTTGTTTTGATTTGTTATTTACATAAGTTTGTTTAGTTAGATTTGTTTAATTTGTTTTTGGAATTTGTTTCGTTTATTCATTTTCAAAACAATTAGAAAAGTTTTCATTTCAATTTTGATTAGTTTTCAAATTCAAATTGTTTTCAAATTTGAATCATTTTCGAATCTCAGACCTACTAGAAAGGGGGCTCTCAAACACAGCTGCTAAGATCAATGAGGAAATGAAAGCTGACTTTCAAAACCTAGGGGCCAGAATGGAGGCGATAGAGCAGAAATTGGATGTGACTGTAGCAAGAACCAACCAGAATTCGGACCACATCAGGGTCCTGCAAGAACAACTGGACACTGCCCTCACTAAAATTGAAGATATGGAGAATAGATCCAGGAGACTCAATTTTAGGGTTAGAGGCCTACCTGAGTCTGTCACTGATGTTCACTCTGCCATCCAAGACCTGATGAAAAATCTTATCCCAGAAGCCCCCCAACACCGCCTGGAACTGGACAGAGCTCATAGAGCCCTGGGGCCCCCTAGGAAAGATGGCTCCCTCAGGGACATCATTGTCAAACCCCACTTTTATACTATGAAGGAGGAAATCATGCGGGTGGCTCGCAGCAAATCCCAAGTCTCCTGTCAAGGTCATCAGATTCAGATCTTTGCGGACCTAGCCCCTTCCACCATTCAAAAGAGATCACTCAAACCTCTCCTATCTATCCTTGCAACTAAGAATATCAAGTACTGGTGGGCATTCCCCTTTGCTGTGAAGTTCCTGTGGAAAGGTAAAACTACCTACTTCTCCTCTCTCCTGGAAGGTGAAAGGATTCTCCTTGACCTAAAGTTAATTTCCCAGGAGGCACCCATGAACTGTTCCAGTGTGGCCTCCGGATCAGCAAAACGTCCTCCGCCAGCAAGTCCCATCACCCCCCTCTGGAGCAAGTCCAAATCCAAGAGGTCCAAGGACAATTTACCCCCTAGTCTGAACTGAACCGCTTTCAGTCTCTCTTTCTCTCCGCCTTGGTGGCCCGCTCAAAGCGGTTTGTTTTTTGCTGAAGGGGGCTTGTGACCCCTACCTTTTTTCAACTGTCAACAACCCTGTTTTTTTACTTTTGCGCCCCGTTGGCCTTTGTTCAAAGTTTCCAAGGGAGATCGCGGACAGCCCTAACCTTAGAGCAGTTTGGGCCTGGTTTAGCTCTCTGCGCTATGTCCCCCAAAATAACTGGTACTTTACTAATTAGTTATCTATGGTCCTTTACGGGTGCACTCATCTACAATAGACTGCTCTGCTCTCATTACATACAGTCCTGAAAAGAAGATCTTCCCGAATTTTTGTATGTGTACTACATGTGCCTATTGCTGTGACTCATTTCAAACCCTGTTAATTTTAGTGCTGCCTGGTGTGGACCTGGTTCCCCATGCACACCCTCTTACCCCATGATCGCAGCTAGTCCGCCATCATGGGATAAGATATCCGCCCCTTACAAGGGGGTGGATGACTTCTTCTTGGGGTATAGGGGGGCTCCCCCTCTTATTGCCCTAAAGGGTCTCCCAGTAGACCGTCTTGTTTGGTATTTATGTTCCTTTTTTCTTCTATTTCTTTCATCTTTCTCTCCCTTCCAGTCAATCAGGGAAAAGACGCCCAATACTCCTCTGGATTCCTGATGCGTGTTTCTTCAGGAGTCTCGAGACGCTATCCCAGAAAGCTCCAGGTAAGGGTAAGTGACTTACCCTTTGATACTAGATCCCCTCCCTCTCCTCATGGCTAACTACACCACACCCTCTCTTTTCAAAATTGCATCACACAACGCCCAGGGTCTAAATTCCCCCATTGAAAGGAGGAAAATCTTTGAGGAATACAAAAGACTAAAATTAGACATATTAATGATTCAGGAGACCCACTTTCCGATCCGGTACAACCCTATATATCTACACCCCCACTTCCCTACATTTCACATTGCCAATGCACAAGACAAGACCAAAGGAGTAGCAATTCTTCTCTCAAAACACTGCAGCTTTACATGTCTCTCAGTTCTTAAAGACCCAGAGGGGAGGTTCATTCTAGTTAAGGGTACATTGAATGACCAACTCTACTCCCTGGTTTCTTATTATACCCCCAATAAGGGTCAAACCAACTTCTTTCAAACTCTGTTCAAAACTATTAATCCCCTATTGGAAAGTTTGGCTATATGTGGTGGAGACTAAAACACTGCTTTTGACCAGCGTTTAGATAAATCCAGACCCCCCAGGAGGTCAAGTGACCCGCCCAACCAATTCCAGCCTTAAAATTGCAAAACTCATTCATTCACACAATCTAGTCGATATTTGGAGGGAACTGAACCCCTCCAAGCGAGACTTTACTCATTTCTCCTACCCTCATCAATCCTATGCCAGGATTGACCACATTCTAGCCTCCCCATCTATCATCCCCGTATATAAATCAGCGGTCATCAGAGATACAGCATGTTCAGACCACGCACTGGTCATTCTATCGCTCACGAAACTCCCGTCATATAATCCTTCCCGCCAATGGCGGTTGAATGAGACAATCCTCCGTGACCCCGTTAGAGTGAAGGAGATAGACGATGCAATTAGAGAATATTTCAGCCTAAACGGAGGCCAAGAGGTCTCTCCAGAAACTCTCTGGGCAGCCCATAAGGCTACCATCAGAGGAAAATTCATCCAGATAGCCTCACAAAACAAGAAAGCTCATCAAGCTGATATTCTTTGACTTGAACGGTCTTTCTCCTCCCTCAAACTACAGCATAAGCGACACCCATCCCCTAGCTCCCTGGCCAAGTTGGATGCGGCCCGACTGGCCCTGAATCTAGCTCTTACCGTCTCAGCCGAAAAAAGCATTAGTTGGAACTATGCAAAATTCTATTCCCAGAAAGATAGGATTGGCTCCTTGCTGGCACTTAGGCTTATCCCGAGGATCAAAAACCCACCCATCCCAAAGATTAGGGTTAATGGTGCCCCCCCCCACCGCCGACCCCCACAAAATCCTAAAATCCTTCCAAAGTTTCTACTCTGATATATATAGCATGGACAAGAAAGTTAGTAACCGAATGACTGATGGCTTCTTAGGGAATTTACCCCTACCCTCTCTCTCAGCTGACCACAGGAATCTGATGGAGGAACTTATAACTGAGGAAGAAATCCTTGAGGTAATCAAGAACCTTAAAACAGGCTCGGCCCCAGGCCCAGGCGGCTTGTCGACCCCATACTACAAAGCATTTGCCAACACCTTAGCCCCCTTCTTAACAAAATTCTTCAACTACAAAGCTAATGGCAATTCCCATCTTAACACAGCCTTCATAACAGTCATTCCCAAACCCGATAAAAACCCAGAAGAAACCAGTTCTTATATACCCATATCTCTGATAAATAACAATCTTAAGATCCTCACAAAGGTACTTGCGAATCGCCTAGCTTCATTCATACACCTGTATGTGCACAAGGACCAGGTGGGGTTTATCCCAGGTAGACAGGGTCCGGACCAAATTAGGAGAGCAATTGATTTAATTTCTCTACTCAACTTTAATTGGGACAAAGGCCCCAAACAAAGAAGTATGCTCTTATCGCTAGACTTGCAAAAAGCATTTGACTCGGTCTCCTGGTCATATATCTTCACAGTCCTTGAACGTTGGGGTTTTGGCAACAGATTTATAAACACTTTACACGCTCTCTACTCTACTCCGAAAGCGGTAATTCGCCTTAAGGGCCAACTCTCAAACCCGATTAACATAGCAAGGGGTACGAGACAAGGATGCCCACTGTCACATTATTTGATATTGCTATAGAATCTCTGGCGATAGCAATACGTCTCAATCCAAACATCCAGGGAGTATCCTGTGGCCCCCAGTCTCATAAATGTGGCCTATTCGCGGACGATTCTCCTCTTCATCACAGCCCCATTAACCACGCTCCCCAATCTATTCAAACTCCTTGATGACTTTGCAACCTGCTCGGGTCTAAAGATGAATTTTACTAAATCACAAGCTCTTAACGTTTCTCTGGAACCTGACCTGGTAGCGAAACTCAAGGAGTCATTTAATTTTCAATGGAATGACACTCATATTAAATACTTAGGAATCAATCTAACCCATAGAACAGACCTACTCTATTCACTCAATTTCCCTTCCATCTATAAGAAACTTGAGGATGACTTAAAGGGATGGTCAGGAGCTATCCTTGCTAGGTGGAATTAATTCTGTCAAAATGACTTTACTCCCAAGGCTCCTATACCCCTTCAGATCATTACCCATCCTAGTGAGACAAGATCAATTGCGCAAGTTTCAACAGAAGGTCCTCAAATTTATATGGCAAGGATCTGGCCATAGACTCCCTCAAAGAACGCTTTATCAACACAGGACTAAAGGAGGACTAGGGCTCCCGAGGTTTCAGTGGTACTATCAGGCAGCTAGACTGGCCCAACTTTCTGTAGTGTACTCGAAATTTGAAAAACCTGACTGGATTCAATTAGAGAGGCAGGCAGTTCCCTCTTTCACTTTAGACTTCCTGTTGTGAATGCCCCCTAGGAATAGGCCACCAATTCTATCCCGATCCTGTCGCAATCCCTTGCCCTCTGGGACAATCTGAGAACATACCCTTCCTTACTATCTGAGATGAAACCCCTTTCTCACATATTTCATAATCCAGCTTTTCTCCCAGGTCTAAATATCTCTGCTTTCAAATGGTGGTTGGATAAGGGGATGTACCAGATCGGACATTTTTTTTATCCGTCAGGCCCCATTACAATGAGCCACTGCATCTCAAAGCTAGAAATGCCTGAGTCTGAACGCTTTTGCTTCAGACAAATTCATAATTTCCTTCTCTCCTGTTGGCATAACAAATCCCTTCCTCCTTCAATTACCCCATATGAACAATGATGTGGACAAGCCAGAGACCAGAAGGGAGGTATTTCAGGTATCTACCAATCACTTTCCCTGCCCCCCTCCAAAGCTACCTACATGAGGGCCTGGGAGGAGGACCTTCAGCTAGACTGGAGTTTGGAGAGATGGCAGACGTGCTGCTCTAGAGCTTTCAGAGGCATCCTGAACGTGGCCTTAATTGAAGCCAGCCTCAAGGTCCTCACTAGATGGTGCCTTACTCCCTCCAAATTGGCTACTTTCTTCCCTTCAGCAAACCCCCTCTGCTTCAGAAATTGTCAACTGGTCGGGAGACCACTCCATATTTGGTGGTGTTGCCCCAGGATAAGGTCCTTCTGGAGGAGAATCTTCAACCTGATTTTTCTGGTTACGGAATGCCATCTCCCCAGGTCCCCAACTATAGCCCTATTGAATGCTGATCTCCCCAAAGTCCCAAAACATTCCAGGAAATTTCATCCTCCTAGGAGCGAAACTTACAATAGCTAAGGCGTGGAAAAAACCCAAAGTTTCCATCGCGGGGGCCCACCCGAAAATCTCTTGGATAATGGAGCAAGAAAAACTAGCCAGTTATATCACTGATTCCAACACAAAATTCGAAGCTATTTGGGAACCTTGGGCAACACAATCTCCCTAATTCCTGGGGGTCCACACTAGGCCCTCCCATGCCTCTAACTTCCCTGATTGACCCCCTTTTCTGTACTACCTCTTCTTTCCTTTCTCCTACTTTATTTTGTTCTTCTGTTATCTTTCTCTCCCCCATGCTCTAAGTGGGTGGACTGAAGGAACTTTAGGTTAAGCTCATCTCTGGATATAGTATTGCTTACTTAGGCTAGCTTTTTTTGTCTCATGAGTATCCAGGGTATTATTCTGCATACAATTTTGGTGCGGTTGGTGGGTTTGTGGGGTCCGCCCATTCCCTCTGCCACAGCTTGTTCCCATCTGGGGGGGTGGGCGGACTCACGCGCACTAACGCTAGTCTGTCACCAATGTCTGGAGTCCATCCGGTTTATTGTTATAATGTGCCTTGATGACTCTTTATGAAGATATAGATTGGTTCTATTTGATCCAGTTCTGAGCTGATCCTGTATATTCTGTTCTCTGTGATAACGTTTTTTACATCTGACTTGTAAACTTAATAAAAAGATTGAAAAGAAAAAAAAAAGCTAAATTCCTTCCAATATAGTGCCTGGAGGGGGGGGGGGGGGTTCCCTTATTCTACCTGTAAAGTGGCATATCTGTACCATGTCTAGAATCTGCTGTAGCAATAATTGCATTTATAAAGCCAAAAAAAATGACATTTTCCCTGCAAGCTGCCTTTATTTTACTCAGCAACAGCTGGGGAGCCAGTGTGTATGATGAGGCCACAATGTAGTGCACTGGGAACAAGATTAGATATTTTTTGGATAAATTCTGGTGTCACTTTGACTTTGGATAGAAGTAACGGGTACATAAAAATTGGGCTTTGGGTGTCGGTGGTGCCTTCACACCATAATCCTATAGAGGTGCTCTTCATGAAGGCAAGAATTGGCCTTTTTGTAAAAAAATTGCAATGATATGCACCTGTCAAACAGGTGCAGAAAAATTGGTCTTTGGGTGTTAGTGGCACCTTCCTACCGTAACCCTGTAGAGGTGCTATTGATGAAGGCCAAAAAAACTTCAATGATATGCACCTGTCAAACAGGTGCTGTAAAAATGGTCTCTGGGTGTTAATTGTGCCCATGAAACCTATACCAAAAACATTGTTCCAGATGAAATTATTGAACGCCCTCAAAGCTATGATGTATGGTGAATGGAGGCAGCTCCTCAAAAAAAAATAGGTCCTGGTAACCTAATGACAACTGTAGAGGGAGAGGAAGGTAAAAGGGCACCAGCCTGGTCCAGCCTCAAAGTCCTTCAGAGATTCCACACCCCAAAAAAACTCAATCAGTGACATCGGTATCAGAGGCTTCATAGCTGGTAATCCATGACTGCTTCATTGTTATGAAAGTCAAATGGTCCACGGAGTCTGTGGACAGATGCGTTCTATGATCAGTCACGAAACCTACTGCAGCACTGAATGCCCGTTCTGAAAGCACACTAGGTGCATGGCAGCCCAACAACTCAATAGCATACTGGGCAAGTTCTGGACACTGGTCCTTTCTCATGACCCAGTAAGCCAGTGGATCGTCAGCTGGAAAAGTTCTCCATCTCTGTTTTGGCCCCGAGGTAATCGTCCACCATGTAATGCAGACGCTACCGATGGGATGTGAAAGCTGACAGGCCTGGGGGGCGAGGACTAAAAAAATTACAAAATACCTCACTTAGGCAGACGCCTTCTCCAACGCTCCTCTCTTGACCAACAGAAGACTCAAAAGACAAGTAAACTGGACAGGAGGGGGCAGCATATAGAGTAACAAATCTCCTGCATTAGGAGTAAAATACAGATATACAAGGGAGGCACACGGGAACAGGGTGCCTAGTTGCAATTGCAACCCCTGCAACCCCTGTTAAACTTGCAGTAATGCAATCAAATAGACAGTGTTCAACCGTCACTACACTGATGCTATCTGAACTGTCCCTACTCTAGCTATACACTAATGTAAAGATTACTGACACGGTCTCACTACACTGAAACTATCTTAGCTGTCCCTACTCTACATATACACCCATGTATGTATGAATGGCACAGTCTCACTACACTACAGTGAAACTATCTGAGCTGCCCCTACTCTTGCTGCACACTATGCAAAGCTGAATGATGGTCCTCCTCACTACACTCACACTATCCCTACACTTACACTACACTAATATTCTACACTGATAATTGAAGCCAAATAGCACAGTATAGCACACTAGCTAACTTATAGCACTAAACAGAGCCCTGTTCTAGCTCTCTCCAACCAAAATCACACTGCAAATGGCTGCCATTGAAAGAATATTTTTATACTGTCTGGCGGGAATGAGCCATGATTGGATAAAGTCATAATGACAGTGTCCAATCATGACTCTGACAGTGCTCTGTGCCCTGATTGGCTGAAGCGTTCACTGCTTCAGCCAATCAGGGCTTGCAATGCATTGTTCAGTGCCACATTGCATTTTGGTCGAACAAATGGTCGAATGTTCCGTTTGTTCGGCTGTTCGCCAAACGACCGAACAGCGAAAGTTCGGCCAGAACTTATGCTCGGGTTGAACCATTCGCCCATCCCTAGTGGTGGAGTGGAACAGAGCTGTTTTACTCTGTTGTATTCTATTCTTTTGTTTTCTATTCTATTCTATTCTTTTCTAGTCTATTGTTTCTTTTCTGTTCTATTCCTTTGTTTTCTATTCTATTTTGTTCTCTTTGGAAATTGGAAAACTATTCAAATTTGAGGACTTTTCGAATTTGAAAACTATTGGAATTTGAAAACTTTTTGAATTCAAATTTGAAAACTATTCGAAAGTATTCGAAAATGATTCAAAAATTATTTGAATTCAAATTTCGTCCGAATTTTCTTTTTCATTATTTTGATTCATTTAAATACAGTACTAGTGTAATTCAGAAATTCAGACACAACGGAATTTCCGAAAAACTAAAATTTGTCCGAATTTTAATTCGGGAGGAAACTAACCGCACTTGTGTAGTATGAGGAGATGGAGGCTCCCTTTGAGGTAAAAAAAGGGATGAAGGCTGCGCTTGAGGTGACAGATGCTGTCTAACAGTATACCACAAGCAATCTTTATATAAATGTTATTTTAAATGTATTTGTACATGTAGAACTTGGCCAGAGCGTAGAGGTTTTGATGGTTTTAATTTGAAATGTACCTTGGTGTCCTTCACTAAGGTCTGTATTTTGGAAAATGTCTGCCATAGCCCTGGTCCATGCCTATCCCTGACTTTCAGTATGGGGTGTACATACAAACAACAACGGGACTATGTCATGCAAGGTAAGTATCATCTGTGCTGTAAAAATGACATCTATCTTTTTTGGCTGAAATGAACCTACTGTATTTGGATCATTCTGTTTTCTACATGGTGTCCAGCAACCCTTGAGCCACACACAGAGGAACTCTTCTACCCTCGTGTTAAGTGCGAGGGTTGAAGAGAATAGGTACAAAAGCTGAACTGCAATGGAGACTACTAGCCCCATTGCAACATGATATTAAAATGTTTAAAAAAAAAAAGACAGAAGGCAAAGAAGTGCCTAGAATTATTCTTTCCACTGAAACATGCTGCAGCTTATGTCTGCAAATATGTGTGACAGGTCCACTTTAAAGAGAAGTTATAGGCATATTTATTGATTTCTTTCTGGCACATAAAATATGCTTACAGATATTTCAGGAATTGGATTTCTATCTCAGTAATGCTAGCTTTACTGTACTAGGTAACATTATCTCACCATATTAAAAATGTTACAGGAGATGTCTCATGGCCGATTGCTTTTATCTGACAGTTTGTTTGGTGTTTAAGGCTCACCATATCTACCTCTTTAAACACCTGGCTGCAGCTGTTAATAAACACCTTCTTTTATCGGCTTAGACCTCTTAAAAAGATCCATTTATGCACAGCAATCATAGTAAGCAGGATAAACGTTAGCACAGCACATTTCCCCAGTACACCTTCAGAATCAAAAAGCTCTTCGAAATCGGTTACATTTCATTGGAGACATTTATTTTCAGAAAGTTTTTCCTGACAGAAAAATGACTATTTAACTATTTTAACACTAAGGGCCTGTTCACATCAGATGAGTTTAGATGCGCTCATAAATGCATTCCAAACATAAAGATGATGAAAATGATTGATTTGCAATGAGTGTAGTTTACCTTATTTTGTGGCGGTGAGGTGTGGTTAAAAAAAAAAAGTAGGGCAGGCTGCATTATTTCAGAATACATGTGCACTTGTTGATGAGGACAACGGCCTCTTACCCACAACCCCGGCCAATGTTTGTGGGGGTCTGCAGGCAAGGGGGCTTATCAGAATCTGGAAGGCCTCTTTAATAGTAAGAGGGCTCCAAGATAACACCCCCATAAATAAATGAGTAGGGGTACATAAATTATTGATTTGCAATGAGTGCAGTTCACCTTATTTTGTGGCAGTGATGTGCGGTTAAAAAAAATAGGGCAGGCTGCATTTTCAGAATACAATGTTCACAAATGTGCATAAATGCATGGAAATGGAATGTTACTCATAAAAAAAATCTAATTTATAATTAAAGAAAAGCTGTTTGAAGTTTGCCTACCATGTAGACCTAGAGTTTGTAATTCCTTTATCTTGTGAAGTGTGCAGAGAAGCTTTGCAAGCCATACATAAATGCAATGCAACACACAGCAAAAGCATGTAAACGTAGGTAAACACAAAGGCATTTTCTATGCATTTTCATTAAATTTTTTGTAAACAGACCCTAAGATCTGGTGAGTTTTGATTAGCTGATAAGTCTAAGGCTCCATTTACATGATGCACTGTTTTTAACCTCCCCTTTTATCTTGATACCTAGAAACCAGCATCTAAAACGCCCGTTTTACCGTGTTTTGCATGCTGCGTTTAGCCGCGTTCACGTCTAAGAGCATTTTTGAAAAAAATGATTTGTTTTTTGTGAAAATAGAAACGCCTGTAAATGAAATGCTCCTAGACTCGAGTTACCGCATTTAGGCGCATTTAGCGGCGTTCACAAGCTGTTTGGCATTTCAAATGCCTCTGAACTGGCGTCTGAACCAATTTTGTTTTGCATTACAAAACTTAACTGTCTGGAAATTACCTTAAATGACCCTGTGTAAATGTACTGATAAGATAATATAGATGACAGTTCAGGGGCAGCTGAAAAAAAAACGCCCAAATGCCTCTAAACCTCTGTTTACCAGCAGCAATGTAAATGAGGCCTAATAGTGTGACCCTTGCACTCTAGAGAATGAAAAAGTGTAGTTTTAATTGGACAAAACATGTTGGCCATGTCAATCCACCAAGTGCTATAGCCGAATTGCCCAGGATCAATTAGAGCAGGGTTCAACGAAGTTTGGATGCAACCCCATTGCAATCAATGGAAACCAAATCTGTCAAATGAAAAATTCCAATTCTCTGAGATAATAGGCAAGGGGGTGTCAGAAACCGAATAGATCTGGGCACTGACCTGGGAAACATGTACCAATGCAAAAAAAAAAAGTAATTTGGCCAGGAGCAGTGGAACAGTTATTTTTTAAATGTTTAAAGTGAAAATGCCCAATTCCTTTAAATGTCATGTCTTGGTGTGTCCTAATGCTGCCTGTGAAGGGATGCATTTTTGTGATGTATAGGTGCTGCAGCAAAAACTAACATTTACAAAGGAAAAAAGTGTTTAAAACTCAGGTCTTCAGGTTTGGTATTGATTTTAAGGGGAATCTCCAAGCAAAAAGAAATATGAAAAAAAAAGGTGTGAGATCCTCCTAAAAATCCATACCAGACCTGTATTCTGAGCTTGCAGCTTGGTTGCCAGGGAAAGAGAAATGAGTGTGTGGCCCCTCCCTCCTGAACCATACCAGGCCACATCACCCCTGGCAAAGTACCTTGTCCCATGTTGATGAGGACAACGGAATCTTACCCAACTCTGGCCGATGTTTGCGGGGATATGCAGGGGGGAGGCTTATCAGAATCTGGAAGGCCCCTTTAATAATAAGAGGGCTCCCAGATAACATCCCCATAAATAAATGAATAGTACCCCTACTCATTCACAAAAAAAAAATAAAAAAAATAAAGGCTCATATGCAAGTTATTGCCATAAAAAGTGTATGGGGACCTCGGCACTGCCCTAGGGGACATGTATCAATGAAAAAATACATTTTCTATTCTATTTTGTTCTTTTTTACTCTATTATTTTCTGTTCTATTCTATTTTTTATATTATTTTCTATTCTATTTCTTTATTTTCTATTCTATTTTATTTTATTCAGGAATTTAAATTCTAATCAAATTCTAAAATGTTTTGGTTCTAATTCAAATTTTGTCCGGAATTTAGTTTCATTATTTCAGATTTGTTTAAAGGATACGTTCACCTTTTCAGAAAAAATAAATGCACACTTTTTTGCTGGTAAAAAAAGTTGTTGTAGGAGCCTGTAAAGCATTGCACCAGTGCTCAGAAGATCACTGATGCTATGCAGGTCTCCTGCAGACCTCGTATGAGGAAGTCAATACATGCTGACTGGAAGAATGAATGAACTATCATAGCACTCACAGCGCCATAGTAGTTCACTGAAAACTACAAGCCAACAACGGCAAAGGCTGCCGAACCTTGTTGTTTTCCATTCACAGAGAGCTGTGAATAAGTGACACGGCCAGGTGGGCGGAGCCCCACGCAGCTACGTTTTTTTCTTTTAGACAGCTAGCGGGTGGAGAGGGATATGGGTGTAACACATTATGAAAAGTTGACTTATCCTTCAAATTCGTTACTATTGTATTTCGGAAATTTTGAAGCAGTGAATTATATATCAAAAAAGTAGTCTGAATTTTGATTTGGAGCGAAATGAACTGCACATGTTTACTTTAGAAGCTGTCCTTTTTCATTAGTACCCTGGAGAGCTGGACCAGTGCTTTCCCACAGAGTTCAGCAGTCCCAAACATTGCCTCTAAACTGTGCTTCAATCAACAACACTCAAGATTCCTGTACAGGGGTTGTGTCTGACCACCAGTGTTAATTTTCATGTCAAATTTTGATTTAGTTATAGTCATAGTCTTTTGGCTAAAATGTCATTTTAGTTTTAGTTGCATTTTAGTCAACTAAAATCTCCAGTCGACAAGTTGACAGAACCCCCCAGCCCCAAAGCACCCCCCATGTTGAAAGCATGTGCCCTGGTATGGTTTGGGGGGGTGCGCTCGCTCATCCCCCCCTTTCCTGGCCTGCCAGGCTGCATGCTCGGTATATGGGTCTGGTATGGATTTTGGAAAGGACCTTACACCGTTCACATTGGCTCTTTAACACGTGGTCGGCTATGTCCAATCACAGCTGTTCACAAATGTAAACAGACAGTGGTAGCTCACTGTTAAAACCAGTTAACCTCTTCAGTACTGTGCACTATACTGTCCTGAATAAAGAGTACCTGTCAGTGTAGCCATCAGTGTACCTGTCAGTGCAGCCCACCAGTACAGCAATCAGTGTGTTTGTCAAAACATCCATCAGTGTATCTGTCAGCACATCCATCAGCGCAGCTCATCAGTGTACCTGTCAGTGCAGCCATCAGTGTACCTGTCAGAACATCCATTAATGTATGTGTCAGCACATCCATCAGTGCAGGCCATCAGTGTACGTGTCAGTGCATCCATTGGTGCAGCCCATCTAGTGTATCTGTCAGTGCAGCCCATCAGTGTACCTGTCTATGCATCCATCAGTGTACCTGTCAGCGCATCCATCAGTACAGCCCATCAGTGTACCTGTCAGTGCATCCATCAGTGTACCTGTCAGCACATCCATCAGTGCAGCCAATCTAGTGTACCTGTCTGTGCAGCCCATCAGTGAAGCCATCAGTGTACCTGTCAGTGCATCCATAAGTGCAGCCCATATAGTGTACCTGTCAATGCAGCCCAGCAGTGTAGCCATCAGTGTACCTGTCAGTGCATCCATCAGTGTACCTGTCAGCGCATCCATCAGTGAAGCCCATCAGTGTACCTGTCAATGCAGCCCATCAGTGCAGCTCATTAGTGTACCTGTCAGTGTATCCATCGGTGCAGCCCCCAGTGTACCTGTCAGTGCAGCTGTCAGTGTAGCCATCAGTGTACCTGTCAGTGCAGCCCATCAGTGCAGCCATCAGTGTAATTATCAGTGTAGTTCATAAGTGTAGCCATCAGTGTACCTGTCAGTGCATCCATCAGTGCAGCCCATCTAGTGTACCTGTCAGTGCATCCATCAGTGTACCCATCAGTGCAGCCCATCAGTGTACCTGTCTGCGCATCCATCAATGCAGCCCATCAGTGTACCTGTCAGCACATCCATCAGTGCAGCCTAACAGTGTACCTGGCAGTGCATCCATCAGTGCAGCCCATCAGCGTACCTGTCAGTGCATCCAACAGTGCAGCCTATCTAGTGTACCTGTCAGTGCATCTATCAGTGCAGCCCATCAGTGTACCTGTCAGCGCATCCATCAGTGCAGACCACCAGTGTACCTGTCAGTGCATTCATCAGTGCAGCCATTAGTGTACCTGTCAGTACAGCCCATCACTGTAGCCATCAGTATGCCTGTCAGTGCAGCCCATCAGCACAGCCATCAGTGTACCTGTCAGTGCAGCCCATCAGTGCAGCCATCAGTGTACATGTCAGTGCAGCCCATCAGTGCAGCCATCAGGGTACCTGTTAGTGCAGCCCATCAGAGTACCTGTCAGTGCAGTTCATCAGTGCAGCTATCAGTGTACCTGTCAGTGCAGCCCATCGGTGCAGCCATCAGTGTACCTGTCAGTGCAGCCCATCAGTGCAACCATCAGTGTACATGTCAGTGCAGCCTATCAGTGCAGCCATCAGTGTACCTGTTAGTGCAGCCCATCAGTGTCCCTAGGAGACATGTATCAATGAAAAAATACATTTTTAAATCAATAGTTTTTTAAGGAGCATTAATTTTAATAATGATTAAAGTGAAAAAATAAATATTCCTTTAAGTATTGTGCCTGGGGAGCCCCCTTAGTATGCCTGTAAAATGGCGCACCAGTGCGATGTTTAGAACAGTGCTATTGCAAAATGACATTTGTAAAGGACTAATTGTCATTTAAAATCGCTCATGTCTGTAACGTATTGCCGGTTCCTGGCAATATAGATAAAAATCACTGAAAAAGCATAGCGTTGGGGGCCCCCCTAATTCATACCAGGCCTGTCGGGTCCGGTGTGCATTTTAAGGGGAACCCCACACCAATTTTTAAAAGAAAAATGGCATAGGGGTTCCCCCAAAATCTAAATCAGACCCTTATCTGAGCACGCAGCCCTAGCATTGCAGGAGGGGGTAGGGACAAGCAAGCACCCCTCCCCCTCCAAACCATACCAGGTCACATGCCCTCAACATGGAGAGGGTTCTTTGAGGTCCCCCCAAAGCACCTTGTCCCCATGTTGATGGAAAGAAGGGCCTCATCCCCACAACCCAGGCAGTTGCTAGTGGGGACTGCGGGTGGGTGGCTTATCAGAATCTGGAAGCCGCCTTTAACAATGGGGACCCCAGATCCCGACCCCCCTATGTGAATGTTTATGGGGTACATTATACCCCTAGCCATTCACAGAAAAAGGCGTGTAATAGTCTTACAACAAACAGTAGATTTTTTTTTACTTTGTCCTTTATTGTAAAATACCTCTTTTTCTTCCCCTGATTCTTCTTCTTTCTTCCTCCGGTCTTCCTACATCTTCTCCTGCTCTGCTCCTTCTTCTGGTCTTCTGCTTCTTCTTTTGGTCTTCTTCTTTCCTCTCGTCATCTTCTTTTTCTTCTTTCACCACTGCCGCTGCGGGACACCGTCCAGAGGCAACTCCCAGAGTGGGCGGTTTTCAGTTTGAGTTATTTTATAGGAAGGGACGGGGCCACCCGGTGATGTAAATGGTTGACCACAATGTCAGAAGGGGCGGAGGGACTCGGTTACATCATCAGGTGGCCCCACCCCTTCTTATAAAATGACTCTCAAACAGAAGCCCGCCCATTCTGGGAGTTGCCTCTGGACTGTACGGCAGCAACAGTGGTGAAAGAAGAAAAAGAAGAAGAAGAGGATGACGAGAGGAAGGAAGAAGACAGCACGGCAACGGCAGCCGTGAAAGAAGAAGAACAAGACGATGACGAGAGGAAGGAAGAAGACTGAAAGAAGAAGCAGAAGACCAGAAGAAGGAGCGGGGCAGGAGAAGATGGAGGAAGACCGGAGGAAGAAAGAAGAAGAATCGGGGAAGAAAAAGAGCTATTTTACAATAAAAGACTTACTTGTCAAAAACTGTCTACTGTTTTTTGTAACACTACTACACTCCTTTTATGGTGAATAGGTAGGGGTACAATGTACCCCATACTCATTCACATGGGGGATCAGGATCTGAAGATCCCCTTATTAAAAGGGGCTTCCAAATTCTGATAAGCCCCCACCCACAGACCCTCACATTCACCCACCAGGGTTGTGGGGTGGAGGCCCTTCTACCCATCAACATGGGGACAAGGTGCTTTGGGGGGACCCCAAAGCACCCTCCCCATGTTGAGGGCATGTGGCTTGGTACGGTTTGGAGGGGGGCTTGCTCGTCCCCACCCCCTCCTGCCATGCCAGGCCTGCATGCTCAGATGAGGCTGGGTTCACATATGAACCGCATGTGGCTCACAGCAGGGGTCCGGTGTGTCCTGGTTTACTGTTTCAGGTCCGATTTCAGCCCGAATTTTGGGCTTAATTCGGACCTGAAATGGACCAAAAGTTGCACAGTGTTTCTGTGAAAAATGCACCGGACCTGCTGCGAAGATATGTGAACCGGCTCCATAGAGAACCTGTCAAAATCTCCTGCTATTGTGAATTGGGTGCGTGGAACCTGCATCCAATTTGCAATGGTGTGAACCCAGCCTAAGGGTCTGGTTTGGATTTTGGGGGACCCCCACACAATTTTTTTTTAATTTTGGCGCGGGGGTCCCCTAAACCACTTAAGGACACAGCCTCTTTCTGAGATTTGGTGTTTACAACTTAAAATCAGTTTTTAAAGAAAATTACTTAGAACCCCCAAACATTATATATTTTTTCTAACACCCTAGAGAATAAATGATTGTTGAAATACTTTATGTCACACCGCATTTGCGCAGCGGTCTTAAAAGCGCAATTTTTTTGGAAACATTTCACTTTTTTAATTAAAAAATAAGACAGAAAAAATTGCCTCCTTTAAGAGCATAACATGACCCAGTCAAACAGGTGCAGCAAAATTGGGCCTTGAGTGTTGGTGGTGGAAGAACATTATAACCCCTCACAATTACTCTTGTTGGGCACAGGAACGGGCCCTGCTGTTGTAATTTATTTCAAAAATTCTAATGACACAGTGGCTGACTGAGCTCCTGTATGGACGCGTAAGTCCGGAGCTCCGATCAACAGCCGTGGAGATCACGAACGGAGGAGTCGAACAGCCGAAACAGACCCAGGCTTCAACCCGGCACTCAACCGTAGACTTCGAGGCTATGGCCAGACTCAAGGGAGAGCAACCACAGCCGAGGAAACTCCAGGAGTTCTACCCAGCCGTGCAGCGGTACCAGGCCCAAGATGGCGGAGGCAGAGAGCCGCAGCTTCCACAAGGCCTCACAGCACATGCAGAGAAGGACCCGCAGAGACAACCAGGTAACAAGGCGAAGGGGGCAAGGAATGGGGCACCTTCAGGCAACAATAGCCCCACCACACAAAGCCCAGCAAAATCTAAGCCCTGCAGGGACTCTCCCGCAAGACACATGGAGGATCTGGGCATGGATGTAGGAGAGCCCCAGGCTTCTCAGCCCACGCATAGGCCCCAAAGGGAGGATCCTATAGCAGCGTTCCCTACAACAGGGCAACCAGTATCGGATACTACATTAAAAGACATGATGATAACACTCAGAGATTCTCTATTGAATGACTTAATCACCTCTGTTAACAAATGCAGCAAGGAGGTACATGAACTGGGAGACAGAGTAGATGCTATAGAGAACACTATGGGAGAGTACGCAGATTCCTATAACACCCTTGTAGATGCACATGAATCACACGCCGAGAAAATAGCATGGATTAAGGACAAACTATCAAATTTAGAGGACAGATCCAGGCGTAACAATATAAAAATCAGAGGTATTCCTAAAACAATTCTGCCACAGCAATTGCAGCAGTATGTACTTTCACTCTTCTCCACAATTGCTCCCAGCCTAACATCGCACAATCTCACGATAGACAGAATTCATAGAGTACACAAACCCTCTTTCCTGCCAGCCGAGACTCCGAGAGATGTACTCCTAAGAGTACATTTCTTTCACATCAAAGACCAACTCATGTCCCTAGCCAGGAAACCAGAAGGCCTGCCCGCACCATATGTGGGACTCCAACTACTTCCAGACCTATCTAGACATACCTTGCAGAGACGCCGTAACTTGGCGACAGTAACTAAGGCTCTAAGAAAGCACAGAATCATCCACAAGTGGAAATACCCAGCCACGCTATTGATAACTCACAAAAACTCCATCTCCGTATCCACCTTGGAAGAAGGGATAGAAGCACCACGAAAGTGGGGCATTCTCCCAGAGCTAACACAGTCCTCCACAGGGGACAGACACCCAAATCTCATAGAGGCGGATTGGCAGGTGGTATCTAGGAAACGCACGGGTAAAAACCGCAACAAGAGCTCCTCCGGAACATCACAGCAACATATCTCCAAAATCTGACACCCTCCCCGGTCAAGATGGGATTAACTCCACATCATGATCCCCCACACTATAGTTGATCAGCTGAGCATGCACACGGATCTCAACGTAGATCCCATTTTTACCCCATTTTCTTCAAGGGTTACGTTTACTGTTTTTCTCTCTCTTTGTTTGTTCTTTTCCCTTGCAACTGTTCACTCAACAGACTTAGCTAAGACTCCACCCAGAACCAGAAAAATTGCATGTATCCAACAGTCTTTATAGATCCTAGAGAAGACTTCGAGATCCATCCCTCAAAAAGAAATCCTCAAAAGGCAAGCGATACGAAGTCACAACAGCCCTAGATGGACTGACAACAAAAGTGAGTACAACATTTCTCCAAGCACACTACCCACACTAACCCCATTATGGCTATCACATGTCTATCACTAAATGCTAGAGGACTGAATCACCCCATGAAGAGACTCTCAATGTGGTCGGAAGCGACCAAGCACAAGGCAGACATCCTGTGCGTACAAGAAACACATTTCCAAATAGGAGCGACCCCCAGACGCACTCACAAAAACTTCCCCCATATCTTCATGGCATGCAACAAAGACAACAAGAGCAAAGGAGTATTGCTAGCAATTAAAGACACAGTGGCATTCCATCTCAGGAACTCCACCTTGGACACAGAAGGTAGATTTATCATCCTCACATGTGATATAAACTCAAGGCCCTACACGCTAGTAAACTCTTATGCTCCCAATACGCATCAGACTAGATACTTGAAAGCCCTTTTCAAACGCATTGATGAGATAAAATATGGGAATGTCCTGCTATGCGGAGACTTTAACATGGTGATAGATCCGAATATGGACTCTACCTCCCGGACACTAAGAAGAACTCCTAATCTACGACAACTGCTCCACCAAGCTGACTTGTATGACACATGGAGATGTCAACACGCATCAGAAAAAGACTACACCTTTTTCTCTGCGAGACACAACAGCTATTCAAGAATAGATATGTTTATTACAGATAAATGGTTATTACAGAAAGTTGTAGCGTCTAGAATATACGATATAACTTGGTCTGATCATGCTCCTATTTCTATCACTATAGCGGAAGAGTCGGCCTCACCCCACACCCCCATCTGGCGTTGTAACTCTAACATTCTACAAGACCCCAAACACTCTAAATTCATACAAACAAAGCTACTAGAGTTTTTTCATATAAATGCTCCCTCAGTAAACAATCCATTCGCCCTCTGGAATGCACACAAAGCATTCATGAGGGGCATCCTGATTCAATTAGGAGCCAGAGTTAAAAAACAGCACAATCTAAAATTTGACCACCTCATCTCAGAAATCCGCAAATTTGAGACACTAAACAAAATCGACCCTAATGACAAGATATCCACGACACTAGGCAAACTACGTGAAGAGCAAAGACTTCTGCTGCTCAGGCGCTATGATGGGATCATTAAACACCTAAAATCAAAAGTTAAAAGCAGCTAGAACCAAATCCAGGATTGCATATCTCACTCATCCCTCCCTTAACCACAACATCACCAATCCTCAAGAAATAGCGAACCAATTTGCTAACTATTATGAGGAGTTATACAACCTAAATCGCGACCCCCATGCCCCCCAGCCATCCACAGAACACATAGAGAAATTTCTCAATGGCATCAACTTACCCACTCTCTCACAAGAACAAATACTTCAACTCAATGCCCCATTCACGCATGAGGAAATAGAAAGCTCAATAAACTCTCTCCCCCTGGGCAAATCACCAGGACCTGGCGGTTTCTCAAACGACTACTACAAAATCTTTAGGAAATCTCTGGCTCCCTACCTACAGATGATGTTTACCGAGGCAGCAAATACCGCTTCCTTTCCGCAAGAAATGCTCAAAGCCTACATAATCACCCTGCCCAAGCCGGGCAAAGATCCCACCACTCCGGCAAACTTTAGGCCGATTTCCTTACTTAACACGGATGTCAAGTTATATGCAAAAGTTTTAGCCAGACGATTGACAGACATAATTCCACACCTAGTGAGTAGAGTTGAGCGAACCTCTGGAAGTTCGGGTTCTGCTAGTTCGGCCGAACTTTGGGACAAAGTCCGGGTTCGGGTCCGGACAGAACCCGAACATTCGCACGGACCCCGAACCCCATTGAAATCAATGGGGACCCGAACTTTTAGGCACAAAAATGGCTGTAACAATGTCCTGGCAAGTGCTAGAGGGCTGCAATAGGAAGTAAAATGGGGGTAAGAGTAGGGCAAGTGCCCTACAAAAAAATGGGGGTAGGGAAAATAAATTAAAATCAAATAAACTAGGAGATGATTTTTGAACAATAATGTGTCACTTACAGCTGCAGCTAGAACCTCTCCCTTTAGAACTAGGAGATGATTTTTGAACAATAATCTGTCCCTCTAAGCAGAAGCCTCTACCTAGTGCAGTCAGATCATTCAAAGCAGCAGTATGTGAAATCTCAAATTACTCCCACAATCTGATCGTTGTGCACGATCCCACAATCTGATCGTTGTGTACGATCGTAACGATCGTTGTGTTAGGCAGGGTTTGATCTGCAATGTGTCACTCAAAGCAGCAGTATGTGAAATCTCAAATTACTCCAACAATCTGATCGT
>BLSH010015899.1:1967890-2000979 GCA_018402905.1 Glandirana rugosa
CAGACCCCCCTCATCACAGATCCCCCCACAATCACAGATCTCCTCACTATTACAGATCCCCCCACTATCAAATGCAGCCTTATCAGTGCCCACCAAATGCAGCCTTATCAGTTCCCACCAAATGCAGCCCACCAGTGCCCACCAAATGCAGCCCACCAGGGCAGTGCCTACCAAATGCAGCCCAACAGTGCAATGCCCACCAAATGCTGTCCACCTGTGCACTGCCCACCAGTGCAATGTCCACCAAATGCAGCCCACCAGTGCAGTGCCCACCTGCATAGATTCCACCAAATGTAGCCCACCTGTGCAGTTCCCACCAATGCCATGCCCACCAAATGCAGCCCACCAGTGCAATAACCACCAGATCCAGCCTACCTGTGCAATGCCCACCAAATGCAGCCCACCTGTGCAATGCTCACGAAGTGCAGCCCACCAGATGCAGCCCACCAAATGCAGCCCACCTGTGCAGTGCTCACTAAATGCAACCCACCTGTGCAATGCTCACCAAATGCAACCCACCTGTGCAGTGCCCACCAAATGCAGCCCACCAGTGCAGTGCTCACCAAATGAGACCCATCAGTGCAAAGTCCACCTGTGCAGTGCTCACCAAATGCAGCCCACCAGTACAGTGCCCACAAAATGCAGCCCACCAGTGTAGTGCCCATCAAATACAGCCCACCTGTGCAGTGCTCACCAAATGCAGCCTACCAGATGCAGCCCACCAAATGCACTCCATCTGTGCAGTGCTTACCAAATGCAGCCTATTAGTGCAGTGCCCACCAGTACCTGGATCACAATCTCCTGCGTCATGGAGCTTGGATTTAAATTGCCCACCCGGGCGGCAGCTGTAAGAAAGTCCCGCCTCCTGTGACACACGTCACACTGATTCAATGCCCCATTGGATCAGTGTTCTGTCAATCACAGACGCCAGTCTAGGAGGCGGGACATTCTTACAGCACCGACGAACAGCTCAGACGTGCGACACAGTGGGAGAGGGAGAGGGAGGGAAAGGAGGAGGGGGGACAGCACTGAAGCTTCAGCGCCCAGGTGCAGTGCAGCTGCACAGGATTGGCCCTTCATGAGGCACAGCTAAAAGTGGCCCCAGGGCAGGGGCCCCCATGCAGCTGGGGCCCCTGGGTTTTGCCCAGGGCTGCCCGCTCATTAAGACGGCCCTGACTCCATGTCCAAGAGTTTTAAGGCAGTGCTGGAAAATAATGGTGGCCACTCAAAATATTGATACTTTGGGCCCAGTTTGGACATTTTCACTTAGGGATGTACTCACTTTTGTTGCCAGCGGTTTAAATATTAATGGCTGTGTGTTGAGTTATTTTGAGGGAACAGCACATTTAGGCTGTTATACAAGCTGTACACTCACTACTTTACATTGTAGCAAAGTGTAATTTCTTCAGTGTTGTCACATGAAAAGATATAGTAAAATATTTACAAAAATGTGAGGGGTCTACTCACTTTTGTGAGACACTGTATATAAGTACTGTATATATACGGTACACATATATTCTTTCACTGCCTGAACGGACTCTATATACTATACACTGAATGAGCTGTATATACTGTATAGTCTACAATGCTTATTTTATATATATATATATATATATATATATATATATATATATATATATATATATATACACGGTATACTATATACGGTACATACAGTTGTGCTCAAAAGTTTGCATACCCCGGTATAAAACATGAAATTTTGGCATTAATATTGAAAATATGACTGATCATGCAAAAAATGTTTTTTTTAATTTATTTAATGATAGTGATCAGAATTAGAAAAAATAGAGGCTGCTCTGGAAAAAAAATGTTTTTTTTTTTTTTTAAGGAGCACAATACGATGATACTTGAACAAAAATGATCTGCATGGTTGAGCTACCAGAAAGAAATCTTTACTTCACCAATGCCACAAAAAAAGCCCTGTAAGGCATGTCAAGGCATTGCCAGGAATATTGTTACTGGGCTTTTTTTTGTGGCATTAGTGCAGTAAAGGCTTCTTTCTGACAACTAGACCATGCACATCATTTTTTGTTCATTTATCATAGTATTGTGCTCCTTAAAAAAACACACCAATTTTTCCAGAGCAGCCTCTATTTCCCCTAAGGTTACCTGTGGGGTTTTCTTTCTATCCCGAACAATTCCTCTGGCAGTTGTGGCTGCAATCTTTCTTGGTCTGCCTGACCTTGGCTTGGTATCAAGAGATCCCCAAATAATATCTTTTTATATCCTTTTCCATCTTTCTAAAATTCAATTACCTCTTTACGCAGGTCTTTTGATATTTATTTTCTGCTCTCCATGGCTCAGTATCTAAGTCTGCTCAGTGCATTAACGTGAGAACTAGCAAGCTCATTTACAATTTATACACAGACACTAATTGCAATTTAAAAAGCCATGGATGCGGGAAATTAACCTTTAATTGCCATTATAATCTGTGTTTGTCACCTTGTATGTCTTTACCAAGGCCTAACATTCCAGGGTATGTAAACCTTTGATCAGGGCCATTTGGGTGATTTCTGTTATCATTATAATTTAAAAAGGAGCCAAACAACTATGTGATAATAAATGTCTTCATATGATCACTATCCTTAAATAAAAGAGAGTGTTTTGGCATGATCAGTCATATTTTCAATATTGATGCCAAAATTTCACGATTTATGCCAGGGTATGCAAACTTTTGAGCACAACTGTATATATTCTTACACTGCCTGAAAGGACTCTATATACTATACACTGAATGAGCTGTAAATATAGTCTACACTAAAGGCAGCGCAATATATATATATATATATTTTATATATATATATTTATATACGGTACATATATATATTCTTATGCTTCCTGAATGGACTCTATATACTGTACACTGAATGAGCTGTATATATAGTATACACTGAAGGCAGTGCATTTTTTATATATATATATATATATATATATATAATATATAATGTACATATATATTCTTACACTGCCTGTACATAGGCCACACTAGATCTATACACTATGCTGCCTGCACTGTCTGTATATACTCTACACTAGATCTATATACTACACTGCCTACACTGCCTGTATATGCTGTCTCTACACTAGCTCTATATACTACACTGCCTACACACCACTAGCTAAACTAGCTACATGTTTCTCTGCCCCTTCACAGCACTACATACGGGCCGCTGTACAAGCGGGCTTATATAGTGTGGGTGTGGACTGAGACCCGCTGAGCAATGATTGGCCAAAGGCACTCTGCCTTTGGCCAATCATGGCTCTCACAGCAGAACACGCTGTGATTGGACAAAGCATGCATCATCACTCCCTTCCCCCAGCCAACCCAGCCCACACACAGTTAGAACACGCCCAAGGAACACAGGTAACCCTAAGAGCGCCCCCTCCAGGTTAACCCCATTCACTGCCAATGGCATTTACACAGTAGTCAGTGCATTTTTATAGCACTGATCGCTGTACAAATGCCAATGGTCCCAAAAAAGCGTCAAAATGGTCCAACATGTCCGCTGCAATATCACAGTACTGCTAAAAATCGCAGATCGCTGCCATTACTAGTAAAAAAAAATAAAAAAATAAAAACCCCAGAAATTAATTCTCATCATCCGTAAACACGGCAACTTTTGCGCAAATCAATAAACGCAGATTGCAATTTTTTTACCAAAAATATGAGGAAGAATATAAATCGGCCAAAACCGATGGAAAAAAAATGTTTTTTTTTTTTTTTTTTTTTATTTGTATTTTAGCAAAAAGTAAGAAATGTGGGTTTTTTTGCAAAATTGTCGCTCTTCTTTTGTTTATAGCAGTGATCAAAAATGACACAGAAGTGATCAAATCCACGAAAAGAAAGCTCTATCTGTGGGAAAAAAAGGGTGCAAATTTAGTTTGGGTACAACGTCACACACCCTCACAATTGTCAGTTGAAGTGACGCAGTGCTGAATCGCAAAAAGTGCTCTGGTCCTAAAGTGGGAAATCCTTCCAGGGCTGAAGTGGTTAAATACCACCAAAATAAAGCGCTATTCGTGTGAAAAAAATTATAAAAATTTCATATGGATGCAGTGTTGCATGGCCGCGTAATTGTCATTGAAAGTGCAACAACGCTGAAAGCTGAAAATTGCCTTGGGCAGGAAAGGGGTAAAAGTACTTTGTATTAAAGTGGTTAAAGTGGTAAACACACACAATGTTAAAAATACAAAAATAATGCATGTTCTTTATTTGTTATGGAGCCTGATTTGAAAAACAAGTAAAAAAAAAAAAAATAGGGTTCACTAGGCTTTAAAGTATATGTAATCACAAAAAACTCATATAAACGTCAACTCTCGTAACTCTACACACCTCATGGCCCCCCAACCCCTTTGGGTACCCTTACATACCTTTAAAAAGGAAAAAACTTTTATACATACATTTTAACATTACATTACATTAGATCACCATGCGCACGAGGACCGCTGCCTTTTTGTTGGTTACAAACTTACATGGAATATTAATGACATGCTTGAATCGTTTATACAGCTTGGGAGTATAGTGGAGACTTTAATAAATATTTAAGTCCTGTGGGAGATTAGCTTGTGGGGATCACCTTTTCTGGGAAAAAGGCAGCGTTTAAGAAAGCAAGCTTTCTTAAAATTCTGATGGGTTGCCAGGTTTAGGCTGGGTTCAAACTATCCGACAAAAAAACGGTCCTACTTTGATCCTACACTGCTGTGCGATTTATGGTCCTACATGGGGTCAAAGTCGGACCGTTTGTCTGTGAACAGGGATCCGACTTTGATCCCGACAATGCCAGGCACTTTGTGCTCTGGGGATCTTGAAGGGCAACTCCATGCCAAATTTTAAAGAAAAAACTGGCATGGGGTCCCCCTCCAGGAGCATACCAGGCCCTCTGGTCTGGTACGGTTTTTAAGGGGAACCCCCACGCTGAAAAAAAAACAGCGTGGGGTCCCCCCCAAAATCCATACCAGACCCTTATCCGAGCACGCAACCTGGCAGGCCAGGAAAGGGGGTGGGGACGAGCGAGCGGCCCCCTCCCTCCTGGACCATACCAGGCCGCGTGCCCTCAACATGGGGAGTATGGGTGCTTTGGGGCAGGGGGGGCTCTGCGCCCCCCACCCCAAAGCACCTTGTCCCCATGTTGATGAGGACAAGGGCCTCTTCCCGACAACCCTGGCCGGTGGTTGTCGGGGTCTGCGGGCGGGGACTCATCGGAATCTGGAAGCCCCCTTTAACAAGGGGACCCCCAAATGTACCCCTACCCATTTACCTGGAAAGAAATATGTACACAAAAAACCACACAGCTTTTTAAAATATTTTATTAAATCAGCTCCGGTGGTCTTCTCCCCTCTCTGGCTCTTCTTTTCTTCGGCTCTTTTGCGGGGTCTCTCATTTTCTGAGGGGTCTTTTCTTCTCCTGTCCTCTTCCCCCTCTTCTTCTTCTTCTTCTTCTTTTCTTCTTCTTGTTCCCATGTTGACACGACGCGTTCTCCTTCACGAATGCCCTCGCCACTCTGTGCTGTGCCTTATATTGGCATGGGGCGTGGCCACCAGATGACATCACCTGGAGGTCCCGCCCCATATGAGGTCACAGCTCCGCCCCCGTGGGGCGGGACCTCCATGTGATGTCATCTGGTGGCCACGCCCCATGCCAATATAAGGCCCAGCACAGAGCGGCGAGGGCATTCGTGAAGGAGAACGCGTCGTGTCAACATGGGAAGAAGAAGAAGAAAAGAAGAAGAAGAAAAAGAAGAAGAAGAAGAGGGGGAAGAGGACAGCGGAGAAGACCGGCAAAAGAGCAGAAGAAGCCGCAGAGGAGAAGAAAAGACCCCTCATAAGATGAAAGACCCCGCAAAAGAGCCGAAGAAAAGAAGACACCGAAAAAAAGAAGACACCGGAGAGGGGAGAAGACCACCGGAGCTGATTTAATAAAATATTTTAAAAAGCTGTGTGGTTTTTTGTGTACATATTTCTTTCCAGGTAAATGGGTAGGGGTACGATGTACCCCATACTCATTTACATAGGGTGGGGGGCCGGCATTTGGGGGCCCCCTTGTTAAAGGGGGCTTCCAGATTCCGATGAGTCCCCGCCCGCAGACCCTGACAACCACCGGCCAGGGTTGTCGGGAAGAGGCCCTTGTCCTCATCAACATGGGGACAAGGTGCTTTGGGGTGCGGGGCGCAGAGCCCCCCCTGCCCCAAAGCACCCATACTCCCCATGTTGAGGGCACGCAGCCTGGTATGGTCCAGGAGGGAGGGGGCCGCTCGCTCGTCCCCACCCCCTTTCCTGGCCTGCCAGGTTGCGTGCTCGGATAAGGGTCTGGTATGGATTTTGGGGGGGACCCCACGCTGTTTTTTTTTCGGCGTGGGGGTTCCCCTTAAAACCGTACCAGACCAAAGGGCCTGGTATGCTCCTGGAGGGGGACCCCATGCCAGTTTTTTCTTTAAACTCGGTGTGGAGTTCCCCTTCAAGATCCCCAGAGCACAAGTCGCATGCCAAAGTCGGATCAGTGAAGACACTGATACGACTTTGATCCGACTTCAATGCCTTTCAGTGGGCTGAAGTAGGATCAAAGTCGGACAAAAGTAGTACAGGAACCTTTTTCAAAGTCGCTCCGACTTTGAAAAACACATGTCGGACCAGTTAAGACGGCTCTCATAGGGAATCATTGTTTTTGTGACGTAATGCAACTTGTGCTCTTCATGTCGGTCCGAGAATCGGACTAGTGTGAACCCAGCCTTATTAGTAAAGGTCACAAGTCATAAAAACAAACAAAATAGAAAACAAATCCTTGCTGTCTGGCTCTAAACTATACATAACAGTTACCTCATTATACAGTGCCGGGCTAGTCCCAGACACCCCGAAAACAAAAGCAAATGCCAACCTTTCTTTATAGTCCAAACAACAAAATTAGCTCTCAGATTGTTCCTTCTGAGTCCCAGAGCAAACCCTCTCTTTCTGGTCATTTAAAGCACCTGATGATGAATTTGAGTGGACCAGAAACTCTGGGTTGGAACCAACTCTGCCATGGTGGCTGATAAAAACTGGCCTGGACTCCACTCTAGTCCATTCCAAGTGAACGTATGCAAGGCGACAGATATCTACTGTCTACTACCTTGCCTCACATAATGTCACATATCCCCCCATCCCCCTCTGCTCAAGCCCCTTATAGAACCTGATAGTGCCATCGGGTTTTGGGACCAGCACTATGGGGCTCAACCAGGCACTGTGGGACTCCTCTATCACATCCAACTCTAACATGTTCTGGATCTCCTTTGCCACTGCCTCGCGCCTAGCTTCAGGTATTCTATAAGGCTTCACATTTACGAGAACACCTGGCTCTGTGACTATGTCATGCTGAATCACTGAGGTCAGCCCAGGCAAAGGGGAGAAAAGTTCTCTATTTTTGGTCACAAACTCTTTAACGTTCTGTTGTTGCACCACTGACAAGGATTCTGTTAGGGAGACGTCAGATGTCATTTGTACTCTATGTTTTTGAGGAGTTGGTAAGGCCAACAAAGTCTCTCTGTCCTTCCATGGTTTTAAGAGGTTAACATGATAGATTTGCACTGGCTTCCTTTTTTCCGGCTGGTAAACTTTGTAGTTTACTTCCCCTACTCTCTCCCTAATCTAAAAGGGACCCTGCCACTTTGCGAGGAATTTACTTTCAACAGTAACCAGCACCAGTACTCTATCCCCGGGGTTGAAAGTTCGGGTCTTGGTACCCCGAATATAAACCTTTCTCTGAGCCTCCTGGGCTCGCTCCATATGTTCTCATACCAGGGGCATAACATCTGTGATTCGATCCTGCATCAATGAGATATGCTTAATGACACTTCTGTGAGGTGCGGACTCTCCCTCCCATGTTTCCTTTGCAACATCTTTTGCGTCTCCTGGGATGCCTACCATATGGGAGTTCAAATGGAGAATAATCTGTGGAACTTCTCGTATGGCAAACATGAGGTAGGGCAGCAAAAATTCCCAATTTCTCCCATCTTTATCCAACCCCTTTTTCAACATACTTTTGAGGGTCTTCTTAAATCTCTCCACAAGACCGTCAGTTTGGAGGTGGCAGACAGAGGTACGGAGATGGGAGATTTTGTACAACTTGCACAATTCCTTGGTAACTCTGGACATAAATGGGGAGCCCTGATCCGTCAAGATCTTTTTAGGGATCCCCACCCGACTAAACACCTGGACCAACCCTTTGGCGATAGTCTTAGCGGAGGTGTAACGCAAGGGTATGGCTTCAGGATAGTGGGTCGCATAGTCTAGGATTACTAGGATGTGCTGGTGTTCCCGGGCAGATTTTATTACTGGTCCTATGAGATTCATGCCAATTCTTTCAAACGGCACTTCAATTGTGGGCAGTGGGGACATGGGGGACTACGAAAATGGGGCGACTGTGCCGACATTTGACACTCAGGGCATGATTCACAGTATTCTCTGACATCTGCATACAATCTGGCCCAGAAGAATTTCTGGATAATTCTCTCCTTGGTTTTCTCCATATCCAGATGTCCCCCCATTATATGACTATGGGCCAAGTCTAGCACCATCCTGCGGAATGGTTTGGGAACCACTAGCTGTTCTAACTCATCCTCCACGCGTTTTACCACCTGATACAGCAAATTGTTTTTAAGTTCCATGTGGGGAAAATACACCACCCAATTGGGTTCAACAGGTTCCCCATCCACTACTTTAATGTTTTCTCTGGCTCTAGTGAGTGTGATAGCTCATAGTTGTTCAGGGCAAAAATCCTCTCTCCTGACCTCTAAGTCAGGGGTCACATTCTGTCCACTCTCACCATTAGAGTCAGAGATGTTCTCTGGTTCATTAACCTTGAGCTGAGAGCTATCTTCCAGTTCCTCTGGCTCCCCAACCATTACAGGAAAAGTAAGAGGGTCTCCTCCTTCTTCGGTCCTGCCAACAGTCTCCCCTTCCATTTGGCAAAAAGGGTCTGGTGAGAGTTCCCATGCTTCCCCAGTAGGGGGAGTTCTATCCTCCAGACTCCCTGTGCCCTTCTGTAACCTCCAAAAATGGGGAAAATCTCTCCCCACTAGAGGTTCATGAAGCAGTGAAGGTACTACCTCCCACTAAATGTGTCACACTGCCCCAAGGGGTATCAACCTCAACCACCACAGTTTTATAGTTTCTAGTGTCCCCATGGATGCAATTGACCTCTATAGCACTAGGGTGTAGTTTTTCAGGACTTATACACTCACTTTTGACTAAGGTCACAACACTACCAGAATCAAGCAGTGCAGTGACTAGTTTTCCGTCAATAGAAAGCACACACATTTGCTTTTCCATGCGAGCCTGACATGATGCAGTACATGCAACCTATGCAAAAAAGCGAAAGGTGTCTAATCATATACATATAATCACATCGCATGGGTACATCATTCAAGGGCAGCAATATGGCCCAATGCATGGCATTGGTAACACTGTATGTGATCTATACCCAGTCCTCTCATGGACCTCAAAGATCTTCCTGGCTTCTTTGGCCAGTCTCCAGGTCTAGGGTCCATAGTCTCATTAGTCATTACAGCAGTCTTATCAATCTTCCCAATGCCCTTGAGTGCTGGTACAGTCTTAGCAGATCCACGGGGGGCCCTTTCACCCCCTAGGCACACCGGAGTGGGGTGCAGGCGAGTTCAGCAAGCCCTCAGCCTCAGTATCTCTTCACGAGGTCCACAAGTTGGCTGGCCATTTTGGGGTCCCTATGACTGACCCATTTCCTCAAAGCAGCATCGAGTGCACGTAGATAGTGGTCCATGACCACGCGCTCCACCATCTGAGGACCTGGCAAAGTCTCCGGCTGTAACCACTTCCTGGTGAGGTGGACCAGGTTGAACATCTGCGAGTGGGGTGGCTTGTCCATACGGTAGACCCACTGGTGCACCTGTTGAGCCCGGACGGCCATGGTGACACCCAGGTGCGTGAGTACCTCTGTTTTTAAAGTTTCAAACCTGGGCCTTGTCTGGTTCCAGATCAAAATAGGCCTTTTGGCGTTCTCCAGTCAGGAAAGGGGCTAATAGTCCCGCCCATTGGTCTTTTTTCCAACCTTCCCACACAGCGACCTTCTCAAAGGTGGTAAAGTATGCCTCCACATCTTCTGCAGGTGTCAGCTTCTGCAGGTAATAGCTGGCTTTGACCAACTTCTGTTCCACCGGCAGAGGAGCTGCAGACCCCCTCTTTAACTTCAGCAGGATCTCTGCGAACTGGCGATTCATCTCCTACTGAGCTGCATTGGCCTGTGCGACATGGAGGTTGGTCTGCCGCTGGGTCGCAGTCGCCTGCAGCGGGCCTTCAACATATCCTCCATTTTGGAAAGTTGTCCTCTGAGTCCACCATGTGTGGGAGATTAGCTTGTGGGGATCACCTTTCCTGGGAAAAAGGCAGCGTACAGAGGGGCTTTCATAAATTTCTGGCGGGTTGCCAAGTATACAAGTAAAGGTTGCAAGTCATAAAAACAAACAAAATAGAAAACAAATCATTGCTGTGTGGCGCAAAACTATACAGAACAGTTACCTCACTATACGGTGCCAGGCTTGTCCCAGACACCCTCTAAACAAAAGCAAATACCAACCTTTCTTTATAGTCCAAACACCAACATTAGCTCTCTCAGATTGTTGCTTCTGAGCCCCAGGACAGAGCAAACCCTTGCTCGCTTCCTGGTCATAGCACCTGATGGAGGATTTGAGTGGAAGAAACTCCAGGCCAGAACCAGCTCTGCCATGGTGGCTGGTATAAACCGGGCTGGACTCCGCTCTAGTCCATTCCAAGGTAACATATGCGAGGCGACAGATATCAACCGTCAACTACTTCGCCTCGCATAACGTCACAATGCTCATACATACTACACTATGAGGGGTTTTTGTTCTACCTTTGACACACATGTATGGTGATCTGACCTTTGGAGTGACGAGTGTAGAGGGGACATCAGGATTTGGCTACAATCTTTGTGTTATCTAATGGGAATCTGATTGTACCCAGTTGGAGAATTGAGCGCTGTTAAACCACTTATGTCTTGGTAGTCTATTTCTGAGGGTAAGAGGCCAAGCGTGCTGTGGTGTTGGTGGTGGATCTTTTTACCACTCATAGGAGAACTCCTGATACACACCAAGGGTACTCTCCTTGGATTTATATGGATCACCTTGAAGAGCTTGCTCTACCGTGTATCACTCTGGCTTGCTCTTGACTACCCTTCTGCCTGCTCCACTGGATCCCTGTAAATGACCTCAGCTCTGTTCTTGACCATGCATCTACTCCCTGGCTTGCCTTCCTGTGTATGACTTTGGCTCCCATCTTGACTATGCTTCTTCAGTCCAGTCCTACCAGATCCTGCTTCTTCCTCAGGTGCCACCTTGCCTGTGGTCACTGCCTTGGTTCTGCTACATCTCCAGGTGCTATGAAGGTCCTGCCATCTGTCCTAACAGACCAGCGGACAGCTATCCAGTTCCACTGTGCTGTAAGCAGCTTCCAGCGAATCTACATAAAGGACACCCATGCTTCTTTGAGCCTAGCACTCACTGTTCTTACCTTCAGGGTTGCTTGGCACTTAGCCACAAATGAAGCTCTCTCATCAAATCAGCCTCAGACCAGGTATGTGACACATTTTAGGGCAAAGTAACAGATTTGCTTGATAGCCCATTACTCCACTACTTACACTGTCCTGCTTCCCATTTGCCTGCAGGGGACCTGTACAGTACATGTAATTTCAGGAATAGAGGAGTATGTGAAGCTCCAATAAAAAAATCTGGCACCACAGTAAAGTTCACAAACTAAAAGTCCATTTATTAGTATACAAAAAATGGGTAAAATACAGCCAAGGAGCTAACGCATTTCAACCCAAATTCACAAACATCATTAAATACCTGTGTATACTTGTCCAAAAACCATAAATAGAGGAAAGGAGTAATTAACACATTAAAACCAAAACCAAATCAGTGATAAACAAAATAAAAAATGACAGCAACAAGGAAAAACAGAAAACATGTAGAAGCAGATTATATGGGACATCATTAAATAAATTATGCTAATAAGTGTATGTTTAAATATAAATCAAAATCCCCATGAAGATTTAACCTGTAAGGGATACATGGCTGTAATTTGTGAATCCACTGTACTTCTTGTTCAAGGAGTCTGCGGTATTGGTTACTGACCTTGTCTATGGAAAACACACTTTCTATGCCACAAAAAGAAAAAGATAACATGACACCCCATGTACTTTCTTAAAAGGTCTTGATACATTTGAGATTAATTGTGCATGTTTTGATGTTCATGGCATCACAATAGTGTTCCCATATATAGTTTGTGTTCTTAAAGATAGTGTGGTGCAACCCACATATTGTAAATTACATATATTACACTGCATGAGATGAACCATAATTAATGTAAAGTTGGATACAAAAATTCTTCCCAGTTACAAAAGAAAAAAAAAAACACTCATGCAGCCATACGTACCTTACCTGCATGGAGTGACAGTAGTGATAGGAACCAGGATATGATAACCAAGTCCTTTAAACATCTTTAGAAGTAAAATGAGAGCATGTGGCTCTCTCCCTTTTGTCCCATTATGCAGGCCTGAATGGAGGGCCAGGCCCAAGCTCTGTCATGTGTATTCTTAGCCCAGTCTAAGCTCCCTTTTCATGGGGCTTTGATAGGCATATATGGTAGACAAGGGGCATAGTAAAGATCAACAGTGGAGTGTCTGCATTGTCAAGTCAACCTGTTGCTCTGTTCTCAATGGGTAAAGTGCAGGGTCACTTTAACCACTTCAGCCCCAGAAGGTTTTACCCCCTTAATGGCCAGGCCATTTTTTGCACTAAGGCACTGCGTTACTTTAACTGACAATTGTGCAGTCATGCAGTGATGTACCTAAGCAAAATTGATGTCCTTTTTCCCACAAATAGAGCTTTCTTTTGATGGTATTTGATCACCTCTGCAGTTTTTATTTTTTGCGCTATAAACAAAAAAATAGAGTACATTTTGAAAAAAAAAAACAACAATATTTTTACTTTCGGCTATAAAACATATCCAATAAAAATATGTAAAAAAAACAAATGTATTCATCAATTTAGGCCAATATGCATTCTGCTACATATTTTTGGTAAAAAAATCCCAATAGGCGTATATTGATTGCTTTGCGCAAACGTTTTTGCTTCTACATACTATGGGACATTTTTATGGCATTTTTTTTTATACTAGTAATGGCGGCGATCAGTGATTTATAGTGCGACTGTGACATTGCTGAGGGACAAATCGGACACTAAATGACACTTTTCAGGGGACCAGTGGCACTAATACAGGGATTAGTGATAAAAAATGCACTGTCACTGTATAAATGACACTGGCAGCACTGGCAGGGAAGGAGTTAACATCAGGGGCAATCAAAGGGTTAAGTATGCTCCTAGGGAGTGCTTTCTAAGACCCCATACACAGTATTTGATTTTCTGAAGATTTTTGTCTTCAGATTTACCAAAACCATATAATATGAGGTCAAACCTTAAGAGTTTCAATTTGTAAGCAATTAGGCAGGCCCTTGCACTGCAACTCTGAAGACAAAAATCTGCAGAAAATTGAATAGTGTGTATGGGGTCTAAGGGTGTGGGAGGTGGACTGACAGGAGGAAGAGAGACACCTGTGTTCCTGATTAGCAGGAATCACAGATCTCTCTCTTCCTCTGTGATAGAATGATGGTCTGCCTTGTTCTGCCTCTCCAACGAATGATCGTGGGTGGCCGGCGGCCATCGCGGCTACCGGACCCGCTGATTGGCTCCCGCGGGTCCAATCAAATAGGCCATTTTCAATGGGAAATATAATGCAAGGAGTTTAGCTCACAGTTGCAGCACAGCCCCATTGACTTGGACGACTTTGATAGGTTTAATAACCACCTAATTTTACTGTCCCCCCTTCCCCCTGGCTCCCTGTGTGAAAGAGGCCTAACAGCTGCAGAGGGTGACAAAGTCAGGGAAAACATGTTACTAAAGTACCAAGAAATATAGGAAATAGTGGATAACTAAGCCTGACTGCATCATCCAAAAAACAAAATATCAGCTATGTAATAATTATATAGTTCTATTATAGTTATATAATCAGTTACACATTATGCTAAAGTACATTATATACATATTTTTATATAGATTTTATTTATAAATCTGTCCGTAAAAGGAGGTGAAAATAAATCATGACCACTTCTTACCTGCACACAAGCATGCAAAATTACTTTTGCAAAACTCCTTTTTCCATTTGTACAAAAGGTTAATTGCACTTAATTACAATCAGACTGTACCCTTCACAGTACTTAGAAGGCAGCCATATTTATCGCCGATGTCATTTGGAATACATTGCGGATTAGAAGGCATGAAGAGCACTGAAATTCATTACAAATCTTCCGGATATGCTATTTCTGGAGCACCGTAAATCTCTCCTATTCCCATTCATGTTTTTTAATCATGTAATTTACACTTCAACCCCGAGAAAGTTGTGTTTCAAAAGGAGCAAAAACTAAACTGACTGGTAATAAATTTCAATGCACTTCAGTTTGTTTATGGCCTCAGGGGTGTAATTTAAAAGAGGTGAAAAGGAGATTTTTAGAATATAATTAGTGAAAGAGTGGTATATTTTGACCTGAAAGTATAATTTCCTGTGTGGCTGTGTAATTTTATTTGCAAAACATCATCATATTACTGCTTTTGTACAGCCCTTTATAGTGTGATAATAGAAATTTACAAAGTAAACAAAATATAATCAGGATTATTAAAAAAAGGGAATGTAAATAATTATTGCTGTTGTTATTATTTTTTAGCTCAATTTAGAGCTGAACTGCAATCAAATACAAATGACAAAAATTAATGCAACTGTGTATTAATTACATAACTAATTATTTTAATTTCAAGCAATGGATATACCTGAAATTGACTTGGTATTAGCCTCCTGTAGTTCCTTTACAGCAGAGCTCAGACTTGGAGAGGCAGAAACATGTAGGGAGACATGGGTCTAAGCAGTGTACTTGAATATTGAGAGTTTCCACTACACAGAGTTATTCGAACACTGGGAGCTAAGAAGGCAGTTATAGCAATGGCACTACATGTAAAGTGTAAAATGTATACAGTTCTTCAGGTAGTTACAGTTCCTTGAATAAGGAAATTTTTTTCATACTTAAAGTAATTTTCCTTTCCTGGATCCACCTCATGTCAGCCTACTATGGGTCAGCTCCGCCCCCTCTGACCCTTTCAGGACAAGCTCTTTCCAAGCCTATAAGAGGCGGCCGTCTACCCATATGCAGTGTTCAGTTTACCCACCTTGCGACTGACTTTGGGTGGGAGTTCCTCGGCTGACATGAGGAGGATCCAGGAAAGGAAAATTACAGTAAGTATGAAAACAATTTTCCTTATTCCTGGACCTCCTCATGTCAGCCTACTATGGGACGTAGCTGGAGTTGAGCGAACACCAGGATGTTCGGGTTCAGCGGGTCCGGCCGAACTTCGCTAAAAAGTTCGGGTTCGGAGTCAATGGGGACCCGAACTTTTCGGCACAAAAATGGCTGTAAAAGAGTCCTGGCAAGTGCTAGAGGGCTGCAAAAGGAAGTAAAATGGGGGTAAGAGTAGTACAAGTGCCCTACAAAAAAATGGGGATAGGGAAAATAACTTAAAATCATATAATAAAAATAAAAATGGGAAGGGGGGATGGATGTGGAGTAGGAGCCTAGAGGTTGACTAAGCCATGACCGTGGCAGTGTAGGTAGAATTGGCGGTGGTGGAGGAGGAGGAGGAGGTAGCCAAAACTTTTTGTTGTTTGTTTGTTTTTTTTTTCTAATTGGGGTAGCCCCCAAAATATTGAGGCATGTTAAAAAAACAAGTATACCAATGGCTGTGGGAGGCTGGTCTAAATGTCTATTCTGTACAAGGTACAGACAAGTCTTGTGGGATCCATGCCTGGTTCATTTTAATAAAGGTTAGCTTGTCCACGTTGGCTGTGGACAGGCGGCTGCGCTTGTCTATGATAACGCCCCCTGCCGTGCTAAACACACGTTCAGACAATACACTGGCTGCAGGGCAGGCCAGCAGCTCCAAGGCATAAAGGGCAAGCTCAGGCCATGTGGCCAATTTGGAGACCCAGAAGTTGAATGGGGCAGACCCAACAGTCAGAACGTGTATGCGTGTGCACACATACTGTTCCACCATGTTGCTGAAATGCTGCCTCCTGCTAAGATGTTGCCTATCAGCTGGTGGTGCTGTTTGTTGTGGCGGGCTGCTGACAAAGCTTTGCCACATTTCGACCATGCTAACCCTGCCTTCTGAGGTGCTGGGGGTGGCACAGCTGCGTTGGCGGCCTCTTCCTCCTCCTCCTCTGCCTTCGCCTTGTGCTTCCACTGAGCCCCCGGTGTCATTTGGGAATGCCCTCAGCAGCGCCTTTACTAGTGTGCATTTGTAGTCGCGCATCTTCCTTTCACGCTCCAGTGAGGGAATTAAGGACGGCACGTTGTCCTTGTAACGGGGATCCAGCAGGTTGGCCACCCAGTAATCAGAACAAGTTACAATGTGGGCAACTCGGCTGTCATTGCAAAGGCACTGCAGCATGTAGTCGTCCATGTGGGCCAGGCTGCCCAGAGGCAAAGACAAGCTGTCCTCTGTGGGAGGTGTATCATCTGTGTCCTCCGTATCCCCCCAGCCACGCTCCAGTGATGCCCACGAGCTGCGTTGGGTGCCACCCTGCTGCGGTTCCTCCTCCTCCTCCTCATGATGATCTTCCTCGTCCTCCTCATCCTCCAGAACTGGGCCCTGGCTTGAATATTTTTGACCTGGCCTATGCTGGTGCAGTAACCCACCCTCCGAGCCACTTGTGAATGACTGGCCTGATAACCGTGGAAATGACCCCTCTTCCTCCTCCTCCTGTGCCACATCCTCTTCCATCATGGCCCGAAGTGTTTTTTCAAGGAAACATAAAAGTGGGATAGTAACGATGAGAACAGCGTCATCGGCACTGACCATGTTGGTGGAGTACTCGAAACACCGCAATACGGTACACAGGTCTCGCATGAAGGCCCACTCGGTGGTGAAGTGGTGCTGCTCCGCAGAGCGACTGACCCTTGCGTGCTGCAGCTGAAACTCCACTATTGCCTGCTGCTGCTCGCACAGTCTCTCCAGCATGTGCAAGGTGAAGTTCCACCTTTTGGGCATGTCGCAAAGGAGGCGGTGAGCAGGAAGGCCGAAGTTCCGCTGCAGGGTGAGAACGCCGAAAGTGTGCACAGGAGGCCCGCACTTTATGCAGCAGCTCTGACATATGCGAGTAGTTTTTTAGAAATTTCTGTATCACCAAATTCAGCACATGCGCCAGGCAAGGGATGTGCATCAAACCGGCTAGGCCCAGAGCCGCTACGAGATTTTGCCCATTGTCGCACACCACCAGGCCGGGCTTGAGGCTCAGTGGCAACAACCACTCATCGGTCTGTTGTTCAATGCCCATCCACAGCTCCTGCGCAGTGTGGGGTTTATCCCCCAAACATATCAGTTTTAAAACAGCCTGCTGCTGTTTCCCCCTGGATGTGCTGAAGTTGGTGGTGAAGGTGTTACGCGGAGCGGATGAGGAGGTGGTAGAGGAGGAGGAAGCGCAGTAGGAGGAGGAGGCAACAGGAGGCAAAGAGAAATGCCCTGCAATCCTCGGTGGTGGAAGCACATGCGCCAAATGGCTAGCCGACTCAGGCCCACCCGCCACTACATTTGCCCAGTTTACAGTTAGTGAGATATAGCGTCCCATGCTTACTGGTCCATGTATCAGTGGTTATGTGGACCTTGCCACAAATGCTGTTGCTCAGTGCACACTTGATCTTGTCCCGACTTGTTTGTGCAGGGAAGGGATGGCTCGCCTGGAAAAGTAGTGGTGGCTGGGAGCCACATACTGTGGGACAGCCACCGCCATCAGATTTTTAAAACTGTCCGTGTCCACCAGACAGAATGACAGCATTTCAAAGGCCAGGAATTTGGAAATGCTGGCATTGGGGACGGTGGCAGTGCTGTCACATGCTCTGTTTGCTGGGTGGCAGGTGACACTGTCACTGTAGAGGTGGAGGAAGAGGCCGAGGCACCAGCAGAAGAGGAAGCAGGAGGAGGCCGAGACCTTTCTTGGATTTTGAGGTAATTATTCCAATGCAGCTTGTGCCTTGAATTTAGATGCCCGATCATGCGGGTTGTGGTCAGGTTTAGAACATTTATGCCTCGGCTCAGGCTATCATTGCACAGCTTGCAAACCACTCGTGTCTTGTCGTCAGCACATTGACACGAAGAACTGCCACGCGGGGGAACACCTTTGAGCTGCCTTTGGTGTGCTAGGTCCCTGGGTGTGGTGGGTAGTAGCAGGCCTACTGTCTAAGGGACGCTCGCTCCGCTTTTACAACCTGCTTCCTCTTTTGCTGTGCTGGTGCCTCTGTGCGACCACCACTTCTTCCTCCAAACTGCACACGTCACTCGCATGACCCTCATTCCATGTGGGGTCTAAGACCTCATCATCCTCCTCCACATCATCTTCCACCCACCCTTCACCACTGCCCTCCTGGTCAGTCTGCACACTGAGGAAAGCTGCAGCAGTTGGCACCTGTGTTGCGTCATCATCAGAGATGTGCTGCGCTGGTGTTTCCATGTCCTCATCCTGCAACAGAAGTGGTTGGGCATCGGTGCACTCAATGTCTTCCACTTCTGGGGCAGGTCTATGTGAATGGCCCATGGAAAGCACCCCAGGAGAGTCATCAAAAAAGCATAAGAGTCTCTTGCATGACTTGGGGCTCAGACAGCTTGGCTAATATACAAGGGGCTGAGGTGAAAGACAGATGGCCATGGGGTTCAGGTGCCAACTCTGAGCTTTCATCAAGGGACCAGAAGGGAGACAATGTGAAGGAACTGGAGGCATTGTCAGCGACCCAATCTACTATCGCCTGTACTTGTTCTGGCCTCACCATTCGTTCAGCGTCATTCGGGCCTAACATATAACGTTGAAGGTTCTGTCGGCTACTCGCACCTGAGGAAGGTGTTTCACTTGTGCGTGTAGCTGGCACAGATCGACCACATCCTCTCCTTCCAACGGGAGCTTCACCAACACCACCAACACCAGCAGCACCAGCAGCACCATGACCACGTCCCTTATTTGACCCTCTCCTCATTCTGCCTGCAAATGTACTATGTAGCACTATTTAAGTATTTATTAATACAAAAAAATAAATTCTTCTTCTTCTACAGGAGCAGCAGGAATCTGACCCTATAGGAGTAGGCGATGATTTTAGAACAATTATCTGTCCCTTACAGGACCAGCAGGAACCTCTCCCTTTAGAACTAGGAGATGATTATAGAACAATAATAATCTGTCCTTTACAGCAACAGCAGCAACCAGACCCTATAGGAGTAGTAGATGATTTTAGAACAATTTTCTGTCCCTTACACGACCAGCAGGAACCTCTCCCTTTAGAACTAGGAGATGATTATAGATCAATAATAATCTGTCCCTTACAGCAACAGCAGGAACCTGACCCTATAGGAGTAGGAGATGATTTTAGAACAATTATCTGTCCCTCTAAGCAGTAGACTCTACCTAGTGCAGTCAGATCATTCTGTAATGCAGGATGAGATCTGCAATAGACTCTACCTAGTCCATTCAGATTGTTTTGTAATGCAGGATGAGATCTGCAATAGACTCTACCTAGTCCAGTCAGATTGCTCTGTAATGCAGGATGAGATCTGCAATCTGTCCCTCTAAGCAGTAGACTCTACCTAGTCCAGTCAGATTGTTCTGTAATGCAGGATGAGATCTGCAATCTGTCCCTCTAAGCAGTAGACTCTACCTAGTCCAGTCAGATCGTTCTGTAATGCAGGATGAGATCTGCAATCTGTCCCTCAAAGCAGTAGTAGTAGTCTCTACCTGGTCCACAATCAGATTGATGAGATGTTATTATATATATCTGCAATTTGTCCCTCACAGAGCTGGCAGCATCCTCTCCCTACACTAGTCAGAGTCTCATAGAGCATGTGACTGCAGCACTAAGTGACTCCAGCTTATAAAGAAACAAACAAGGACAGAGGCGCTTCTAAATGCAGACTGTAAAACATTTTAATAACATCTTTAAAATCTAGAGCATGGCAACTCACAAAGGCATCTATTAAAAGTGCATGTAAGTGGTCCCAAGAGGGAACGTCAGCAGCTCACCGTCCCCACCAGGAAGCATCGAGTACAGTCAGATGTATCTGTGGTCTGTAGCCGGCAAGACGCTGGACTGGACGATCGGAGCTCACTGTGGAGTGTCGCGGCGGCGTGACGTCATCAAAAGTGCAACGCGTTTCTGAGCGTGCGGTTCACACAACAAGACGTGACACGCTCTTTCATCAGGCACCAGGCGTGCTTTGATGACGTCACGCCGCCGCGACACTCCACAGTGAGCTCCGATCGTCCAGTCCAGCGTCTTGCCGGCTACAGACCACAGATACATCTCCTGACTGTACTCGATGCTTCCTGGTGGGGACGGTGAGCTGCTGACGTTCCCTCTTGGGACCACTTACATGCACTTTTAATAGATGCCTTTGTGAGTTGCCATGCTCTAGATTTTAAAGATGTTATTAAAATGTTTTACAGTCTGCATTTAGAAGCGCCTCTGTCCTTGTTTGTTTTTCACAGTGGCCAGCGGCTTCCCCACTAGAGTGCAGCTTCTACCTGTGGACTGGTGCTTCCCTCTCTGTTTCTCCCCTCCCCCTCCATTCCTTGTGCCTTACCACTGGTATTGTAAGTATTGGAGTGTTCCTTTCCACACTGTGCGCCTTTTTCCTTGTTATCCAGCTTATAAAGAGGCTGGGTCACATGATGCACTGGCCAATCACAGCCATGCCATTAGTAGGCATGGTTGTGATGGCTTCTAGGGAAAACCAGTGAAACGCTTGTTGATTGGCTGCCCTGCAGCTATTCAACATGCATGATAAAATACCAGAACCCCGCTTTTCTCAAACGTTTGGGTTCGGATTCGGGACACGGACAACCGAAAGTTCGGTACGGACCCGAACTTTACAGTCCGGGTTCGCTCAACTCTAGACGTAGCAAGCAATCAACCACATAAGGGGAGGGAAAGACACAAATAACCAGAATCATAAACTGATATCAATTATTTTAATGGCCGACAGCCGCCGACAGAACAGTAGACCCAAAAGCTTCCAATGCCGTCAGAGTTACATTCACTCTGTAGTGCTGAATGAAAGTATTAGGTGCACTCCAGCTAGCTGCCCTGCACACTGCTTCTGCTGACACCTTAGCGTATGATGCACAGGAATCTGCCATGTCTCTCATAAAATTAGATTTGACCTCCAATGGCGGAGGATATCCCATCTGTCTATATGCCATCTGGATAGTTTTTACAATCTATGAAGGCACCATTCTAGGTGGCATAGATATGCCTTTCCTGGAGCCACCAGGAAAGATGAAGAGCTGATGTTAGGAGAAGATTTGCTACTTTCTGGACTTTTTGTGCTTGTGTGCGCACACATGCGCGTTCGTGTGAACCTATGCACGCGCCCGCGCTCCCATGCACGTGCTGGAAATGGCACCAAACTGTGCTATTTAATTCCCCTGCACCTGTCAGCAGGTGCTGTCCGTTCTACAGCTTCTGAGTACCTGTGAGCCACAGCTCTGTTCCTGTAACCTGTTCCTGTGTTTGTCACCTGTTTTCCTGATCCGACCCAGCTTGACCTGACCTGCTGATTATCTGCCTGCACCGACCCCGGCTATCCACGACCATCTGATTGTCTGACCCCTCTGTACCTCTGCTGCCAGTCTGGTAACAAACTTTGCTTGGACTTTGACCACTCTCTTGCCTGATCCCTTGTACTGCCGACCCAGCCGGCACGACCACCCTTCTGACCTGCACGACCACCTGGAGCTTCACACCACCACCAGTGACCATCCAGTCCTCGTGCCATCCCGCACCCTGGGACTTTCTGTCTACTGTACCAGGGGTCCCTAAATCGGGTGCACAAGAGCGGTTGTTCCCTGCATAAGCCAGACTCCACCACCAGGACGGTGACAGTAACAGACAGCCATTTCCGAGTCTGCACAGGGAACACCCTCTGCTATGGACGTGCTACGCGTCCATTTGTCCGGGCTCATGCAAGCCGTGAATAACCTGCAAGGCAGCTATACCTGGCTGGAGGAGCAAGTGCGTGAGCTCTCTGCCCCCTCTGCATCTGGAGGTGGAGCTGCAGCGGCCCGCACCATTGTGGCACTGCCATCTGAGCCTAAGGTCCCCTTTCCTGACAAGTTTGCGGGGGATCGAAGCAAGTTCAGGGCCTTTCGCAGCTCTAGCGAGCTGTACTTTGGTCTGCAGCTGCGCATCTTTTCTGGAAGCCACTAAAGTGGGCCTGGTGATTTCCCTGCTGTTCCCTGCTGCAAGGTGAAGCTCAGACCTGGGCCCATCGGCTCTGGGAACAAACAGCACCTGAAGTGGTAACCCTGAATGCCTTCTTTGACGCTATGGCCAGGCTATACCAGGATCCCCACCTCGCAGCCACAGCCGAGGTCACCCTGCATGCCCTGCAGCAGGGCCGGCGCACTGCTGAAGACTATGTAGCAGAGTTCAGGCGCTTGAGTGCAGCACTCTGCTATCAATTTTGCCTGGGACTGTCAGAGCCATTGAAGGATGAGCTCGCCTGGTGCCTGCGACCCCGGTTGCTCTGATAAACGTGGCCATTCAAATAGACCGGAGGCTAAGGGAATGCCAGGCTGAGCGAGCTGCTGGAACACCTGCTGTCCCATGCCTGACCTGGATGATACCCCGGGTCCCTAGTAACATGGCTCCTGCACCAGTCCCGTCCGCACCAGCAGACCTGCCTGAGCCGATGCAGATTAGCCTCCTACAGAGAGACAGCGGCACCAGGCTTTGAACCTGTGTCTTTGCTGTGTAGAGCCCGGACACATGGTGAGGACCTGCCCTGCAAGAGCCAGTAAGTAGCACCACCGGGCCAACCAGGAGGCTACTACTGTCAATAATAATGTGTCTCATCTGACTCTCCTTGTTTCTTTGCAGTTGCCGGAGGGAGCATCCAAGTTCTAGCAATTATCGATTCAGGGGCGTGTAGCTGCTTTGTGGATCAGACTTTTGCTACGCTACACCAGATGCCCCTGGGCCCCAAGGCGCATAAAATGACTGTTCGCCTGGCTGACGGGACGGCCATTAAATCCGACCAGGTAACCATGGAAACCCAGCCTATACACGTATCCACATCTGAGGGACACCAAGAGCTGCTTATCCTCAATGTAATTGCCTCACCTCTGTTTCCCATCATCTTGGGGCTTCCTTGGCTCCGGGCGCATAGCCCCAACATAAACTGGTCCTCTGGGCATATACAATTCCCGTCCCCATACTGTGGCCAACACTGCCTGCTCCCATCCCGGAATGTTGGCCCCTCACTCCTGAGCCTGGACTCTGAGCCCGATCCAGAAACCCGTCAAGCTGTGCCTTCAGTCTACCATGAGTACCTCGATGTCTTTAGTAAAAAGGGGACAGCCAAACTACCACCACAAAGGTCCTATGACTGCCCCATTGATTTGCTTCCTAAAACTGAGGTCCCTTTCGGCCATATCTACCCGTTGCCTGAACTTGAGTTGTCGGCCCTCAAGGCCTATTTAGACGAAAATCTGGCCAAAGGGTTCATCCGACCCTCCACATCCCCTGCCCGGGGCAGGCATCTTCTTTGTTGAAAAGAAGGACCATACCCTCCACTCTTGCATAGACTACAGAGATCTGAACCGGATCACGGTCAAAAAACGCTATCCTCTTTCGCTGGTTCCAGAACTCTTTCAAAGGCTTGGGTCGGCCACGGTGTTTACCAAATTAGACCTCCAAGGGGCTTACAACTTGATTCGCATCCGAGAGGGCGACGAGTGGAAGACCGCTTTCCGGACTCGTTTTGGCCACTACGAGTACCTCCTCATGTCCTTCGGACTCTGCAATGCCCCAGCCACCTTTCAGCACCTGGTCAATGACATATTCTGAGACTATTTGGACCTTTTCGTCATCATATATCTGGATGATATTTTGATCTTTTCCTCCTCCTGGGAAGAGCATCGCCAACATGTCCGCTGTGTCCTCAGCCGCATGCGGCAACACAGACTGTACGATAAGGCTGAAAAATGCGCCTTCGAGCGCTCCAGCATCCCTTTTCTCAGATTAATCCTGTCTGTCACTGGAGTTACAATGGACCTTCAGAAGATCACATCTTTTTTGGACTGGCTAGCACCTGTGGATAAGAAAGGGGTCCAACCTTTTGTAGGTTTCTCCAATTTTTATAGGAGGTTCATCAGGGGATTCTCGGCCATCATCGCCCCCATCACCCAACTTACAAAACAGGGTCAGCGATTCCACTAGTGGTCTGAGGCTCAAGACGCCTTCCAATCACTGAAGAAACTCTACACCACAGCACCCATTTTGAAGCATCCGGACACTACTCTGCCCTATGTCCTGGAGGTTGATGCTTCTGAGACGGCTGTGGGAGCGGTCCTTTCCCAGAGACAGGGAGCTAAGGCACTCCTCCATCCTGTAGCCTTTTTCTCCTGCAAACTCTCTGCTCCAGAGAAGAATTATGATGTTGGAGACAGGGAGTTGTTGGCCATCAAGGCCACTCTGGAGGAATGGCGCTATCTGTTGGAGGGAGCCCAGCACCCTGATATATACAGACCACAAGAATTTAGAGTACCTCTGAACGGCCAAAATGCTCAAACCTCACCAGGCTCACTGGGCGCTCTTTTCCTCTAGGATCCAGTTTCATTTGACATACCGACCTGGAGCTAAAAACACCAAACCCGATGCCTTATCCTGTATGTTTAAGGAACCTGGTACATCTGCTCCCCCCGACACCATCCTAGGAATTTCTTGCTCACCCAGGATGACTTACTTTCCCAGATTCGGAGAACCTCAGCCTGCTCATCTGGATCACCTGGCCAAGGGCTGACCTGGAAGGATGGTCTCTAGTGGCATCAAAACCAAATCTACGCACCCAAGGAGATACGCCCTGCCATTTTAAAACTCTGCCACGATCATAAATTAGTCGGGCACTTTGACACGTAGAAGACTGCCAAGCTCATGCTATGCTCCTTTTGGTGGCCATTACTCTCTGAAGACTGCCTGGCCTATGTCCGTTCCTGTTCTACCTGCGTCAGAAACAAAACAGACAAAACCAAGGCCTGGGGGCTGTTAAAACCTCTTCCAACCCTGACCGGCCATGGTCCAAGATATCAATGGACTTTATTGTGCAACTGCCTCCAGCCAAAGGGCACACCACAATTGACTGAGAAAGATGGTGCATTTCCTCCCGATGAAGGGCACCCTCACTGCAAAGGAGACCTCTGAGATCTTTATTAGAGAAATTGTCCGGCTACATGGTGTCCCAGACAACATAGTGTCCGACCGGGGGGTTCAGTTTACCTCACCGTTTTGGAGAGCCCTCTGCTCTGCCCTGGAGATCCACCTTTCATTTGCAACAGCATATTATCCCCAAACCAACAGCCAGACTGGGAGGACAAACCAAATGTTGGAACAATACCTCCACTGTTTCTCGGCCTACTCCCAAGATGACTGGTGCCCGCGGTTACCCTTGGCGGAATTCGCCTATAACAATTTTGTGCATTCCGCAACAAAGCAATCGCCTTTCTGGGCCAACTACGGCTTCCACCCCACTGTGCTTCCCAGCTTAGCAGGTGAGACCACAGTACCAGCAGTGCATGAGTCCGTTCAGTTTTTCGGGTCCAACTGGAAGCTGTTGCAAGTGACACTTGCCAAAACGCAAGAAGCAACCAAAGCTGCTTTTGATAGGAAAAACGGGGTGAATCTCCAACCTGGCGACAAGACCTGGCTATCTACAAATAACCTGAAGCTATCTTGCCCATCCAAAAAGTTGGGCCCACAATTTATTGGCCCCTTCTCTGTTAAGAGGAGAATCAACCAGGTCTCCTATGAGTTGGAACCCCCACCGTCCCTACGGATACACCTGGTGTTTCATGTGCCCTTACTGAAGCCGGTGGCCCTGGATCCCTTCCCCAATAGAGCTACCGCTCCCCCTGCCCCTGTCCTGATCGATGGAGAAGAGAAATTAGAGGTTGAGTAAATACTTCACTGTAGAAAGAGGGGCGGCCGGATCCAGCATTTTGTAAAATGGAAGGGCTACGGGCCAGAAGAGAGCTCTTGGGAGCCCGAAGCTAACCTTCATGCCTACAACTGTATCCAAACCTTCAAGGATAACAATCCCGCCAAGCTGGCCAAGCTGGGCATCTGGAGGCTGCCCCTTGGGGGGGGGCAGTGTTAGGAGAAGATTTGCTATTTTTTAGACTTTTTGTTTTTGTGTGCATGCCTATAGCCAAACGGTGCTATTTAATCCCCCTGCACCTGTCAGCAGGTGCTGTCCATTCTACAGCGTCCTGTGAGCCCCAGCTCTGTTCCTGTAACCTGTTCCTGTGTTTGTCACCTGTTTTCCTGATCCGACCCGGCTTGACCTGACCTGCTGATTATCTGCCTGCACCGACCCCGGCTATCCACGACCATCCGATTGTCTGACCCCTCTGTACCTCTGCTGCCAGTCTGTTAACGAACTTTGCTTGGACTTTGACCACTCTCCTGCCTGATCCTTTGTACCACACAGCCCACCAGTTGCCAACCCAGCCTGCACGACCACCCTTCTGACCTGCACGACCACCTGGAGCTTCACACCACCACCAATGACCATCCAGGCCTTGTGCCATCCCACACTCTGGGACTTCCTGCCTACTCTACCAGGGGTCCCTGAATTGGGTGCGCAAGAGCTGTTGTTCCCTGCATAAGCCAGACTCCACCACCAGGACCGTGACAGCTGATCTTGTTTCTAGAAATCCTTAGCTCGCTCTAGGTAAATTGATAAGGCCTGCACTAGATGCAGCCTAGTCAATTCGTCTTCTAGTTTCTATCCGGGAAAGTCGATAAGACTGATTCCCAATTCATATGCAAAGCTGATGCTACTTTTGGAAGAAAGCTTGGGACCGGTCTGAGTACTATTTCCTCTTGGAGTATTAGGCAATACGGCTCCCTGGCTGAGAAAGCACAGAGTTCAGACACCCATCTGGCTGATGCAATTGTCATCAAAAAAATTGCACTGAGACAACATGCATAATGACACCGGACCAAATGGAGGTGTTAATAAGGCTTTCAGAACTAAAGGCAGGTCCCACTTCGGAAAAAGATTTATTGGAGACCTGATCTTTATTGCTGCCTTTAAGAAACGCATCACTAGAGGATCCAAGGTCCATCTTTGTTCAACATATCTGACAGGGCAGACTTGAACTTTTAAGGAGCTATACGCTAAACCCTTGCCCAGACCTTCCTGGGGAAATTTCAATATGTTAGAGAATGAGGGTGACCTCAGATCCCAGCTCTTTCCTGCTGAGAAGTGACAAAAGGCTTTTTATATCCAATAATAAAGTATTATTGGTAGTTTTCTTTCGACTATATGCTCTATAGATCTCCTCCTAACCTCCACGCCATGAGCTTCAGCTTCCCCAGCTTTGGGTTAAACTGCTTGTTCTGCAGCAGAAAATCTTTGTGAGAAGACAGAGGAATTGGCTGACACATCTTCATTTTCTATGCTAGTGAACACCATAGTCTTCTAGTCCAGAAGGACCGCACCACTATTGCTGTCACCTCCTCCTGTTGAATTCTCATTAAAACTCTGAGGATTAGCGAGAGAGGAGGAAACACAGGCTAGGGGAAAGTCCCATGGAATGGATAGAGTATCCTGGTCTAGAGCTTGCGGGTGCCACCTTCGGGAGAAGTAACACGTAATCTGAGAGTTTTCCTCCAATGCCACTCAATCTATGACCGATGTCCCCCAGACCTTGAAGATTTTGAACAGGTATCTGGGATTCAAGCCCCGTTCGTTCAGATCCAAGAATCTCTGACCCACCAGCTTGTTTTGTGGACCCGGAAGGTATGCTGCTGTTAGGGAAAAATCTGGCTGCTACTCTGAGCAGTGGGAGGCTCCTGGTGCCCCCTTGCCGGGCTACCATGGTTTGTTGTCGGAAAGGACTTTGACTGCCCCCTTTGCAAAATCGATTGGAAGGCTACTAGAGCATGCCAAATGGCCTCTAATTCTAATAGGTTTGAATTCTGAGATAGAGATGCCTCTCATTTGCCCTGTACTTGTTGGCCTAAGGAATGAGCTCCCCGGTCTACTAGGCTGGCATCTGTAATCAGCACTACTGGAACTGGAGGTTCGAGAGGCACCCCACGGTATAGATTCTGAGATATCTTCCACCACATCAGAGACCGTTTTATTGTTACTGAATGGTAGATCTTCTGGGTTAACGAGTGGTGATCCCATTGATGGAGAAAATTGTATTGAAATCTCCCCTTCCATCATCTGGCCCAGGGTACTACCTGGATTGTGGAAGACAACAGGCCCAGGCATTGCATATACTCCTTGGCCACCAGAAATGGCCCGGTCATTACTATTTCCGATTTGGTCTGAATTTCCACAATCCTCCTGAGAGGCAGAAATACACGACCTTGGGTAATGTCGAATTTCATTCCTAGATACTCTAGGACTTGAGCTGTTTGCAACCGACTCTTGCTATGGTTGATTAACCAACCAAAACCTCTGATCGTGCTGCAGGTTATCAGCACATGCTGTTGAAGGAGGAGAATGTCGTCCAGATAATGAAAAGTTTGAATGCCTCTGATTCTTAAGATAGCGATGACCACTGCCAAAACATTTGAAAATGTTCTTGGAGCTGTGCAAATCCCGAATGGCAGACAACAAAATTGGAAATGGAAGCGATGGTGTGATGCACTTATGGGCACATGTAGGTAGGCATCCACTAGGTCTATTGACACTAGCAAATCTCCCGTTTTCACAATGGACAATGATAGTTTGCAAGGACTCCATTCTGAATGGAAGGACTTTCATGAAGGCATTCAGGGCTTTTAAGTCCAGGACCGGCCTGAATCCTCCTGAGGATTTTGTTACCAAGAACAGAGGAGAATAGAATACTTCTCCCTTCCCGTGCTCCAGAACTGGCAGAATTGCTCGAGATGCCAATACATTCTTTACATACATTAATAAACAACACCCTTTTCTCTGGACAAGTAGGAATATGGGTCTCCACAGAATGAGACTAGGGAGGTCTTTCCTTGAATTCAAGGCGATATCCTCTTTGAATGATGTTTAAAATCCAGGCATCTTAAAGTTCTTCCTCCCAGACCTCTCCAAAGTAAGACAGTCTGCTCCCACTTGGGAAGTCTGGACGGGGATCCCTTCAGAAGAGCTTGCCTGAAGCTTTTGCTGGCTGGTTCGCCTTGGCTTTGGTTGCTTTGGGAAAGGCTGGACCCTGCCCTTTTCACTGCCTAAAGAACGGTCGCCCTGGTTGGTACGCGGAAGCTTCCCCGAAGCCTCCTGTCAATTTCTCAGAAGGATGAACGGGCTGAGGAAATCTTTTCCTTTCCTGCAGAATAAGCCCAGAGTTCCCTCCAGAAACTCATTGAACCTCTGACTCCAAGGTCTTGCCAAAAAATTTCCCATGGAAAGGAACTGAGCAAAGGCTGTGCTTGGAAGCACTATCCGCTGACCAATGCTTCAGCCATAGGGCTCTGCGTGCCGTCACAGAATGAGCCATCAATTTCACTGTCATCCTGACCTGGTCCACGGCTACTTCTGCTAGAAAATACACCGTGATCTTAATGGAGCCGCTCCTGCTACTGTGTACATTCTTTTTATATCTGTATCTATCCTACAATCCATCGGATCTTGAAGGATACTGAGTCATCTAGAAGCAAAGTAATGTGCCGAGCTAGTCTCTGTAATGAGGCATCCACCTTAGGCATGGAATCCCAAAGCTCAGCATCCTTAGAGCGGAAAGGGTACAACTTTGAGACCCTGTTGTGGACGTTCAATCTTTTATCTGGCTTTCACCTGCCCATTCATCTTCCATCTGCCATTACCTGGCAACTTTTGAATAGAGAAGCTTAGTGAATATTTAGATTAGGAAACCAGGGTCCCTCAGGGGGTTAAACCTCAGATGGGACCTGGATCTACATTTACGTTTATTGATTATTCTTCCACCTATTCTCATATTTACATGTCCTTCTGATCTCCCCCTTTCTCCTGGTCTTTTTTTTTTTTTGCTTTATTAGTTCATTATCATTATTTTTAGTTTCTGTATGTATTTCATGTATTATTCTTATTATTGTCTGTTCTTTGGCTTGCTGATTTTGTAAGTATTTTACCCCTCTTGTTTTGAATCATTGTTTCACCCAGATGACCACTAATGAGTTAATTGGAAACTCTTGTGATCAACAGAAGGAGGGGCATGAAGGGGAATAAGGAGAACCCACCTTGGTAAGCTCTGCAAGGTTCTCGACTGAGCATATCAAAAGTTCAGATGCCAAATTCAAACACCATTGAAGTCAACAGGAACCAAATCTGTCAAATCAATTTCCTCCATTTGTGGCTAATAGCAAAGAGATTGCAAAAAAGTGATAAACTCAAAAGCAATTGTGTGCGCAGCCCCACTTATAATCCTGTATAAAAAAAGGCAGCCAGCACTAAGGCTAGGTTCACAACTATGCATTTTTTTACTGTGGGTTCCATTTTGCAGAAACGCAGTGCAAGCCATTTAGCATGATTTCCTATAGGTAACATCTACACATATGTGGTTCTTGTGGGCACGTTTTTTTTAGAAAGGGTCAGGGACCTCTTTTTTCTCAGTATTTTGCATTTTTAGTGCAATAGACTTCAATGGACCCGCGTCCAAAGTGCAAGTGCTACGTTTGACCTGTGTTTTGTGCACGTTTTTGATGCTTTTTCCAGCTTGCATTTTTGAACATATTTGACTGCAAGCACCTCTCATTGACAACAGGCTTTCTATTGTGAAGGGCTTTTCTCCAACACCTGAAAATACTCGAGCAAGATGGTTCCAAATTAAAAGAGATTTATTATTGCATATATATATATATGGAAAACATTCATATACATTAAGTCATGTATATCTCAGAATGCTTCGACTGGCTTATGCCAGTTCCTAGCTTTATACTGTTTTCACCATACACACACCCAGTATGCGTGCCAGCTTATCTGGTTATCTGTGTCCCCCATTCTACTATTGACGTACAAACGTGACTTAGCAATTCCTATACTTTACATACAAATTGTTTATGAAATGCAACATATTATCTCAAGCTGCTAACACCCAAAACGTTATCTATACACTTCTCATCTGTTATGTGCGTGACTTAAACATGTTTTTGTCATTTAGGCTGCTGACAATGAGAAACAAAGCTTGTCATTCAGCTATTCTGTCTGATGACTAAAGCAAACAGGACACTTAATTAATAGAGACAGAAATATATCTATACAAATACATATATAGTGATACAGCATGATCATAACATTCCCTATACATTTCCCCCCTTTGATCATTGCCGATCACTAATCTTCATTCCTTCCCAGCAGCCTGAAAGAGACAGGAACCAAAGGTGTATGAGATAGAGGACCCTTCAAAAACATCTAAGTCCCCCACTCTCACACTCGTCCCCATCTACAGACTTTCTGACGGAAAGGAAGGTTACAAAACTTTTAATTCCTTACTATACTCCTAAGTTATAGACCCCATCCCTTCCATCTCCTCTACCGACATCCACAAGCTGGAGTAGCCATGCTTATGAACTGGGTGAATGTCACCCTCAAAGAGCTGGAACTGATAGGACAGAGTCACTCAAGCAAGCGTAAATTTATTTAGCCACTGCACATTCTAACTAAAATTCACATTCCCCTTTATCAAACAAACCTCCACCATCTGCTTCAAACTAGATATAAAAATGCACGTCGTTTAGGTGAACCCCATCATCTCGGAAGAGATCAAGCTGTTCTCCTTCCAGAGAATAGTTGTGGTACATATACCCTTTTTCTCTCCACAAAAATCTTTGCAAAACATTGTTTATCCTTCTTCCCCTCCACTTTGCTCCCCAACTCCAACAGGGTCGGATAACAATAGAGGAGAATACCAGAATAGTGTCAGGGAAATACTCTGAAATCCACCTCAAATCCTCCTTCATTAAGGAAATCAATCTCAAATTATCATTTCTCCCCACGTCATTACCACCTAAGTGGACGATAATGCCAAGAGGAGTAGGACAATGACCAGCCACCCCTAACAAGAATGGCTTCAAAGACCTCCAGCGCATTCCCCTAACACCACCCCAGATTACTTCTATCTTATTGGGATCACACCCCAAATTCTCCATCCCCACTCGTGATGCCTTCTCCTGGGCCCAATATATATATATGAATGTCCCACAATCCAAATTTCTCGTACAGTCTGTTCATCCTCCGATGTTTGACAAGAGTCTTCAGCTTGAACAGACTCCTCATCTTCTTCTACGGGCTCTCCAGTACTGGGTAGTGAACTGGGTCCAGCAACACAACTTAATTGTTCTAGTTCAAAGTTCTTGGTAGGGTTCGTAGGGCTTAGGGAACCCCCAACTGCTTCATACATCATCTGATCAAGTAGTTTCTCACTTTCAAATTCAGATTCTAGTTCAGGCATTTCTGCTTCAGCATCACGGCAGGATGGACAACTGCAGGGACCTTCAAACACGGAATATAGGTTTGGCATTTGTCTTTCTACCATTTTCTTCCTTTGGGAAAGCAAAAGAAACATCTGAGGTTTTCTTATCAGGTTTCATCTTTATCTTACATATGAAAAACTATCCTGATGACTTTTAATATCCCCAATAGGATCCTCGACACAATCCAAACAAAGATACAAAATTCTATCAGTACACACGGACATGTCGTTATACATTCTATTTCTACTTTGGACTATTCTTTTGGAGTCTACAAAGAAAACGAAAGGGTTTCCTTCTTTTACCATCTTTCTGTTTACGGTTTGGATATAAGGCACAAACTTCCAGGGACGTCAACAGGTAGGACGGCACTACGACTTCGTCTTTACGGACTTGATCTTAGACTTAAACTTTCACTCTTTGATGAACTAGTCTACTACATACTTCGTCAACCCCCAAGGGATTCGGGATG
>BLSH010015935.1:895-13831 GCA_018402905.1 Glandirana rugosa
ATAAGACGTGTTCCATGTCTGTTCAGAACACCCTAGGTACGGACCAAGTAAAATTATTTCCATTCGAACAGGTGCAACCGACACCTGTTTGCCGAGTCGAACAGACACTATTGCGGGGGACGGTAAGATTTGTGTGCAAGGCTGTTATGTGACCGACGTCCCGTCCGGTCGTGGAGGTTCCGTATTTGCCGTTCGAGTCTGGTACACCGGTTAAACCTCTGGGTCTTCAACTTACCCCGTCTGGGTAGTCCGTCATGCACATCCGCACACGGGTGTATGAGAACGTGGTACAACGACTTTACGATGGAGGACGATTCTACAACAGATAGCCGACCACCCCCATTCAACTTCTGGGTCTCCAAATTGGCCACATGGTCTGAGCTTGCCGTTTATGCCTTGGAGGTGCTGGCCTGCCCTGCAGCCAGTGTATTGTCGGAACGTGTGTTTAGAATGGCAGGGGGCGTTATCACAGACAAGCTGAGCCGTTTGTCCACAGCCAACGTGGACAAGCTTACCTTTATTAAAATGAACCAGGCATGGATCCCACAAGACTTGTCTGTACCTTGTGCAGAATAAACATTTAGACCGGACTCACACAGCCATTCGTATATTTGTTTTTTTGAAAAGGCCTCAATATTTTGGGGGCTACCCCAATTATAAACAAAGAAAAAAAAATACCATGTTGGCTACCTCCTTCTCCTCCTCGACCACCGCCACTTCCACCTACACTGCCATGGTCACGGCCTAGTCAACCTCTAGGCTCCTACTCCACATCCATCCCCCTTCCCATTTTTTTATTTGATTTTAACTTATTTTCCCTATCTCCATTTTTTTGTAGGGCACTTGCCCTACTCTTACCCCCATTTTTCTTCCTTTGCAGCCCTCTAGCACTTGCCAGGACATTGTTACAGCCATTTTTGTGCCTAAAAGTTCGGGTCCCCATTGACTTCAATGGGGTCCGGTGTCCGGGATAACGTTCAGGCAACGTTCGGTGCCGAACCCGGACTTTTTCCCAAAGTTTGTACGGACCCTCCGAACCCGAACGTCCAGGTGTTCGCTCAATTCTAGTGACGGGCGCAGGACTGCCTTATCCTTGCGTAGGACCAGATAAGGGGACCTACAAGACAGGGCCACCACTTCAGACACCTGCCGGGCGGATGTGATAGTCACCAGGAAAGCCACTTTCTGCGAAAGAAACTGCAGAGAGATCTCCCTGATATTCTCAAAAGGCGGCTTCTGAAGTACAGAGAGGACCAAATTGAGGTTCCATGGTGCCAAAGGCCACCGTACCTGGGGGGCGACATGCCGAACCCCCTGCATGAAAGTACGGATCAACGAATGCATCGCCAAAGGCCGCTGAAAAAAGATTGCCAGAGCAGAAACCTGGCCCTTGATAGTGCTCAAGGCCAGTTTTTGGTCGAGGCCCTTCTGCAGGAAGGCCACTACCCGAGACACCGAGAAGGAACGAGAGTTTCACCCCCCGACCTCGCACCAGGCGATGTAAGCCTTATAGGTGCCGTGATAAATCTTACGTGAAGTAGCCTTTTGTGCCTTCAACATGGTAGGAATCACAGAGTCCGAAGCCCCCCGATCCCAGAACACCTGGGATTTAATAGCTAGGCCGTTAAAGCCAGAGAGGGTAAAGCAGGGATTTAAGATGGGCCCCTGGGACAGAAGATCCTTGCGAAGCGGGAGTCGCCAGGGAACGTCCACCACCATCCGCACCACGTCAACGTACCAAGGGTGCCTTGGCCAATCGGGAGCTACCAGAATGGTTAGAATGCCCTCCGCCTCTATTCTGCACAGAAGGCGCGGAAGCAGCTTGAGAGGAGGAAAGGCATAGGTGAGTCGATACCGAGCCCACGGAGCCACAAGAGCATCTGCCGCGTCCGCCAAGGGATCCCTTGTCCTGCTCACGAAGGTCTGCACCTTCCAACTGAGATGGGATGCGAGCAGGTCCACGTCCGGGACACCCCATCTCAAGCAAATCTGCTGAAACACATCCGGGTGTAGGGACCACTCTCCATGGTCCAGGCGCTGACGACTGGGATAGTCCGCCTGCCAATTTTTTACACCCGGTATGTGGACGGCAGAGATTGCCAGAACGTGACTTTCTGCCCACCGCAGGATGGGGGCTACCTCCGAGGCCGCAGCCGAGCTTCTTGTTCCGCCCTGGTGGTTCACATATGCTACAGGTGTGGCATTGTCCGACTGAATCCAGACTGAGTGCTCGTGTAGCCTTGACGTCCAATGGGAGAGGCAGCACCTAATTGTCCGCAATTCCAGGACATTGATTGGGAGACGAGACTCCTCCGAAAACCACCGTCCCTGGGCTGAAAGCAACCCCAGGACTCCAACCCTGCCTGTCCGGCTGGTCCAGGATCAGCCCCAGGTACTCCAGGCGGTGAGAAGGAATCAAGACCGACTTCGGGAGGTCGATCACTCATCCGAATTCCTGCAGAGTGTGCAGGGTAATTGTCACATTGTCCCTGACCGCTGGAGCTGACTCCGCTCGCAGGAGAAGGTCATCCAGATGCGCCCCCACCGCAATACCCCTCTGTCTCAGCAGAGCCAGAACCGGGGCCAGCAGTTTGGTGAAGACCCGAGTCGCCAAGGCCAGGCCAAACAGAAGAGCTACGAACTGGTAGTGACCCTCTCCAACCGCAAGAAGCGCTGGTGCTGGGCGCAGATGGGAACATGCAGGTACGCATCTTTGATGTCGAGGGAGGCCAGGAAGTCGCCCTGGTGCAGGGCTGCTACTACCGAGCGGACCGACTCCATGCGAAACCTGCGAACCCGCACAAACCTGTTGAGGTCCTTCAGATCCAGAATGGGACGAACCCCATCCTTCTTTGGAACCACAAAAAGGTTGAATAAAACCCCTGGGAACGTTCTGCTCGAGGAACGGGGACAATCACCCCATGACCCAGCAGTTCCTGCACTGCCCCGAACAGGGCCCACAGCCTGCCCGCAGGCAGCTGCAGGTTGGAGGCGAAGAACCTGTCTGGAGGTGGGAATGGAATTCTATGCTGTACCCCGAAGAGACCACCTCGAGCACCCAGCGGTCCGAGATGCCAGAAGACCACCTGTCCACGAACCCCAGGAGACATCCCCCCACCCGACCACTGGGCGGGGGCAACCCTTCATGCGGAGGAGACCTTGTCCTCTGGCTTGGTGCGCTTACGCGGCCAGGGACACTTCTGTCCACCCACGGGGGCTTGGCGGGCTGTGGACCCTTGCCGAGGCATGGGAGGGACGAAAAGGCCGCTCGCGGCGTGTAGTTCAGAAGGAGGCTGGGAGCGCAAACACTCGGCACAGGCAGGATGGCTTCACAGTGGTGCGACGCGTTTCCTTGGCTGGCAGGCTCCAATGTCGTGGGAGGCTGCGCCACTTCATCAGGCATCCACCCCCTGATTGCATCCGGAAACGCGTAAGGGAGAATGCAGCCTGAATGGTAACGCAAGCTTGACATGCATTGCAGTGCGCTTTCAAAACACACAGCAAAGCGTGCATTTTCTATTGCGGGTTGCCATGTGTTTGGAAACATGCAGATGAGAACATACCCTAAATAGTAATGAAAGTGCAATGTAAATTGCAGTGCATTTTAGAAATGCACAGCAAAGGCGTGTGTTTTCTGTGCGGGTTGCCATGCATTCAGAAACACACAGGTGTGAACCCAGCCTAAATGGCACTGTGAAAGTGACGCATGTTTGGTTGGCATTGCCTGCGTTTTCTGTGTGGGTTGTGTGAAAAAGCATGCATGAGAGCCCTCTTGGCAAGTGGCGCTGGGGGAAGAGGAGGATGGGGCTGCTCTCTACATTACAACCATTACACAGAGCGGGGAAGTATAACATGTTTGTTGTTGTTAAAAAATAAAAAAAAATGCCTTTAGAATCATTTTAATTTTCTGACTAAAGTTCTGCTTCATGCTTGTTCTCTCTTCACTGCAGAGAGGAATGGAGTGTGGGTGGTGATAACACAATTCTATGACTAGGGTAGATCAGAGCTCACCCTTCTACCAGCATACCCCTTTATACCCCCTCCTACCATTACCTTCCCAAACCTTAAAAGACCACACCACAACTGAATGGGGTAAAATGACCGCACTCGGCCTTTTATTTACACAAAATAACTTTAATAACAAACAAATGAAATTACTTGAAAACAGAATACTGTTTTAAGATCCTTGACAGCACCAATACTCAAAATGTTTGTGTCTGAGGTACCATATAGCTGAGTATCAACCCCAGCACCAAAACACTGGCTCATGATCTAACACAGCTGACCTCAGCCACCCAGGGTTCCAAACATTACCCGGTCACTATATAGTGAACCGTCTACCACTCGAGTATACCATACCTTAGATGGTTCCCCACCATTACCCAAATTACCATACTTTTATACCTCTGTCAAGGATCCCAAAACCGCCAAGACACAATCAACATGTCCCACTATATGCAACCATTAGGGGCAAGCGGGAGGGATGTTCTTCCACCGATTCCTGGACTACGACTGCTATGCTATCCTCTCCACCTCTGTACACTACCAGCTCCACCCTGTCACACCGTCCCTCCAGCCAACCAGCTAAGGACTACATGCTGACCAATCCTAATCTGACCTACTGTTCCTGGTTCCCCTTCCACCCTCTCATGTATGCCCTCCACTGATTTATTCCTTCTCTGCTCCGAGCATGTCTTGACTAGGGTAGATCAGGGCTCACCCTTCTACCAGCATACCCCTTTATACCCCCTCCCACCATTACCTTCCCAAACGGTAATTACACAGCCGCAAGGTGGATCCTTTATTCTGGCAGGGCGTACTATAACGTCCTCCAAGAACCGCGCTCCCGCATGCCCCCTGAGGCGCGCCCCTTGGAGCATCCGTAACCGCCGTGTCCGTGAGACCCGGCACATCACGATCACAGTAAATGGCCGCTCGCAGCAGCCATTTACCACGTGATTGCTCGGACGGAGCGATCACATGTAAACAAGCCGGTGGATATCCGGCTTGTCTCTCCCCTCTCCGCAGTGTGAGAGGAGAGGGGGGGGGAGGAGATTCAGCGGTGCTGTGGGCAGGGTCTGAAGTGCCCACAGCACTGCTATGTGCCAGGCTGGGACCCCTCATCCACCCATCCAGCGTCACTCATGCAGCCTCATCCATGCTCACCCATCCGTGCCCACCCATCTGTCACCCATGCATCCGTGCTCACCCATCCATGCTCACCCATCTGTCATCCATGCATCCGTGCTCACCCATCCGTCACCCATGCATCCACGCTCACCCATCCGTGCCCACCCATCTGTCACCCATGCATCTGTGCCCACCCATCTGTCACCCATGTGTCCGTGCTCACCCATCCGTGCTCACTCATCCATCACCCATACATCCATACTCACCTATCCATCACCCATGCATCCATGCCCACCCATCCGTGCCCACCCATCCGTGCCCACCCATCCATGCTTACCCATCCATGCTCACCCATCCGTGGTCACCCATGCATCCATGCTCACTCACCCGTCACCCATACTCACCCATCCGTGCTCACTCATCTGTCACCCATGCTCACCCATCTGTGCTCACTCATCTGTCACCCATGCATCCGTGCTCACCCATCCAGCCATGCTCATCCATGCTCACCCATGCATCCGTGCTCACCAATCCAATCGCGCTCACTCATGGAGCCTCATCCGTGCTCACCCTTCCAGCCCCATCCATGTTCACCCATGCATCTGTACTCACCCATGCATCCATGCTCCGCCATCTATCTGTGCTCACCCATGCATCCGTGCTCACCCATCCATCCGTGCTCACCCATGCATCAATGCTCAGCCATGCATCCATGCTCTGCCATCCATCTGTGCTCACCCATGCATGCATGCTCACCCATGCATCTGTGCTCCCCCATCCATCTGTGCTCACCCATGCACCCATGTTTACCCATCCAGCCATGCTCACCCATGCATCCATGCTCACCAATCCAGTCATGCTCACCCATGAAGCCTCATCCGTGCTCACCAATCCAGCCGTGCTCACCCATCCAGCCTCATCCGTGGTCACCCATGCATTCATGTTCACCCATGCATCTATGCTCCGCCATCCATCCATGCTCACCAATCCATCCGTGCTCACCCATCCATCCGTGTTCCACCATCCATCTGTACTCACCCATGCATGCGTGCTCACCCATGCATGTATGCTCACCAATGCATCCGTGCTCACCCATGCATCAGTGCTCAGCCATCCATCCATGCTCAGTCATCCCCATCTATGGCTTATCCACCCCCATTCGTGCTCATTTATGCCTCATTCATGCTCATCCATACCACATCAGTTCTCATCCATCCATGCCGCTTCAGTACCCATCCGTGCCACTACAGCACCCATCAGTGCCACTACAGCACCCATCAGTGCCACCACAGTGCCTCACAATAATGTAATAGGTAGTCAAATTAGATTTCAAATTTATGCCCCTAGAACGCCTGATGGTGCACCCTGTATGTTGGGCCACAGGCTGTGTAAAAGTATCACACATGTAGTATCACCATACTTGGGATGAGTAGCAGAATATATTTTAGGGTGACATTTTTGCTAGGTACATGCTGTGTGTTAGAAATATTGTATAAATGGACGACCTTGTGTAAAAAAAAAAATGCGTTTTCATTTTCTTTCCACATTTTCCAAAAACTTGTGGAAAAAATGAACCGTTCAAAAAACTCATTATGCCTCATAGAATATACGTTGGGGTGTTTACTTTCCAAAATGGGGTCTTTTTTGAGCGTTTCCATTGCCCTGGTGCTCCAGGACCTTCAAAAGAGGTAGTCAGGAAATTATATGTGTAACGCCTGATGGTGCTCCCTGCATGTTAGGCCTCTGTATGTGGCCAGGCTGTGTAAAAGTCTCATACATGTGGTATCCCCATACTCAGGAGAAGTAGCAGAATGTGTTTTGGGGTGTAATTTGTTGTATGCATATCCTGGGTGTGAGAAATAATCTATTAATATGACAATTTGGTGAAAAAAAAAAACAGAAAAAATAAATCTTCATTTTGCAAAGAATTGTGGGAAAGAATTAAAACTTCAAAAAACTCGCCTTGCCTCTTACTAAATACGTTGGACTGTCTACTTTCCAAAAAGGGGTCATTTGGGGAGGGGGGGGGGTATTTGTACCTTTCTGTCTTGTTAGGGCCTCAAGAAATGAGATAGGCCATCACTGTATCAGGTGTGATCAATTTTCAGTGATTGGCTCCATAGATTGTAGACTATAACTTTCACAAAGACCAAATAATATCCACTAATTTGGGTTATTTTTTACCAAAGATATATAGCAGTATAAATTCTGGCCAAAATTTATGAAGAAAAATTACTAATTTGCAAAATTTTATAACAGAAACAAAGAAAATGCATTTTATTTACAAAATTTTAGGTCTTTTTCCATTTATTGCTCAACAAATAAACACCTCAATGGTGATTAAACTGTGGTCAAGTGGTTAAAAGAGCACACCACACCTGAATGGGTTAAAATGGCTCTTTTAACACTCAGCCTTTTATTTACACAAAATAACTTTAATAACAAACAAATTAAATTACTTGAAAACAGAATACTGTTTTAAGACCCTTGACGGCACCAATACTCTAAATGTTTGAGTCTGAGGCATCAAACCAAGTATCAACCTCAGCCACAAAACACTGGCTCAGGGTCTAACCCAGCTGACCTCAGCTACCCAGGGTTCTGAACATTACCCGATCACTATAAAGTGAACCATCTACCACTCGAGGATACCATACCTCACATGGTTCCCCACCATTACCCAAATGAACATACTTTTTAGACCTCCATCAAGGACCCCAAAAGTGACACAAGTGTAAAGCCTTACACTTTGCACTCCTCCACACCCTCAAACCCCTCTGCAACCCATCTTCCAAACCTAAGAACCATAAGTCAGCGCCCACTGCGTTGAGGTGAACCCCATCACCCCGCAAGAATTGCCAAGTGTCAGTCTCCAGATCTACATGTCTGATGACAAGGCCGCTGTTCCTGACATCAAACTTCCCAACCTCCTTATTAATTTTTACCCGGCCCTGTTTAATCTATCCACAGATCTGGCCCAGTACCAGGCAGCGCAGGCCACCATATCAGACCATACGATTATGGCAGCTGGGAATGATGTCTGCAGCCTTAGAAAGTCAAACTTGACATCCCTGATAAGTTCCCTGGAGGACCGGACACCGAGGTCGTTACCCCTGACGTGTAAAATTAAAACATTTGGAGCCCTGTCTAACCTGGCAAAATGGTTGACCTCCGAGACCACCCGACTCCACAGCATACCCCTAACTCCAATCCATCTTACACTGCCAAACTGTCTGCTGTTAGGCCTAACCTCCGCTCTTTTGGCCCCCCAAAATATGTAGGTGTGCCCCTGGATCCAGACGAGGAATCTCCAGCTTGAAATAAACAAAGAAACACGATACCACCCACCACCAGAAGAGAAGACATGCCAACATGCATTAAAGACCTAAAACAGAAAGGAAAACCTACCCACCTATGACCACCTATAACAGATGGGGCCTGACATACAGCTGAAATCTATTAAATTCCCACCTGCCGATACGCCTTACCACACTGTCACCTTAATCCCCACCGAGATGCCTCTGTGCCCGCCCCAATGCGAAAAGAATGGGACGAATACTCTACAGGGTTAAAACCCACCCTAGACCGGCAGCTGCGGAACACTGAAACAAATTGAAATTTAGAGGAGCAATCTTCGTGCATCAACAGGGGGCCTCAATCCCCGGTCTTAGCTCCAAGAGCTGACCTGGACCGATGATGATGTGATCACCACATCGCCCTCTAACTACCCCCTGCCACACATTTTGATGAACTGACCTGTTCGCCAATGCAGAATGCACCAAAAAATGCCATCAAAAAGGCAACAACAATTGCTCGTAAGGCGACACACAAACCCCCCTTAGCTGTTCCAAAATGGAACGCAACACGGATACAGACACAGGGCGCCTAGAATCCCTCACTCACCGACCCTTATGGTACCCCTTCATCGCCTCTCTGATCGCAAAAACCTTGGTAAAATCCTCTACCCCGACCAGCTTAAAAAAGAAAGCTAAACCCGCAAGTTTTCGATCCATGGATGCCGGAGAAGAACCCCTGACAAAATCGCAAACCACAAAATACAGGACTAACGCCGACATATCCAACCAAACCGCCTACCACCTCCAGCAACTAATACCATTCCCTCCAGGTCCTGGAATATGCCTTCCAAGTAGCAGCACTCACAGAATCTCGGATCAATCCTGCGGCGGTGCCAACGCTATCTTCCACATCCGTCGAGGACAAGATAGCCCATGTTGCTCCGCTTCCAGTGCCAACACATGAAACTCGTCCCACTGAAAAACGAGATAAGGCATCTGCTACTTTATTGCAAATCCCAGGAATATGCACGGCATAAACAAATGCATTAAATTCCAAACATCTTAGGCTTCATGCACACTGGCTTAAAAAAAACGTTGCTTCTACAGTTTTGCCTGTAGAAGCAGCTCAATGTTATCCTAATGTGTCAATGCACATTAGGACGTTTAGAGGCATATTTGGAGCTCAAAGTTTATAGGCAGGAAAAAAGCCCTTATGGATTGCGTTTCTGATTGGAGCTCGCTGGCAGAAAAAACGTAAAACTCTCCTAAACTCGTCTAGACTTTGTACAAAAAACGTGCATGGAGCCTTAGACCCACCCACATCAACTCCCACAGCTGGTACAAATGACTCCCATAGCCCGCTGTAGCAGGTGCCCCGCTATTTCTGCGGATTGTGCTAAGCCACTGCCATAAATACACAGGCTCTCGTAGAAGGGAGAATGCACCTGTTAGCCCTGCAGGTGAATTTCTCCCCCTCCTTGTGTTCACTGACTGGATTTAATGTAATGTGTGCAGAGAGACACACACACACACAGAAGGATCAGATTACACTGTGGCTTTCCTGTGTTTCTTTGTGCATGAGGGAGCAAGCCAATAGAAGGGACAGTTGCAGGAGCCAATCAGAGGGACTTTAACAAGCTGCAAGAGGTAGCTGCAAGGCATTTTGGAATATGTCCCTTTACCAGATGGCCCCATAGCCTTGTATGGAGTAATGAACTACAAGCCCAGCATGCTCTGGGGGAGAGGAAGGGAGAGACCCCATTTTGATTTCCTGAGGAGAATTTAGTGAAAGCATGGCAGAAGCCCTAAGAGAGGGGCATTGCCTCTTAGGTGATTTCACCGCACGATCTTAGGCCTCTGGGACCGGTTGGGAAATCCAGCTTGAGAGAGAGAGGATCTCAAGTGTACATCCAGGTACACCTGCACCGTCAGGGAAGCGTTCCAGTGTGAGGTGAACAGTTGCCACCAAGAAAGCCTGCCTGTCCCAGGAAATTTGTTTCGGCCTTGATCGAACGCAGGATTGGGTGAGAGGGCTGTGCTCATTTGCAGGAAGCAAGGACACTGCACAGACGGAGTTAAATTGAACCTTGTATACAGACATCATTGCTGGTAGCCATCTTGCTGACACTTGTAATGTCTCAGGATACAAGGCCATTTAGATAGAAAGACATTGTATACAGAGGTCATTGTCCTCTCACCCTGCTGAGGAAAATCTTACATTCTTCACTTAATGACCCAGGCCAGTTATGTTATTCGGGCCTGCTCTCCAGGAATTTAAGTGCACCAACGAGAGTGGCTAGCTGAAGATGCCAAGACGTATTTAATTTCAAAGGGACTGAAGTCACTATTGCCATACGGCTTCCCACACACAAATCCAGGCATCTGTATATGCAGTGGGTGTGTGGGACAACTTATCTGGAAAGTTAAGATATTGACTGTTGATTTGATTACAGTGTTGGTTATTGAGCCTGTGGTGCCAGGAGACAGAAGAGAGAGATCTGACATAGAGAGGGTCAGTTTTCTACTCTCCTCCTGCCTGGACTCATAGAGCCAAACTTGAGTAAGGGTAACCAATCTGGTACAGATTGCCATTTCGTGATTTTTTTTTTTCCCCATAAAAATTTTTATTGTTCGATTAAGATAGTGTACAGACACGTTCAGCCACAAACAATAACAAAGTCATATCTGCATTGGAAAAGACATAGAACATAGCAGAAATAAAAGCATATTTCATATAAAAAATTTGTATATGTGGGGTTGTAACCTTAGATTGTTCTTACAAAAAGCTATGTATATTTCACTATTAGTTCGTGATTTATCTTTATTGAAGGGTTTGCTCTGCTCTTGGGGTTATTCTAAGGTTCTGAGTTCCCTGAAAGCAACCTGAATGTACTATTGAGCTATATTGCTCATAACCTCAGTTAATGTTATTCTATTGCATTCTTTGAACATATTGCCAATGTTTGTTGCCTATCCACAGAAATACTACAGTAAAGACAATTTCTGTGTTTTATAATAATGTGTGTGTTTCTCATTGATCCTTGCACTCACACTATTGACAGGTGTGCCAGAAGGGCTGGGACAGTTCTTCAGGGTTGAGAGGCAGAGTACGGGACTGAACATACTAAGCGGCTCCTGCGGGGGTAGCATTACACAGTCATGAAACTACAGAGGCTCGAATGATTGTGGGACATGTAGTATCAGGACTGGAAAAAACAGGAAACAGGAAGTCAGAGAACTTTGAAATTCAGCCAGGAATAGAAGTGACATCACAGAAACAGAAACCTGCTTTATACACAGGCACCTGCTTTGTACAGCTAAAGGAGGTAAGTTGCACATAAATTGACAGTGGGGTTGTGATTCATTTACATGCGCAATGCATCTGTTTTGGGGATGAAAAGCTGGAGCTGTACTTTAAATGATTTGTGCAAACCTAGACTTGACCATAAAAGTTTTGCAGAAGTGTGATGTCCATGTCCCGAGTTCACTGATACTGGACATTCCTGTCTGGGCCGCCCAAAACTTTTAGCTGCATTACAAGCAATATGAGCATTGGGGTTTCATTGCTTTGGGCCTTAATTAGCATCAATCCAGTCAAGGAATAGCTAATCACCAAATCTTGATGATTCTTTATAATTCTTTCTAAGGCTAGGTTCACATTTGTGTGCTGCAGGAATGCATACAAAATCATGCGCTTTCCTGCAATGCAAAAAAAAAAAGGGACTTTATTGTTAATAGCACCTCAGTGCATCTAGCACAGCCTTTGTCATCCTTTTCAACAACGTGGAAGCCTTGAAATAGTTCTTCGGTCCCAGGGAACCCCTGCTAAAAATCAAAAATCTACAACTCATGATTAGAGTTGAGCGAACTTCTAGAAGTCCGGGTTCTGCTGGTTCGGCCGAACTTTGGGACAAAGTCCAGGTTCGGGTCCGGACAGAACCCGAACTTTGTCCCGGACCCCGAACCCCATTGAAGTCAATGGGGACACAAACTTTTAGGCACAAAAATGGCTGCAAGAAAGCCCTGGGAAGTCCTAGAGGTCTGCAAAAGGAAGGAAATGGGGGTAAGGGTGGGACAAGTGACCTACAAAGAAATGGGGACAGGGAAATAACTAAAAGCATTTTTAAAAAAATAAAAACCCCTGTTTCAAGCCCAAGACAGGCCTGGGCTTGGACCTGAAACAGGGTTTCAAGCCGGCTTGGTCGTCTTGGGCCTGAAGATCTTCAAGCGAGTTGAGATTAGTACTCAACATCTAAAAACTAAAAATCGTCCCCAAGGGACCCTGGCTTCTTGATAAAGTTCCGAAGGTGCAACAACTTTTCCTACTGTTTCCGACACGATCTACGTGACTCCACGATAATTGTTATTTCAGGGAAAAAAAAAAACGTAACGTCCTTTCGCGTACTAAAACATACGTAAGGACGTCGTGTGTTTACACTTGGATCGGAATCTTTCTTAATATTTCTTAGTAGTTCTAAACCACTAATCGATAAGGAACTGACCTAACTAC
>BLSH010015935.1:14734-33508 GCA_018402905.1 Glandirana rugosa
CCCTGATTGACTTGTAGACAAGACGTTTGTAGTCCCGGTTATATTGAAAGTGACACACAGACTTTACAGATGTTTGCAGAACAGATGTTCAGTTAGTCCCGGTTATATTTAAAGTGACACACAGACTTTACAGATGTTTGCAGAATAGTATTTCAGTTAGTCCCGGTTATATTTAAAGTGACACACAGACTTTACAGATGTTTGCAGAACAGTAGTTCAGTTAGTCCCAGTTATATTTAAAGTGACACACAGACTTTACAGATGTTTGCAGAACAGTAGTTCAGTTAGTCCCGGTTTTATTTAAAGTGACCCACACACATTTTCCACATGCTTGCAGAACAGTGATATGGGTTCTCCCGAGTTATTTATACTTTTTTGACACAGTTTGAAGATGACTTTAGAACAGTTATATGGCTTCTACCGTTAATTAATACTTTTCAGACCCAGTTTGAAGATGATCCACATTCACCTCCATTTTTGCTTTTTTTATGTTTTTATTTTTTTTTAAATATTTAAAGTTATTTCCCTGTCCCCATTTCTTTGTAGGGCACTTGTCCCACCCTTACCCCCATTTTCCTTCCTTTTGCAGACCTCTAGGACCTTCCTGGATTTTTTTACAGCAATTTTCAGAACTTTCATTAAAATTACCAGAACCCCAGAACCGGACCCAGACTTTTTTTGAAAAGTCCGGGTTCGGGTCCGGGTCCCGGACACCCCAAAGTTCGGTACGGACCCAAACTTTACAGTCCGGGTTCGCTCAACTCTAAAAAAGAGAACAATAAGCATAAGTTTGACAATACTATAATATACAATATTTATGCCAAATCTATTCTATACATAACACATTTGCATGTCGTATAATCATCTGCAATGCTTACAGTTGGCTGAAAGTGCCCATAGGGAAATACTCAGGGGGTCGGACACAGGGTGCGATATGACTGGACCGGGGAGGCTGAACGTGGGTCTAGGTAGGTATGTATCTCAAACCTGGGTATATAGATATATATTCCATTATTGTAGTATAATGATAATAAGCCATATTATGTATCATCATAGATGTTAATGTAAATAGCCCCCACAAAGAGAATATGATCACTACCTGATAGGGTCTCACAAGAAAAGAGAGACTGCCGGCAGACAAAATAACGGAACGGAATGGTCCAATTAGATGCAAATCAATGCCTAAAAAGGAAAGAAAGCGTGTGCCTTGTTTGTGTAACATGCTTTATATCGAAGTATGACATGTATGTAATACAAATATATAGCGAAGGTAACTTACCCTCTGCAGAGATTGAAGGCCGCTCAATGGTAAGGGGGTGGAGGAAAAAAGATCCTCCACATTGAATGCGACACGGCACCCAATCAGGCGATTGTAAATCTATGAGTAGAAAATATATAGAATTGAGTATGGTATCCGAGTGCATGTTTTATATCAGGAGTTGTGGGCCAGGGTGGTACAGGCTAGGGGCATATATACTACTAACTGTGTACCTTAAATGTAGAGACAGCCGGTATATCAGGCAGAGATGCACAATAAAGACAAGTGTGATGGTATCTGAAAGAGGAAAGGGAATCTGTATGTAGCATTCAACCTAGAAGTAGTTAGGAGGATAGAAAGTTACAGAGCTGTTGTCAGATACCTATTTCGTGAAAGGCAGGTATTCAACATTTATGCCACCGTATTAGATATTCTACCGCCGGTCAGCCCAAACTAATGATCCGGACTAGGAGAAAAAAAGGCGTAAAAGGTGGTTGAGCAAGTATCAACACAGCCCAGTGACACAAGTAGTGAAGTAAAGAAGCAAAACCAGAGAGGTGTCCAATACCTGTATGTTGCAACCGTATGCACGTGTGTCCGTCACCATCTGGGACGCTGAGTGACAGCGTCCGTCCTAATATACGCCCCCACCCCTTCACCGCGGGCGCCACCGCCACGTGAGCGCCATTTGATACGCGTCATAGGCCATGATGCGACTGCATGACGTGGCGTGCGCTCCAACAACACGGCGCATGTCCAAGAGGAAACGGGCGCACGGTGTGTAAAGGGGGGTGTATCGGCCACTAGAGCGCGCAGGAGGAGGCGTAGACTCCCTCATACATCACCCAGCAGCACACGCACCTACCTAATGCCTCCGAATGGGAGACTTGGAGTGCATGTGCCTGCCCCAAGAGCACCCATAGGGCACAAAAGGCCCAAACGCTGGGACCAATGCTAGAAGAGCAATACACATGTAATGGGTGATGGAATGAAATAAAATAAACAGGCCAAAAGGGCCAGGATGGGGGCAATCCAAAGAGAAGCAGGGAATCCCCATGTAGCAAGAGAAGAAAAAAAGACCCATCCCAGGAGAAACTGACACAGGCAGACCAATTGTGTCGGGGAATGGATCCGACACGGAATTGGCCAGTCAACTCATTGATACCTACTTACGTCCACATGTCACCTCATTGCCCTCATTCATACAGGACACTCCAGACCTCCTAACGAGAGTAGAAGGTATCATAGCATCTCCTGAGACGAGGCTTGTTGCCATTGACATTGAAGCTTTGTATAGCAGCATCCCTCACCACAAAGACATTGCGGTGGTTAGGGAATTCCTGAGTGAAAAACATCAGGGTTTCTATAACTACAATGAGTTCATCCTGGCATCCCTTGAGCATATCCTTACTAAGAACGTATTTATGTTTGATGGCTCCCACTACCTCCAGGTGCAGGGGATGTGATGGGGACATGCTGTGCCCCATCGTATGCCAACCTAGGGGGGTGGGAGCGCACCCTTTTTTCTGATGACAGATATGGCGCTTTCTGGTCTCATATTCTCCTCTGGCTCCAATACATAGATGACGTGTTCATGCTATGGCCAGAGGAGAAGCTCCAGGAATTCTTGTCTCAGCTTAATGTGAATGATTTCAATCTTACATTCACCTTACAGCCTAGTCTACAGCCCATCTCCTTCTTGGATATCCAAATCCTGATACAAGAGGGAGGTAGAGTTGCCACTACATTATATCGAAAACCCACGGTTGGAAACACAGTGCTATACATTCCGTTTACACACGGAGCGCCCGCTTCCTCTTGGGCTTTATTGTTGGAGCACATGCCACGTCACGCGGTCACGTCATTGCCTATGACGCGTATCAAACGCCGCTCACATGGCGGTGGCCCCCGCGGTGATGGGGTGGGGGCGTATATTAGGACGAATGCTGTCACTCAGCGTCCCAGATGGCGGCAGACACACATGCATACAGTTGCATTATACAGGTATAGGACACCTCTCCGGTCTTGCTTCTTTACTTCACTACTTGTGTCACTGGGCTGTGTTGATACTTACTCAGCCACCTTTTACGCCTTTTTTTCTCCTAGTCCGGATCATTCCTTATGGCTGACCGGCGGTAGAATATCTAATATGGTGGCATATATGTTGAATACCTGCCTTTCACGAAATAGGTATCTGACAACAGCTCTGTAACTTTCTATTCTCCTAACTACTTGTAGGTTGAATGCTACATACAGTTTCCCTTTCCTCTTTCAGATACCATGATACTTGTCTTTATTGTGCATCTCTACCTGATATACCGGCTGTCTCTACATTTAAGGTACCCAATTAGTAGTATATATGCCCCTAGCCTGTATCACCCGGTCCACAATTACTCCTGATATACAACATGCACCCGGATACCATACTCAATTCTATATATTTTCTACTCATAGATTTACAATCGCCTGATTGGGTGCCGTGTCGCATTCAATGTGGAGGATCTTTTTTCCTCCTCCCCCTAACCATTGAGCGGCTTTGAATCTATGCAGAGGGTACGTTACCTTGGCTATATATTTGTATTACATACATGTCATACTTTGATATAAAGCATGTTATACAAACGAGGCACACTCTCTCTTACCTTTTTAGGCATTGATTTGCATCTAATTGGACCACGGGTAGCTTCAACGGTCCGTTATTTTGTCTGCAAGCAGTCTCTCTTTTCTTGAGAGACCCCTATTAGGTAGTAATTATATTCTCTTTGTGGGGGCTATTTACATTAACATCTACGATGATACATAATATGGCTTATTATCATTATACTACAATAATTGAATATATATCTATATACCCAGGTTTGAGATACATACCTACCTAGACCCACTTTCAGCCTCCCCGGTCCAGTTGTATCGCCCCCTGTGTCCGCCCCCCTGAGTATTTCCCTATGGGCACTTTCAGCCAACTATAAGCATTGCAGATGATTGTACGGCATGCAAATGTGTTATATATAGAATAGATTTACCATATATATTGTTTTTTATAGTACTGTCACACTCATGCTTATTATCCTTTTGCTAAAGTAATCTCAACCCATGATGTGAGAGGTCCTGAGGAAGCTTGCATAAAAGCAAAACATGTCGACCTGCTCTGCACGAAACATTATGGTTCCTTTGATATCAAGTATCACTTATAATATATACTTATACACTTATACTCTGATACAAATTAGAGATTATTGTACAGGCTGTTTTTAGGCATTTTTTTGCTCACAACTATTCACTATGTTAAGCTTTGGCTTTTTATGTAATTTCAATAAATATATGTGATTTTATGGATTTGTTGTGCTATCTCGTGGTGTGCCATTAAAGTCCACCTGCACTGGGGTTATCCCTATCCCCCTTTTTCTTGTATGTATAGGACGGTGGCACGCTCAGGAAAGCTATGCTTTTTCTCTTATACTGCTACATATCTTTGGTAAAAAAAAAACAAATTAGTGTACATTATTTGGTCTTTGTGAAAGTTATAGAGTCTACAAGCTATGGTGCCAATCACTGAAAATTGATCACACCTGATGTACTGATGGCCTCTTGAGACACTGACATGCCAGTAAAGTACAAATACCCCCCAAATGACCCCCTTTTTAGAAAGTAGACATTCCAATGTATTTAGTAAGAGACATGGTGAGTTTTTTGAAGTTGTAATTTTTCCCACAATTCTTTGCAAAATTAAGTTTTGATTTTCTTTTTTTTTCACAAAATAGTCATTTTAACAGGTTATTTCTCACACCTAGCATATGCATACCACAAATGACACCCCAAAATACATTCTACTACTCCTCCTGAGTATGGTGATACCACATGTGTGAGACTTTTACACAGCCTGGCCACATGGAGAGATCCAAAATGATCAGACGTTCTAGGAGCATAAATTACACATCTCATTTCTTGACTATCTCTTGCATCTGGAGCACCAGGACAATGTAAACGCCCACAAAATGACCCCATTTTGGAAAATAAACACCCCAGCGTATATTCTATGAGGCATAATGAGTCTTTTGAACATGACAAGTTTTTGGAAAATGTGGAAAGAAAATGAAAACACATTTTTTTTACACAAAGTTGTCCATTAATAAGAAATATTTAGCACACAGTATGTACCTAGCAAAAATGACACCCCACAATATATTCTGCTACTCCTTCTGAGTATGGCGATACCACATGTGTGAGACCTTTACACAGCGTAGCCATATACAGAGGCCCAACATGCAGGGAGCACCATCAGGTTTTCTAGGGGCATACATTTCAAATCTAATTTCACTACCTATTACACTATTGTGAGGCACTGTAGTGGCACGGATGGGCACTGTAGTGGCACTGATGGGCACTGTAGTGGCATGGATGTGTCACAGATGAGAACTGATGTGGTATGGATGAGGCATAAATGAGCACAGTTGGGAGGGGATGAATGAACACGGATGGGGATGGCTGATCAAAAATGGGGATGGCTGAGCATGGATGGGGATGACTGAGCATGGATGGGGATGACTGAGCATGAATGCATGGCTATGGCTGAGCACAGATGGATGGGTGAGCACGGGTGGTTGGGTGAGCATGGATGGGGATGACTGAGCCCAGATGGATGGGTGAGCACGGATGCATGGCTGAGCATGGATGGGTGGGTGAGCACGGATGGATGGCTGAGCACAGATGGGTGGGTGAGCATGGATGCATGGCTGAACACGGATGAGGATGCATGGCTGAGCACAGATGAGGATGCATGGGTGAGCACAGATGAGTATGCATGGGTGAGCACATAGGAGGATGCATGGGTGAGCACAGATGAGTATGCATGGCTGAGCACAGATGAGGATGCATGGGTGAGCATGGATGAGGATGCGTGGGTGAGCACAGATGAGGATGGGTGGATGAGCACGAATGAGGATGCATTGGTGAGCATGGATGATGATGCATGGGTGAGCATGGATGAGGATGCATGGCTGTGCATGGATGAGGATGGGTGGGTGAGCACGGATGAGGATGCATGGCTGTGCATGGATAAGGATGGGTGGGTGAGCACGGATGAGGATGCATGGCTGTGCATGGATGAGGATGGGTGGGTGAGCACGGATGAGGATGCATGGGTGAGCACAAATGAGGATGCATGGGTGAGCACGTATGAGGATGGGTGGGTGAGCACGGATGAGGATGGGTGGGTGAGCACGGATGAGGATGGGTGGGTGAGCACGGATTAGGATGTGTGGGTGAGCACGGATGAGGACGGGTGGGTGAGCACGGGTGATGATGGGTGGGTGAGCATGGATGAGGATGGGTGGGTGAGCATGGATGAGGATGCATGGGTGAGCACAGATCAGGATGGATGGATGGATGGGTGAGACTGGCACATAGCAGTGCTGTGGGCTCTTCAGATCAGATCCTGCCTACAGCACTGCTGCATCTCATCTCTCCCCTCTCCTCTCACACTACACCGATCATGCGGAGAGGGGAGAAAAAGCCGGAACTTCCGCCAGCTTGTTTACATCTTATTGCTCCATCATTTGACGGAGAGATCACGTGGTAAAGTGCCACTGCGAGATGGGGATGGCTGAGCAAGAATGGGGATGGCTGAGCATGGATGGGGATGACTGAGCATGAATGCATGGCTATGGCTGAGCACAGATGGATGGGTGAGCACGGGTGGATGGGTGAGCATGGATGGGGATGACTGAGCCCAGATGGATGGGTGAGCACGGATGCATGGCTGAGCATGGATGGGTGGGTGAGCACGGATGGATGGCTGAGCACAGGTGGGTGAGTGAGCATGGATGCATGGCTGAACACGGATGAGGATGCATGGCTGAGCACAGATGAGGATGCATGGGTGAGCACAGATGAGTATGCATGGGTAAGCACGTAGAAGGATGCATGGGTGAGCACAGATGAGTATGCATGGCTGAGCACAGATGAGTATGCATGGCTGAGCACAGATGAGGATGCATGGGTGAGCACGGATGAGGATGCGTGGGTGAGCACAGATGAGGATGGGTGGATGAGTACGGATGAGGATGCATGGGTGAGCATGGATGAGGATGCATGGGTGAGCACGGATGAGGATGCATGGCTGTGCATGGATGAGGATGGGTGGGTGAGCATGGATGACGATGCATGGGTAAGCACGGATGAGGATGGGTGGGTGAGCACAGATGAGGATGCATGGCTGTGCATGGATGAGGATGGGTGGGTGAGCACGGATGAGGATGCATGGGTGAGCACGGATGAGGATGCATGGATGAGTACGGATGAGGATGGGTGGGTGAGTACGGATGAGGATGGGTGGGTGAGCATGGGTGAGCATGGATGAGGATGCATGGGTGAGCACAGATCAGGATGGATGGGTGAGACTGGCACATAGCAGTGCTGTGGGCTCTTCAGATCAGATCCTGTCCACAGCACTGCTGCATCTCATCTCTCTCCTCTCCTCTCACACTACACCGATCATGCGGAGAGGGGAGAGAAAAGCCGGAACGTCCGCCAGCTTGTTTACATCTGATTGCTCCGTCATTTGACTGAGAGATCACGTGGTAAAGTGCCACTGCGAGATGGGGATGGCTGAGCAAGAATGGGGATGGCTGAGCATGGATGGGGATGACTGAGCATGGATGGGGATGACTGAGCATGAATGCATGGCTATGGCTGAGCACGGATGGATGGGTGAGCACGGGTGAGCATGGATGGGGATGACTGAGCCCATATGGATGGGTGAGCACGGATGCATGGCTGAGCATGGATGGGTGGGTGAGCACGGAGGGATGGCTGAGCACAGATGGGTGGGTGAGCATGGATGCATGGCTGAACACGGAAGAGGATGCATGGCTGAGCACAGATGAGGATGCATGGGTGAGCACAGATTAGTATGCATTGGTGAGCATGTAGAAGGATGCATGGGTGAGCACAGATGAGTATGCATGGGTGAGCACAGATGAGTATGCATGGCTGAGGACAGATGAGGATGCATGGGTGAGCACGGATGAGGATGCGTGGGTGAGCACAGATGAGGATGGGTGGATTAGCACGGATGAGGATGCATGGGTGAGCATGGATGAGGATGCATGGGTGAGCACGGATGAGGATGCATGGCTGTGCATGGATGAGGGTGGGTGGGTGAGCATGGATGAGGATGCATGGGTAAGCACGGATGAGGATGGATGGGTGAGCACAGGGCCCCCCCACCCCCCCATGTTGAGGGCATGCGGCCTGGTATGGTCCCGGAGGGGGCGCTCTCTTGTCCCCTCCTTTACTGACCTGCCAGGCCGCGTGCTCGGATAAGGGTTTGGCATGGATTTTGGGGGGGAACCCACACCATTTTTTTTGGCGTGGGAGTTCCCCTTAAAATCCATACCAGACCAAAGGGTCTGGTATCTCCTGGGGGGGAACCCCACACAATTTTTATTTTTTTATTTTTGCGGGGGTTCCCCTTGAAGATTCTTAGCACACAAGTCGCACCGCAAGTCGGATCATCGTGATCTGACTTCTGATGCGACTTCTATTCAAATGAATGGGCTCCCATAGGGAGCCATTGATTTTGAATAGAGACAGAGAAATGCCTGATGAGGCTTAATTCTGTGTATGTAATGTTAAGCCACGTTTTTGACCTTTTACTGGCGTCTGCGTTTTTAGAGCTCTAGCGCTGGAGCCTCAGAACGCGCTGGTCCTGGGTTTTTTGGAGCTTAAAAACGCCTATGCCACTTACAGCTCAAAAACATCTGTGTGTGTGTCAGGCTATTTAATAACATGGAGGGGCGTTTTTAAGCTGTAAAAAGAGCTCAAAAACACGGCTGTAAAAACAGCCGTGTATATGAGACACAAATGGGGCAAAATCTAACATGATTTGCCTCCTATAGACTTCAATAGAATGCCCCTAAATTCCTGTTTCTCTGAGTTTTGAATATGATTCAACAAACCCTTGGTGAATCTAAACTGTGCAGATTCACCATTCAATAGTAGCAACACTACGCTTGCACGGAACCGGAGCAGGACCCAGAAGATTGCAGCTATCATTGTAGTAGTGGCAATTAGTACAATGATTTCCAGCTTCCCCCATGGACCACCAGGCATAAGTAATGCATACTTACATTGTGCCAAGCTAAACCAATGTAAGTATGCTACACAAATAATTCCTGGAGTTAAGCTTTAATGATTATACTTCTATAAAACGGATCCCTGGAAAATCTGAATGCCACAAGCAGTAAAAATACATAATTTGAAGTCATGTCTTACCATGGGTATGGCCATCCCAAGCTGCTCCTTTGCTTCATTACAGAATCCATAAGGTACCAGTTGGCGAAATAGTTTGTTAATTCCATGAGGTTTGTCTGATAGAGGAGAGGTCTCCTTGGCTTCATCTTTGCGTCCCGTCATAGTTTTTGGAGATTATCACTGATAGATTTACAATTTTGTAGATCTCTTACATTAAAGAATGCAGCGAGAGGTCCATTGTGCACTGTCACACTGAACGTTTGATAAGGCTTAGCCTGGAGAGGTGAAGTCTTCTTGAAGAGAGAATTCCTCTCTGCATGTTTCACAGACTACACTCAATGGGAGGAGAACACACTGTAACTTGATCACCACGCTTTGCATATCAGTGGTCTCTCTATGAAAAAATAGAAAGCAGTTGATGGGCAACTACATTTATCCAGGCATGGATGCATTGTTAAATACATTATTTTTCTTAGATAAAACTGACTATTAGTAAAAAAAAAGAAAAAAAAAAAGACCTTAACCACTTACTTTGACGTGGAATAACATTGTTATGGTAGCAGACAGCTACTATAACACTGGTATCGTTTTTTTTCAGTGGGCGGTCTGTTTTCAGATAAAAGTGGTCTCTTTGGCAGATTCACCGCAAGATAACTTTATCGGGAGCGGGGAAAGGGCCTCCCCCCCGCCACTTTCCGGTCATCTCCGCCGCTTACCGGATCCGACGGTAGCAGCGGAGATGATCGGGTCCACTCCCCTCACTGCCTGAATGACAATGGAGTGCAAGATGGCATTGAAGGGTAGAAGCAACGTCAAACGTCACTTCCGCCCAATACTCTTAAAGGAGACAATTTTTTTTTTAAGTGACATTTTTTTTCTTTTTTTATTGCATTCTAGTGTAAATATGAGATATGAGGTCTTTTTGACCAATGATCCCATATTTAAGATGTCCCATCATGCTTTTTTTCTATTACAAGGAATGTTTACATTCCTTGTAATAAGAATAAAAGTGACCCCATTTTTTTTAAAGGACAGTGTAAAAATAAAAAATAAAAAGTAATATAAAAAAAAAAAATTAAAGCGCCTCGTCCCGCCGAGCATACGTAAGTCGTGCCCGCATATGAAAGTGGTGTTCAAACCACACATGTGAGGTATCGCTGCGATCGTTAGAGCGAGAGCAATAATTCTAGCACTAGACCTCCTCTGTAACTCAAAACTTGTAACTTGTAGACATTTTTAAACTTCGTCGATGCAGATTTTTAAGTGCCAAAGTTTGTCGCCATTCCACGAGCAGGCGCAATTTTGAAGCATGACATGGGTATCAAAATTTTCTTTCGCAATATAGAAAAAAATTGGGCTAACTTTACTGTTGTCTTATTTTTAATAAAAATAAGTTATTTTTTTTCCAAAAAAATTGCGCTTTTAAGGCCGATGCGCAAATATGGTGTGACATAAAGTATTGCAATGACCGCTATTTTATTCTTCTTATTTATTCTCTATTCCAAAATATAATGTTTGGGGGTTTTAAGTAATTTTCTAGCAAAAAAAATAATTTTAACTTGTAAACGCCAAATCTCAAAAGAGGATCCTTAAGTGATTAAAGCTCATTATGTTTAGACCTCAAAAATTCTTCTTCTGATTGGATATATTAATGCAGGAAAGAGTTGACACATCAAATTACAAAAAAAGATGGCTAATATTAGTGTTATATTTTTACCCTAAGATGTTATAACACCTTAGCAGAAAAATCTGTTCAACATTGCCTAAAACATGTTGGTCATAGTAGTGGAACTTGTTTTTTGTTATCTATTTTCTGAAAGTTCCCTAAGGCAATTTTTTCTGTGAAGCAAAATGTTCTTCTGTCAGTTTTAGGAATAGCAAATGTCATCAACAAAATACTGAGCTTTCATGCACAAGACATTTGCATCACTTATATACACTTAAAGGGTTTGTAAAGGTGGACGGTTTTTTATCTTAATGCATTCTATGCATTAAAATAAAAAAAACCTTCTGTGTGTAGCAGCCTCCCCAGCAGCCCCCTAATACTTACCCTGAGCCCCTTCTCACTCCAGCGATGTCCACCATCTCCTCAGCTGTCCAGTACACTCCTCCTTATAGGCTGAGACACAGTAGTGGGGTGATTGGCTCCCGCGGCAATCAAGGTCTGTCAGCCAATCAGGGGAGAGAGGTGGCGGGGCCAGGTCAGGGCTCTGTGTCTGAATGGATACACGGAGCTCTGACTCGGCTTGGGGGTCCCCATAGAGAGCTGCTGGCTGAGGGGTCACTCGAAGGAGGGAGGGGCCAGGAGCAGCAAAGAGGGACCTGAGAAGAGGAGGATCCAGGCTGCTCTGTGCAAATCCAACTGCACAGAGGAGATTAGTATAACATGTTTGTTATTTTATTTTTTTTTAAACAAGACTTTACAATCACTTTAATGAAACATGGAACTTAGACTTCTTATAGAAGTGTTATTATATGAACAGACAACACATTTTTGAAGTTTTCAATCCAGATCAACTTGAAAGTATCTGAAGTTAAGTATACTAGTTTAGGATCTTCTTGTCTTCTTTTATCATCCTTTACAACAGTACAGGCAGAAAGTAGAAACTATAAATAGTAGATTAAACCTTTCTGGCAGAATCCTCTTCCTGTATAGTTAGACTTCAGCGGAGGTATACCTGGACACAGAAAATACCAGTAGGCCTTGCTTAGCTACCAAAACCGGAAGGCTGCACTCTTTAGTCTTACAGCTTTATCCCAGGTTTCAGTGATAGCGAGCCCTTGTAAGTTGCCAACTGAGGTTTCCCCAGGGCATGGAGTCTATGCCCCAGCCTGCTTCTTTGCCAGGGTCCCTGATGGTCAGGATGGACTTGCAGCAAGCTGGAACCAGGTTACAGCCCCCAGGTATGCCCAGCTGAACATGTGCAGACCACTCGCATGGCTGGAGACAGAAGGAAATTCAGCAAACAAGCCACGGTCATGGCGGATCGTTAGGCATGTACAAATGGTAGACAAAGCCAAGGTTGGTACACGGGGAGTCAGACACTGAATACATGCAAAAGAAGGCAAACAGAAGCTCATAGAACTTGGAGGTTGCTCAGGCAACGCAGGCTGCACTGAGCAAATCTTATATAGCGAAGAAACAAGGAGGTGGACTAGGAAGTAATTGAAGGCAAAGGAAATATAAAACCACAGAATAGTAGGCGATGCCCATAGGTGAGCACAGAAGCCAAACAACATATGTGAATGGAATCACAGGTCTAGAAGAACCACTGCAGCAAAGAGGTAAGAATTACACAGGCAGGAAAACTGCAGCCTAAATTGTGACACCATGGGGTTAATTTACTAAACCTGGAGAGTGCAAAATCTGGTGCAGCTATGCATGGTAGCCAATCAGCTTTTAACTTAAGTTTATTCAATTAAGCTTTGACAAAAAAAAAACCTGGAAGATGATTGGTTTCTATGCAGAGCTGCACCCGATTTTGCATGCTGCAGTTTTAGTAAATGAACCCCTATAAGTGTCGGCTTCTTAAAGCTGTTACATGCAGTGAAGGTGACAAAGAACATTTCTTAATGAAGGAGGAGGTAGCAGCTCAGCCCAGAGTCAAAAGCTATTCACCCACTGCATGTTCAGCCCCAAGAAGTGGACAAGGCATCCCTGCAATGAAGATTTCCACAGCATCCAGCTGCCTGTAGAGCACTAAACTGTAGGTCTAAAAAAAAAAAAAAAAAAAAATGTTTAACGTCAGTTGCCATTTCTAGGCACCTTTCAAATGGCTGGATTGTACAAACCATAAAATATGGAATATGGGTAAGAATTATAGATTGGGCCACCTTCAACATCAGTTCCAGAGACAAAACATGTTGACAGAGGGCTTAAAATGTGTTTTATGGAGACCAGAAAATTGGCAGCAGCCCATGCAAGAGTAAGTGCTATGTTTTTTCATGCACAAAATGGTCACTTGGGCATCTTCTACTGCTCATTTCCTGCCACCATTTTTGCAGTCTGTATAATACACCTTTTATGCATGGTATCCTCACATTGCTAGTTACATACAATTAGCACCAACAAGTTCAGTCAGACAATGCGGAGACGCGTAATGAAGCAGGCTGTGCAGTACAAGAGGCAGGGGTGGAAATGCACATTTGTAAATTCCTGTTTGAGTTTAGCATATGGGAAGTCAAAGAGAACTGTGTACTGTACTGTGTCTTGAGAATTGCACCTGAAAGGTCTAATGTAATTATCTAAAAAATTATTTGGTAATCACTTTTCCACAGTAGGAACATTTAACTAATTCCCTATGCTGAATATTTCTCAACAGCTGCAGTAATCCTGCACTTCTGGTGTGTAAAATACCGACACCCCCACTGCAAGTTCTGGTTCTACCTGCTAGCTCATACATCCTGTCATACAGGCTGGAAAGAGGAATGTAAAAAGGGTTGAACCTGCAGTAGCCACAGATCTGCAATACAGAAGTGTTTTAGGACAAAGACCATTGAAAAGGTAATTAGATACCATTTTACATGACAGAGTAGCTTTATTTTAGTTTTGACCCTATAGTGATCTTGCAGCTCCCAATGAAAAGTCCCTAACAACTTCAGTAAAATGTTTCTGTATATCAATACTAAAAACGTTCTTACAAGGTCCATATACTTGCCAACTGTCCCAAATATGCAGGAAAGTCCCTGTTAGGAAAAATGGTCATTCAGCCTCCCGTGCACATTGCGCACGCCTGTGCGCGTTCGTGCACACCCATGCGCGTGTGCTCGCGCCTGTGCGCGCCAATGGCGCCAAAACACTCTATTTAACCAGACAGCACCCTGCAGCGGATGCTGACCGTTCTACAGCATTTACAGTGAGTTCCGGTGGCTTGTTTACTAAGGACTTCTTGTATCTGTGACCCGGCTTGCCTGACCCTGTTGAACTCTGCCTGCACTGACCCTCTGCCTGTCTACGACCACGCTTCTGCCTGACCCTCTTGTACCTCAGCTGACTGCCTGTTAACGACCCTGCCTGTGCCCGACTACCCGCTTGCCTGCTCCTTTTGTAGCACACTTGCCCGCTTGTTACCGACCTGGCCAGCATCACCCATCTTCTGCCTGCACAAGCTCCTGGAGGATCCTCACAACACCATCTGCATCCATACCAGCCCTCGTGCCCCCCTGTGCTCCGGAATCTCCTGTCTACTCTATCAGGGGTTCTTGAACCAGGGCTGTAAGAGAGGTTGCCCACTGCACAATCAGACTCCACCACCAGGTACGTGACAGTCCCACTTTTTAGTCTGTTGTCCTTTGATGGCTGTGTCCTGGGATCCAACCCACAGGGCTGGCTGCAGTGTCCCTGTTCTTGCCAATAAATAAGTAAGCCATAATCTCGATTCCTCCTGCTAACCCGCAGCAGTCTCTGCATCATGTGTTTGTCAAACCATGCACAATGAACTCTAAAAACTGAACTCCAGTTGTGACTGCAAAACCCAGAGGCAAAGAATTCCTACTGTCAGATAGGGGGTGAGTGTCTGGGGGAACTGGGCTGAACCTGTAAGATAAGGTGACCGGATTTTTAATATGAAATCTGGTGACATTTTTTTTTATTGGCAAACAGGAAACTATTTTTAAAGAATATTTTCCTTAAATAATATATGCAGTGTATGTGGTATGTGTCTATGTAATGATTGTATGATATATATGTTATTTCTGGAAATCATTTCATACCAGCCCCATAGCATTATTATACCAGCCCAATGTCATTATTTTCTTGTTCACAAAAGGCAAAACCATGTATTTTAAAGCACATTTCAAGAGTGTATTATACCCACCAGTGCTCATCAGTGCCCATCAGTGCAGCCTCACCAGTGCCCATCAATGCAGCCTCGCCAGTGCCCATCAATGCTGCTTCACCATTGTCCATCAATGCAGCCTGGTCACTGCCCATCAATGCAGCCTCACCAGTGTCCGCTAACAGCCTCATCAGTGCCCATCAATGGAGCCTTACCACTGCCCATCAATGCAGCCTCATCAATGTCCACCAGTGCAGCCTCATCAGTGCCAATCAGCTCAGCTTCACCACTGCCCATCAATGCAGCCTCACCAGTGCCCATCAGCTTGGCCTCATCAGTGCAGCCTCACCAGTGTCCATCAATGCCGTCTCACCAGTGTCCATCAATGCAGCCTCACCAGTGCCCATCAATGTAGCCTGTCCAGTGCCCATCAATGCAGCCTGTCCAGTGCCCATCAATGCAGCCTGTTCAGTGCCCATCAATGCAGCATTTTCAGTGCCCATCAGCTCTGCCTGTTCAGTGCCCATCAATGCAGCCAGTTCAGTGCCCATCAGTTCAGCCTGTTCAGTGCCCATCAGCTCAGCCTGATCAGTGCACATTAATGCAGCCTGTTCAGTGCCCAGCAGCTCAGCCTGTTCAGTGCCTGGCAGCTCAGCCTTACCTAGAGGAGAGGAGAGAAGAAGGATTATACAGAGCAGGGATCACCTGTTTACCCCACGTGGCCATTGTGCTCAGGAACTGGATCAGGAGGTGGGACTTCGCCTGACAGCCGGGTAAGTGAAAGATCCCCCCGCTCTGTATAATACGGCAGTGCTCGCCCCCCCTCGCACTGGATCAACACGTTATAGGCCAGCCCAGCCAAAAATAGAGTAGGGCAGGGGTAGGCAACCTTTCAGAGGTTGAGATCTACCTGGACAACATGGAGGTAATCAAAGATCCCCGGGGAAGGGGGGGTCACCCTTTAAAAAAAATAACTATCAAGCTCCCAATAAAAACACAACATAGTGTCCTGTACCCCTTCTACTCCCACTGGTGTCCTCCACTCTGCTTTACATCATTCCCCTCACAATGGTGTCCTTTGCCACCCACACAGTAGTTTTCCTTCCCCTCTCCCACAGTAGGGACCTCTGCCCCCATACAATAGTGTTGTCTGCCTCCCCATAGCAGTGTCCTGCCCCCTTTCACACCACCCCTCCCCCCACTATAGTGTCCTCTGCCCCCCTCCATCCTGCAGTAGGGTCCTCTCCCCCTCCTACTATTGCAGTGTCCTGTGCCCCCCAAAGCAGAATCCTCTGTCCCCTTCACACACCCCCACCTTAGTGCCCCCTGCCACCCCCATGCAATGTGCTCTGACTTTTTCACACCCTCCCTCCCACTGTAGTGTCCTCTTTCCCCTTCACCCCCCACTGCAGTGTCCTCTGTCCCCTCCCCCCCCCCACTGTAGTGCCCTCTGCCTCCCCCATGCGATATCTCCTATCCCCTACACACACCCTCCCCCCACTGAAGTGTCCTCTGTGCCTTTCCATGCAGTTTCCTCTGTCTCCTTTACCCCTCCCCCCTGTGATGTTTTCTGCCCTCCCAGTGCAATTGTCCTCTATCCTCTTCACACCCCCCTTTTAGTGTCCTCTGTCCCCTTCAGCCCTCCCTCCCCCCAACTGTAGTGTCCTCTGTCCCCTTCACACTAGGGTATAGGTAGTACTTTTCTACCTTACACCGGTGTATAGCAGAACAGAGAATGGGAGAAGTCACAGTAATGGATAGAGGGAGGGGGCGGGATCTGACAGAGTCAACTTTTTACATTAACCACTTCAGCCCCGGAAGGATTTCCCATATTAGGACCAGAGCACTTTTTGCGATTCGGCACTGCGTCGCTTTAACTGACAATTGCGCGGTCATGCGACGTTGTACCCAAACAAATTATTTGCATCCTTTTTTCCCACATATAGAGATTTCTTTTGGTGGTATTTGATCACCTCTGCGTCATTTCTGAATACCGCTATAAACAAAAAAAGAGTGACAATTTTGCAAAAAAAAAACAATATAATAAGGCATACCTGTAGGTGCCCTGCATATCGCCCAAACCTGCACGGTTTAGGAGATATACAGTGCACTAGATGTGCCAACGTCATTCAGCACATGTGCCGTTTCTTCACTGTGATCGTGCCGTGACTGACGGCTCCCGCGTGCATACGCGGGAGTGACGTCACACGACTCCGGCCAGTCGCAGAGCCGGAGTGGGGGCCCCCGGAAGGAAGAGGGGCTGAAGATGGACGCTGCCTGCACAGGGGACAGCGATGGACATCGCAGGCTTTGTTTGCAGGTAAGTGACACATAATGGGCTACTATATGATGAATAGTAGCCCATTATGCTTCTACTTTGCACGGAAATATAGAGGAAGTAAACCCCACAAGGATTTACTTCCTCTTTAAGATACAAGAAGCCGTCTGCCATGTCCAATGACTCATCACCTGTCTGTGGGCTATTTATAAATATAATTGTCTCGCTAGAACAGCAAAGTTGTACGTATGCATTTATGCAGGGTTGAAATGAATTGTTTGTATATAATATGTACCAATGCATGAATTCTAATAAAAGTTCTAATAAAAAAACAACAAATTAGTTCTAATAAGAAAACATTTTTAACAGTGACAAACTTCAGAACTTAAAAGCAAATATGGTAATGGTGATACTAATGGAAGAATCAAGAATAAGTGCATGCATATATCTAATGTGGACTTCACAATTTAAAAATAATAAACATGATCAATTATTTAAAATTCTAACAACTTTGTATAAAAGGTAAAAGCATTTAAAATCGTAAAAGAATAATCAGTCAATCATATTAATGCGCATGATAAGATGTGATAAAAATGTTAAAAGTTCCAAGGAAAATAGGATATTTGTATGAGGGAATATAAGAAATATAGGATGCATAGGAGTAGGCCTGCAACTAACGACTATTTTCATAATTGATTATTGTTTTGATGAATCAATTATGCAGATAAAAACCTCAAAATGTAAATAGACTATTAGGGTTGAATCTGGTACATATCATCAGACTCAGAGATCAAAATATGTTTTGTAGATTTTCAGATAGGACTGTAATATAATATTGTGCATGTCATATTCCCTTGTCATAGGCCGACAGCTTGATACAAGCTACCTGCGCCTGCTGTCACTTATGCTGGCCATATACAAACAAATTTTCCCTTTGATTTCCTAATCATTAGTGGGGTCAAACTGATGTTCCTTTTCGACCACAGTTATGGGAAAATTTGAAGAAGCAGAATAGAAAACTTTTCTCGATCATATGAATTTTTGGACAGTGTATGTGGTTTTCATTCAGAAATTGCATTCATTTTAAAATTGAATGTTAACTAGAGTTGAGCGAACCTCTGGAAGTTAGGGTTCTGCTGGTCCGTCCGAACTTCGGGACAAAGTCCGGGTCCGGGTCCGGACGGAACCCGAACGATCGCACGGACAAC
>BLSH010015942.1:21162-37931 GCA_018402905.1 Glandirana rugosa
TTTGTAAAATGGACGGTAATAAAATCCTTCTAATCGACCAGATAAAGAGGGAGGCCTGAAGGACGGTAGGTAGAAGGGACAGAAAGTCTGGGAGGGAAGAAAATGAAATAGAGAGAAATGGATGAATAGAGAGGAGGGGACATGAACAGAGGGAGAGGGGTTCTAAATTGAAGCGGAAGGTATCACGGACGGTAACCTTTGTTCGAAACTATCGAAAGAAACGGGGTGGTCTTGTGTAATTCGAATGTTAATCACAACTCGCTTGGGCCTGACATTGCAAGCCCAGGCATGGCTTGAAAACCCACAGGCACCGTGCCTGGGCCTGGGCCTGTAAAGTTTTTAGCAAGCCCAAGCCAGGCCACCCGAACGATTTTTGAAATGTCCGGGTCCGGGTCCGTGCCACGGACACCCAAAAGTTCGGTACGGACCCGAACGTTACAGTCCGGGTTCGCTCAACACTAATTGTAAGCTTAATGTGTTCTGGTGGGGCAAAGAAAGCTATCAAAGCTTGTTTCCAATGGCAGGCACTATGGAAGGCGAAGTTAAATCTTGGGGAGAGGGAGACAAGTACAGGGGAGGAGAGATAAGTAGGTAAAGAGAGATAAAGTAAAAGAAGGGAGGGTCTGAAAGACAGGGAAGATGGATGGCAGGAAGTCCGGAGGGAGAAATAGACCAGCTAATCTTCCTAAAATAATGGCAGGTAAAATGTTTATGTGTGATGGTTAGGTATGTCTGGAACGGTCAGGAGAGAAAGGGATCTCTCTCTGTATGGGGGTGAGGTCAGGTAGTAAACATGAGGAAGCGTGCTCCTGCAATTGTGGAGCTGGGGAGGCCTGATGAGAAATGGAATCCTGTGTGGAGTTAGATCTGGGGTGTTCTTTAATACATTGAGGAGGAGGGGGTGTGTGGATTTGACTTTGGAGGGAGTAGGAAACGCTATTGGAGTGGACACCCGTTTCCTGATGCATGATGTGTACTAAATGCTTTTGATGTGGAAATGGAGATAGGGACTGGGTAGGTGATGATCTATGGAAGAGTTATAGTTCCCTGGGGGGGAAATAGACCTTTTACCTTTTTATGCTATACACAGAAAAGAACTCAAATCAATGCGCTGCATTAAAGCCTAGGAGGGAGCGATCTGGTATGATTCTGGATAGTCAGAAACAGTCTGAGGGGTAGGTGTTTAATGTAAGAGGCTGCAATAGAGCCTTTGCAAACTATTTGTTGTCTAGGCATCTTCAGGGCTGCATCGTTTGTAGGGGGAGCGGAGGGTCCACATAATATGCCTCCCTTTGGAAGGTCAGGGACTCATAGTGGCACTCCCCCCCAGAGATGTCTGAGGAGATATGGTAAGCCCCAAGTTGAACTAGATCACCTGAGTCAAAAACAAAAACTCTAACCGTGTAGAACCATAACATTACTTACATTTGAAGCTTCTAAAGAGCTTGGGTGATCGCTCTTGGTAAGGCGTTGGGAACAGAGCCCTGAAGCATGTGATCTAAGGTAATAATGGATAGAGAGAACACAAACCATGCATATAACATCATAATGGGTTAAACAAGTCTCAATAATGTCCTAATATTCGGTAGAGTACAATTCTCAGAACCATTTGGCTAATTAAAAGCTATATTAGATATCACATATATATCATAATATCAGTTTGTGGTTATTAGGCGAAGATTTAGAGAATTATCAGAGTAGCTGTGATGCTATAAAGGGCCTGCAATGGTGGAGAGGGTGTGAACGTTAAAGCAATCAGTCTGGGATCGGAACTTACACTTTTCGTAGATAGACCAGGAATAGAGACTCATAGCGTGATGGGTCCCTAGCATTGAGTGAGCGCCTTGATAAGCGTTTTGATTGGGGGGAGAAGGGTGAGACCATTAAATCAGTTTGTCTCGAACCGGTCAGGAGGAGAAAATTGAAACTCACCATTGGGCTCGTCATGAAGGATTGGCAAGATAATGCGGGTATGGGAAGAGCAATACCATGCCTATGTGTAGAAAGTTATCCGGTGAGTCTTGTGGGATGAAACAGGCTCAATGAAAAGAGTTCTCTGCAGTCAAAAAAAAAGAGGGTAAGTATACTCTGGCTATCCATAACGGTGCGAGATGGCTTTGAGGAGCCTTTGACAGTGTATCGATCAGCGTATTGTTTATCCAGAATGAGTATGAACTGAGGTTAGGGGAAGAGTTCTCTACCTAAGGATTGGACAACTTAAGCGTCTATTCGGTCTCTCCTACGTGGTGGGGATGAGCCAGGGCTCCTTGGAGCATCTTCTCTGCGGTTAGGGTGAAGAGGAGGTGCGTCAGAGTTTCTACGGCGTCTGTCTCTGTGTCTTTGAGCTCTAGGGGTGGAGTTGTTGGAAACTTCAATCCATGATTCGGAAATGGAGAATGTGCTGTACCATTCTGGTACTTCCGTATAAGGGATGTTGAGCGTTTTACAAAAGGCGCGTAAGTCATCGGGGGTTCTTAGATGTGCAGAGTGACCTCTCCAGGTAGCAGACAGACAGAAAGGGAACTTCCATCTGTATGGGATGCCTCTTGTTCTGAGTTGGTCCAGCAGGGGGCGTAAAGCTCTCCTGTGATTCAGGGTTATGGTGGAGAGGTCTTGGAACAGCTTGATCTCGGAACCATTAAAGAGAACTCTATTGTGGTCTCTGGCTTTTCTGAGGATTGCTTCTTTTTGTGGGAAGTTCACTAAGCAGCAAATAATGTCTCTAGGGAGGTCAGATTCCCGTCCTCTGGGTCTTAGTGCTCTGTGGATTCTCTCTATTTCAATGGGGGAGTCTGCAAGCCTTTCTAGCAGATCGTTGAAGATCCCCACTACAGTCTGATGTTGTTCAATCGCTTCAGGGAGCCCCCTGATACGCATGTTATGACGTCTTCCACGATTATCGAGGTCCTCCAGGTGCCTGTGCATATCGATTATGTGTGAGAGGTTTAAGTCAGTGGATGTTTGAACTTGTCTGATTGCGTCAGCATGGCGGGTTGTTGTTTGTTCCACCACTCCCATCCTCATGGAGACTGCATGTAAGTCAGCCCTGAGGTCAGATATGGCGGCTGTCAGGGTGGCTTTTATATCTGCCTCCACTGCTTGTAGGTCGTTCAAACAGAGCGGGTTGGATGAAACAGGGTATGCGGCCTTCTGCTGTGTATTTGCCTGGGTCTGGGATCCGGCCGGAGATTCTAACTCCATCTCAGTGGAAGTGCGACTATCCCCTCCTGCTAGTCGGAACATTGCTGGAATATTTCCAGGTGGTTGCGATGACTGATCTTTTGGATTGCGAGAGGCTGTGTTAGGGTGGTCATTTTTCCCCATGGTTAGGAGTGAGTTGGGGGTGGAGTGGATACCTGTGATGGCTAATGAAGCTCCACTGTGCAGTAGGGCACAGTTCAGGCGGCCATCAGTAAGCGGGGCTCGTCCAGACCCCCCTGGTTGGAGAGATTATAATTTTTGGATGGGTGGATGGGGGCCTGGGTGGCTGTACCAGAAGCTGCGGCCTAGTCGCTGGTGAGGCCTCGGCCTCAATTTGCGGATGTCGCGGGTGGATGAGTGGGCCTGTGTAAAGTATTGGCCCAGTTTAATGTGGGGGGGGGATGAGGGGTCCTCAGTGCCTTGCCTTGGGGTCTGGAGCGAAGTGTGAGGGCTGGATGGAGGCTGTAGAGCCGCGGAAGATACTGCGGCCTAGGCGCGGTTGAAGCTGTGGCCTAAATTTCGGGGCACCGCGGCGGACGGTCACGGGCGGCGGAAATTTTTAGCTTAGTCTGTATGGGAGGATGATGGAAGGCCCCCTGGGTGTGTATCAATGCTCACCGGGCTTTGATGATGACGGATGCCTGAGGATTGTCTCTGGATCTCCGGAGCTCTCTAAGGATGCGTCCGCCATCCTCCGAGTCCAGACCAAAATGTTTCCAGTGACATGGGGGAACCAAAAAACAACGCGTTTCGACTGAAATTCCGTCTTCTGGGGTGACAGAAGATTACTTTTTCAGTCAAAACGCGTTGGGTTTTGGTTCCCCCCATGTCACTGGAAACATTTTAATCAGATGAGCTCATTTGCTGCTACTTTTTTGTAAGTGTTTTTAATCTTTTTAAATAAAAGCTCTAAAAACGTTATTACACCATGGGAGATTTTTTTCTCTTTTCTATAACATATTGAGTTATCCATTATGCGGAATCAAAGTTGAAGTGCAAATCCAGGATTGCTCCAGCATTCTGCAGGGATACTCTGACCACTGGAGAGCCTCCATTGGGGATACTGAGATCACCCTCCGAATTTAATTGCGGATCTTCTGCTGGTTTCTTACCAGCATCTGGTAAGCAGGCTACTTTATAAATCTCTTATTTGGAATTTGAGATTGGATTTATTATTCATCACTTTTTATGGACTTTCAATATATTTTATTCACATCCACTCATTATATATGATTTATGTGGACTTATACTTTCAATAAGACTTTAAATAATTTTTGTCATCATTATTAGTGTCACTTTGTCTTTTGGTACACAATTTTTTTATTTCCACTAGCGCTGTATTATGTTTATTTAATTTCTATCACAAATTGATCAGTTTGTTGTGCATGCTGCTAGTGTTTCTCCATTTATTTTTTACACTAGGGGGCACGGGTTTTTCCCTTTTATTTATAACTAATATTAATATCTGTGTCCCCCAAATACTTTTTTAACCTGCTTTTTATTAGTACTATATATTTTGATGGAACCAGTTAAGTCTAAATTGTACATTTTTTTATATGCCATGTATTTTCTAATATGTTTTGATATGCATATCAGATGCATATGAATAAAAGCAACAGTAATAATCCTTAACGATCTGTGTGAATACCACTTCATAATCAGTAAGGGTGCAAATAAAGATCAGAGAGCAATCACAGAGAAGAGTTTTTCTTAATTTTTTAAACACATTTGCTATTAAGATAATCACTTTATGAGCTGTCAGCTTGTGACCAGAAGAATTCTGGACCTCCAGTTTCAATGGAAAGATAATGATTGTATTAATAGACTTTGTCACTGTGGTCATCTTAAAGAGGTTTTGAAAACAGAAAAGGTCATTTCACATTTCTTTTGAAGATCTAATCATTTTAATTGTGGTAAAAACTAAACACCGAAGAAAACTTTTCCAGTAAACTTACAAATCTATTTTTAGAAATATTTGCAGGAAAAAATTAATGATGATATAGTACTTTGCATTCTATAATTGACTATGTAACAATCAATGCAGTATATTTAACTGACGAGAAAGACACATATTGTTCCAATATTTAAAAATGTTTGTTTTTTACCAAATAAAATATGATATCTATAGCTTTAAGGTTTTCAAGATAACAAATAAGTTGTCTTCTGAATAAACTGAAATTAGAGAAGAGAGTGTCTTAACCAGGAATTTGGTACTGTCCTTCTTGAAGTAGTCAACACCCAGTCCGCTATTGGATATTGTTTCTTGGGCCTCACTCTAACAGGCAGCAGGCTTGCCGATTCTCTGAAAATGATCCATGGTGAATAACAATTTTAGAGGGGTGGAAAAGGTTTCTGCCCATCGCAATGGGGCCAAAGAAACACCATTCAATAGTGGACTGTGTGTTGACTGTGTTGACTGTTAAATAGGGGCCACACTCCAACTACCTTGCAACAGTATGCAATATATGCACTTGCAGTGTTTTACCTCTGATAATGTGAAACTATATTGCATGTAGTTACAATGCTGCCTCATTAACTTGAATGGGTCATGTTCAAAGGTGGTTCCATTTTTTCAAGGTTTTTTTTTGTGCTCAACAGCATGAACCTGCTGGCAACAGGGGAAAATCTGCTCTTTGTTAGCTGCATATTACTGGTCAAAATCACAACTGTTGAGCCACGTCCTCTACCTCTTATTGCCATAGCTGCCATTCAGTTAAGGCAATCCCCTATTTTTATCATACCTCAGAGGTCTAAAGGGAGAAGCAGAGGTACTTCACATGGAGATATGAGGGGGCAAAAGGGTTGTTCATCCACAGGTCAAAGTGGTGTTTGAGCTGCACTATTGAAAGGCTGGGCATGTCTACCTTTTTTTGGCAATTGGGTATTCTGTAGGGCCAGAGAATGCAAAAAAGTGGTGGGGTGGATAATCAAGCATTCTTCATCTTTCTTCTACCAGGTTTGGACTAGCAAACTTTCTCTTCTTTCTCCAATTCAACATCTACTCCCGCTATAGCCACATAAACTGGCATTGGGGAGTTGGTTGCCTTACTTGAGCACACCATTGGTCATTTGTTGCAGGAGAATGCACCATAATTAGTTTTATCAGATATTGAGGAAGATTGGGCTCATATCAGACAGGAGGGGAAACAGGCAGGGAGAATCAATTGCCAGTAAGGTTCCTACAGCCTACTGCCAAGGGGGCTTAAGCAATGAGATGAGTGGGAATAATGATGCGGCAGGCTGTACTGGGGATCCAGAGAATGTGGAGGAGGTAAGTAAGAGAGAGGCACCACATAAAAGAGACAAAATGTCATCCAGGGCAGCTTACAGAAGAGTGGAGGGAGCAGCTGTCTCAGGACTTGCTCTGTCCTGGCTCTGTCCTTATGAGGCAGCACTAGTCAATAGAAAAGCACAAGGAGGACAAGTGTTTGGATGTTGGCAATTAGGAGAAAGAGGACTTGGAGTAGGCTTTGAGGGGTATGTTTCACAACTCTGAAACACTGGGTGTTGTATGTGAATGAGGTAAAATAGTTGAGGAAACCATTGCCTTCACCAACATCGAGGACTCAGATTCCTCTGCCAGTGGAAATTTGCTGTGGAGGGGTTCACTTGTGCTTCAGGGCTTATACAAGGCATTTGAATAATCAAGGAGAAGGACCATTGCTGACTGGCAACTCTTTTGGATCCATTTTATAAGGCTGGATTCACACCTATGCATTTTTAGAGCTTTTTGCATTTTGCAGATTTGCACTGCAAAACATGTTCCATAGGAAACCATGTTAAATGGACTGCAGAATGTGTGCAAATCTAAATCTGCAAAATGCAAAAAGCGCTAAAAATGCATAGGTGTGAATCCAGCCTAAATGGAAAATGTCAGTGATCATCCTGCCATCACAAAAGGAGCAAACAATGTGTCATTTGCAAGAGGTGAATTAGAGGAACCTCTTAACAGCATTCCCAAAAAGTGGCAGGATCCCCTTTCATGGTCAATGCCCCTTGGTTACTCATGGTGGTATAAAGAGGAGCAAAAGAGATGGTGGCTGTCTAAGAAAGGCTTTAAGATTTTTTTCATGTTCATCGTCCAGGCCTGGCTGCTAGCAGCAGTTATACACAGTCTATAACCCATATGATCAGTGCTTACACGGGGTTTTTTGCTTTGAAGTGTATATGTGAGATCTGAGGTCTTTTTGACCCCAGATCTTGCATTAAAGAGGCCCTGCCCTGCTTATTTCCATTACAAGGGATGTTTACATTTTTTGTAATAGGAATAATAGTGATCATTTTTTTTTAAAGGCACAGTGTAAAAATAAAATAAATAAGAATTTTTTTTTTTTCCTAGCTCGCACGCAGAAGCGAACACATACACAAGTCACACCCACATATGTAAACGGTGTACAAACTACACATGTGAGGTATCACCTCGAATGTTAGAGTGAGAGAAATAATTCTAGCTCAAGACCTCCTCTGTAACTCTAAACATTTAACCTGTAAATATTTTTAAAGTGTCCCCTTTGGAGACCATAGCTTTGCATGCGCAATTTTAAAGCATGACATGTTGGGTATTAATTTACTCAGCATAACATAATTTTATATTATACAAAAAAATTAGGCTAACGTTACTGTTTTCTTATTTTTTAATTAAAAAAGTGTATTTTTTCCAAAAACATTGCGCAAATACAGTGTGATATACTGCAACAATCTGCATTTTATTCTCTAGGGTTTCTGCTAAGAAAAAAATATAATGTTTGGGGGTTCTAAATAATTTTCTAGCAGAAAATACTGATTTTAACTTGTAAACAACAAATGTCAGAAATAGGCTTGGTATAGAAGTCATTACAATGGCTGCATTACAATTTATGTTTTGCCAAACCATTTTTGCAGTTTCATCCTTTAAATAGCTCTGCAGGGTACCTCTTTCCTGTAGTAGTTAGTGTAGGCAAAAGTCTATTTTTTAAAATGATATGCAATATATGTAATATAATTAGGATGAGACGTTGTTACTAGAGTTGAGCGAACACCTGGATGTTTGGGTTCGGCGGGTTCAGCCGAACTTCGCGAAAAAGTTTGAGTTCGGCCCCGAACTTGACCCCAAACCCCATTGAAGTTAATGGTGACCCAAACTTTTGGGCACTAAAATGGCTGTAAAAAAGCCATGGAAAGGGCTAGAGGGCTGAAAAAAGGAAGCAAAATGGGGTAAGAGTAGGACAAGTGCACTGCAAACAAATGTGGATAAGGAAATAACTTAAAATCACATAAAAAAAATATAAAATGGAGGAGGAGGTGGATGTGGAGTAGGAGGTGGAGGAGGCAGTGACCGTGGCGGTGTAGGTGGAAGTGGTGGTGGAGGAGGAGGAGATAGCCAACACTGTTTTTTGGTTGTTTGGTTTTTTTTCTAATTGGGGTTAGCCCCCAAAATATTGAGACATATTAAAAAAAAAAAAAGATCACTATCTGCAGACAAACTCAGAGATGTTCTAGCACTGGTTCACTTTTTCCATATAAAATGTACCATGGTTTATTTTTCATGTTTCTACTGTTACAAATACCAATAAAGACATGTTCTATAAAAAAAAAAAAAAAATAGGTTCACTTAAGTATACCAATGGCTGTGTGAGGCCGGTATAAATATCTATTCTGCACAAGGTACAGACAAGTCTTGTGGGATCCATGCCTGGTTCATTTTAATAAATGTCAGCTTGTCCACGTTGGCTGTGGACAGGCGGCTGCGCTTGTCTGTGATAACGCCCCCTGCCATGCTAAAAACACGTTCAGACAATACACTGGCTGCAGGGCAGGCCAGCACCTCCAAGGCATAAAGGGCAAGCTCAGGCCATGTGCCCAGTTTGGAGACCCAGAAGTTGAATGGGGCAGACCCATCAGTCGGTACGTGTAGGTGTGTGCACACATACTGTTCCACCATGTTGCTGAAATGCTGCCTCCTGCTAAGAGGTTGCCTATCAACTGGTGGTGCTGTTTGTTGTGGCGTGCTGCTGACAAAGCTTTTCCACATTTTGGCCATGCTAACCCTGCCTTCTGAGGTGCTGGCGGTGCCACAGCTGCATTGGCGACCTCTTCCTCCTCCTCTGCCTTCACCTTGTGCTTCCACTGAGCCCCCTGTGTCATTTGGGAATGCCCTCAGCAGCGCGTCTACCAGCATAAGAGACTGCTGCATGACTTGGGCTCAGACTGCTTGGCTGATTTACAAGGGGCTGAAGTGAAAGACAGATGGCCATGGGGTTCAAGTGCCAACTCTGAGCTTTCAGCAAGGGACCGGGTGGGAGACAATGTTAAGGAACTGGAGGCATTGTCAGCCACCCAATCTACTAGCGCCTGTACTTGTTCTGGCCTCACCATTCGTTGAGCGGCATTCGGGCCTACCATATAATGTTGAAGGTTCTGTCGGCTACTCGCACCTGAGGAAGGTGTTTCACTTGTGCATGTAGCTGGCACAGATCGACCACGTCCTCTCCTTGCAACAGAAGCTTCACCAACAACACCAACACCAGCAGCACCAGCAGTACCATGACCACGTCCCTTATTTGACACTCTCCTCATTCTGGACGCAAATGTACTATTTAGCACAAATGTATATTATTTTTTAAACCGGTAATGTAGACGCTCTTTTTAATTTTGTGCAATAAATGCACTGCAAGGTGAAAATGTACTATGTAGCACTATTTATTATTCTTTTTTTTAAAACCAGCAATGTAGATGCACGTTTTATTTTTGTGCAAGAAATGCACCACTGGCCGCAAATGTAGTATTTAGATTTTTTTTTTTTAAAGCAGCAATGTAGATGCACTTTTTATTTTTGTGCAAGAAATGCACCGCTGGCCACAAATGTAGTATTTCGATTTTTTTTTTTAAACCAGCAATGTAGACGCACTTTTTAATTTTGTGCAAGAAATGCCCCGCTGGCCGCAAATGTAATATTTTGCACAAAAAAAAAATTTAATTTGTCTAACTGCAATGTAAAAGCAGTATTTAAAAATGTTGCCAACTGTACTAAAAGAACACGATTAAAGTAGTGTCCCTGACACACAAGCAGTTGCAAGTGCACTGCACTTGCAAAAATGGCTGCAAACGCCTACCTAACAAACAGAAAAACTGCTTAGGTTTTATATGAGGCACTTTGCTTAGCAAACAAAATGTACTCTAGCAAACAAAAATCTCCTCTAGCACCCACCCACCAATAAATCGCTGTTTTTAACAGATTTTCTAAAGCTAATCTGTCCCTCACAGCAGCAGCATCCTCTCCCTACATTAGTATGAGATGATTTTCTAAAGCTAATCTGTCCCTCACAGCAGCAGCAGCAGCATCCTCTCCCTACACTAGTATGAAATGATGTGACATGCAGCACTATGTGACTCCAGCTTATATAGAGGCTGGGTCACATGATGCACTGGCCAATCACAGCCATGCCATTAGTAGGCATGGCTGTGATGGCTTCTAAGGGCAAACGAGTGAAACGCTTGTTGATTGGCTGCCCTGCAGCTATTCAACAGGAGCAAAAAAATACCCGAACCCTGAACCCAGACTTTTTCTCAAATGTCTGGGTTCAGGACACGGACACCCTAAAGTCCGATACGAACCCAAACTTTACAGTTCGGGTTCGCTTAACTCTAGTTGTTACCTTAAAAAACTGTCTATATAAGCGGGCAGCTAATGATCGCCAGTTGGTATTTATTGTTTCCTAAAATAGTATTTCTATTTAGCTACAATCTGCCACATTTTTAACAGACAAATTCTTTATGTACAAAAGTGATGCTAATTATAACATCTCACAACAAGCTGTCATTATGGAAATGATTTAAATAACGCAACAATGCCATGCTAACTCTAATTTACCACAGTACACAAATTAAATGGTAAAACTAGCTACAAACTCTTGTCACAATAATCTAAAAAGTCTAAGAGGATTGCTCAGGGAGTGTCAGTCTTGCCAACAGGCAGTGGATGATGCTGGTGAAGGCTGACATCAAGATATAGCACTGAGAAAACACCCCTCAGCTGGATGACATTTTTCTTGCATTCAATATAAGGATAATTATTGAGCTAAACTAGCTTTAAATTGTCATCTAACAAAGTCTTTCGCAAAAGGGCGGACAGCTGTAGGTTAAGGTAATTGCCTACACGTTAATGCACTGTAGGAAATTCATACTAAGCTACACACTGACAATGTTAGGCTTATATTGAAAATTGGCATACATGTCACCAACATTACATTTTAACTGACGCACAAGACAAGTCATGAAAAATATATTTAAAATGTTTCTTTTAATACTTTCTGGACTGCTAACTATTTTGTTCTGGTTACATCTCATTATCATTCTAATATGTATTTTAAATTATTCTAGTTGTCTGTCAAATGTCATGAAAACTAGTTTTAACAGCTTTGAAGGTACACATGCACTGCATTAATATTGAAACATTACTATTATACATCAAAGTCATTGGAGGACAGGATATGCCAAACAAGTTTATTTCTTTATATAGGGAAACAAGCTAACCTTTTTGACCCTTTTGTAAACTGTCTATTTTGACAAGCAATGGACTAGGTTACCCTATAACAGGTATATGCAATTAGCTGACCTGCAGATGTTGAAGAACTACAAGTCCCATGAGGCATAGCAAGACACAGCCACAAGCATGACACCCAGAGGCAGAGGCATGATGGGACTTTTTTGCAACAGCTGGAGTTCTGCTAATTGCATATCCCTGCCTTATAAAGTAGTTATTTCACTAATTTAATGCAAAGGTAAAGCTATAAGGGCTGAGTGAGGTTAAAATCTGTTCCATTGAAAAGTGTATTTATTTGACCTTAGTTTGCCTTTGCCTAATAATCTGGTGCAGTTAGCTAATTTTATGTAGTTACATAGTTAGGTTGAAAAAAGACATGACTATAGAGTGCAACTGGAAGACACAAATAAATTCATGTAAACCCAGCATCCTTTCAACCCTAATTCCACAGCAGGTCCAGAGAAAGGCATTTGTCCTGTATTGTTTTTTTCTTTTAGTTTTGTTTGTTTTCCCTTTTTCTTTTTGTAAAAAATGTTGAAACTATTAGGTGTCTGGCTACATCACCCATTTTTGACTTGAACAAGTTTAATTATAAGGGAGGTTTTTGCCAAAGGCACTGTTAAAGTGTAGTTAAAATAAAAAAATAAAAAAAAAACATAAAAACTCAGCACAAGGGACATGACACACAAGCAAAGGCTACATTTTAAGTGTCAGGATGGTATACTAGGGATAAAAGAAGAAACAGAATTGGAAATAGATCACAGTCAACCTTGGGTGCTGTTTTTTAAGCCTTGTTAGAAGGACATCAAAGAAAGTATTTGGTTTAACAAGGGATGTGTCCTTTGCTGCTTCCTCTTCCATTAGTAGAAATTGATCGGGTAAATGGAATAGCCATTTTATTGATCAAAAATGTATTTATGATTATCAAAACATTTATTTCTGAATGATTAAGCAGATATATTGGATGCAAATGTTGTTAGAAGTCATATTGTATAACAGCTGTCTTGGTTGTGTTCAAATGCCATTTACACCTCCAGCTTTGAAGATTGCAATCTCAGGCTTTTCTCACAGAGCCACTGGAAGTGACACGTATATGTGAACAAATATTCCACTTCCCGATTTGTCTTCAAAGGAGATAGATAAGGTCCCACCCATTGTAAAACATATAAATTGTATTAGGTCTCCTAGCCAGTTAGAGCAATTCTTTTGAAATCAACACAATGTACTGTATTGCTCTCCAAGTGTGTATTTCTATCTACATGCTTGTATAATAAATACATTTATTTTTCAATCTGGCTTCAGCAGTCAAAATCAAGTCAATGAGGTTTTATGGTTTCCCCTACAAAATCCTCCTCTGTCCATGCTCCCCCCACCCCCACCGCTGGGGCTGTCAAAGGCTCTCATCAAGAGTGCCTGACTATGCCTGCCCTATGCATGCCTATTTTCTGTTCAGCTGCTCCATTCATAAAAGCCATACTACAGCTTCTATGAATTAAATAAGATCTCAAGATGGAGGGCGAGCAGTAGTGTTCCACCCCTCCATTCAGAGATCATGTTTCATTCATAGAAGCTAAAATTTGTCTTCTATAAATGGAGGAGCTGGGCAGAAAGGGCAGGCATAGTCAGGCTCCATTGATGAGAACTTGTGACCGTCCCTTAGTTCTTTTAACCCCTGCTGCACTAGGGGAGACTCTGATGGAAATGCCCAAATTCAGACAAGTGAGTACTTGCAAGCAATATAGAGACTATTGCTGCCTGTTGCTTCTTTCTATGCCACAATAGGGCCATGTAGCTTAAAAATATTTCCCATCGTGTCTAGAATGCTGCAGTGGTCAGTGTTTTTGCTACTTTTCACAAATCCTGGCATAAGGGGAGGTAGCAGAGATGGTGGAGTGCATAATGTACTGAGGCTCTAGGCCTTTTTTAAAGCCTACAGTATTTGCTCAAAAAAGCTTCACTAAATTTAATAGAGAGTGTTATTTATTAATGTCTGAGTAAGTCTTCCTTGCAGAAGTCTGTACACATTTTTCTTTTAAGCAAGGATACAAAAAGGGTGATAATTAAGTTATCATCTCTTATCAAAGTAGTCTGTCTCAGCCTAAAGAAAGAGGTGCAGGCACATGCGCAGAAGCTTCAAAGACAGACGCATTTTCTGAGGGCTCCGTACCGCTCCGGCTAACAACCTCCACCACAGCAGTCAATCAACCGGGCCTCCCTCAGATTCTTCTCCCCGTGGCTCTAGCAATCCTTCAGATTCCCACGGATGGCAGGGGGCCCACCTAGACGAGACTTGTCCCGACAACTGGATCTCGGGCCTGCAGCCAGCCTCTCATTCAAGATGGCGCCTGCCAGGGACACACGCGGTTCAGGGACAGAGGGGGAGGAATCCATAGCAGATCAGGACAGCATAGCATTCCACACCAGCCTGCTGCACAGTCGGGACATAAGTAGACAGCACCAAGCACAGCTGTCCCTGGCAATGTCTGAATCCCTGCTAGGTGGAACCCCAGGGAGGTCTTATCCTCACCCCAATGGATGATGCTTTGAATGCCCCTGATTGTCTTGGGGGCCACGGCGCCTCTCCTTCTAAAGTCCCTACAGATATTCCCTCCTTGTTGGAGACATTCTCCCAGATGCTCTCTAGGGGCCTGGCGCAGACAGCAGCCCAGATAACATCTACCATTCAGGCAGACCTACAACAGCTGGGGGCTAGAATTTAAGTAATCGAAGCCAAAACTGATCAAATCATTCATCACCAGGGCAAATCAGAATACTGGCCAAATACAGGAGCTACATGAACAACTCGACACGGCTCTCTCTAAACTGGACGATTTAGAAAACAAAATTGTATCACAGATTCTCACTACAAAGATGTTTTAACCTAATAGCAGCCACTGTCTTAGCCTTAAAGGGGTAAATACTATATTTTTGTGCACCAGGAGTTAATATCCTGTGCCGACAGCGCTAGCTATGGTCAGGTATTAAGCGTGAATCCTCCTGAAATGTGTAGGTATACACATTTTGTGCATCAACACTGTACCTCTACAACAACAATTGTTGATTGCACATTTTTTTAAAGTACAATTTACGGTATGATTATAGTGGATTTGCCATAGGAGGAGGCACTTATGAATTAATAATTGGGCTCTGTTAATTTTTGATGATTCACATAATTATACATTTAATGTATTAAGGTTTGATCACTGTGGAACTGTTCCATAGCATGTGCACCTTATGTTAACAGTTGCACAATATTAGAGGTACAGTATTGATGTACAACTCGTGTACATTTACACATTTCAGGAGGATTCACGCTTACTATCTGACCGTAGCAAGCGCTGTCGGCACAGGATATTAACTCCTGGTGCACAAAAATATAGGATTTAGAAAACAGGTTGTGCAGATACAATTTCAGGATCAGACGGGTCCTTGAATACCTTAAGGACACTGGCACGGACTTCCGGTTCCGGCGCCGCGCGATGAGGAGCTAGGAGACATCAGCTCCGTCTCCCAGCCAAGAATACAGCCACTACTCCGGAGTACCCCCGACCCTACACCCCAGGGCTACTATCCCGCGTTCACAGGGCGCCTTATGGACCGCTTCGTAGAACGGGCCGGCCACAGGACACACGCTATGCACACAGCTGGAGGAGGTGAGGGAGCACGTGCGGAGGCTAACATGGCGGCCGCGGCACAACAATCACAACTGTCTTATGCTGCCAAGCTGAAGGCTTCCCCTACTCATCAGACCACTGAAAATCTGAGCATCCCCACTCCACATAATCTGCCGGGACCCCCTGTAACAGAGCCTTCCTCTCCCGCGGAGATCGCTAAGGCAGTAAGGACTCTCATGCAGCCGGTCATTACAGAAGCTGTTCATGCTGCAGTACAAAATGGACTGGAACAACTGCATAAGGAGCTTCAGTCACAGGCATCCAGGTTAGTGCAAGTTGAAGACAGACTCTCCAGTGTTGAAGATGACACCACAGCACTGATAGCTGCAGTAGCCAGGCTGACTACTACTCAGAAAGAGCTCCAGGATAAAGCCATAGATTTGGAGAATAGGGCCAGGAGAAACAATTTACGGATCATAGGACTCCCAGAGTCCTATCCCTCACATGCCTTACCCAAAATTTGCGCACTCGCCATACCGGATCTATTGGGAATCTGTGCTCCGTGCACAGTGGAACGAGCGCATAGGCTGGGACAGTCCTCTGAAACCCGCTCTAAGCCCAGGGCAGTGATCGTCCGTTATCTGAATTATGCAGATAAACATTCCATTTTACAAACCTTCAGAAAATCGCGCTCCTTAACATTTGAGGGACACAACCTCCTGATTTTTGCTGACTATTCATCAGAGGTGATGCACCAACGGAAAGCGTTCTCCCCCATATGCTCCACGCTATTTCGGCTCAATGTAAAGTTCAGCCTGGCATACCCAGCCACACTCTTTATTCATTCACCCCAAGGAGAAAAACTTTCTTTCACATCTCCCCAAGAAGCAGAAAACTATGTGAACGGATCTCTTCAATCAGACATGGACCAGACCCCACCATCGGAAGCAAGCACTCAGGCCTCACCTCCGAAGTCTTCCCTCCGATCCAACAAGCAGGGCAGTCCTGAGAAACCCCCACTCAAGAAAGTTCGCTTCGGTCTTCAGGAACCCCCCCGTTGCAAGACCAAAGAGACAGATTTCGCCCCTGTCTCCACAAACGTTTGGTTCGCTACCCTTCTATTCGTCCATCTTCTAATCTGTTTTTTTTTCAGCTCAACAAACGTTCTTTGAAGTCTCCTGCCATGACCGACTGAATGTCAGACTGTTAAAGCATTTCTTAGGGCTCCCCGAACAGGGACCCGAACAGCAAACACCGCTTCTTATCTCAGCAGTCTGCAGTATGCTACGAAGTTGTGGTAATATGCATTTCATTATAAGTTTTTGTTATCATGTTCTTACCAGAGACTTTTTGGTTCTTTGCTCTTACTCTCTGGCTGTTTATCAGGGGATCCCCCACTGGGGAGATGGGAAACTAGGACTCCATCCCCGAGG
>BLSH010015942.1:39278-64420 GCA_018402905.1 Glandirana rugosa
CACTATATCCAGATATGCTTGGACCCCTATTCCCAAGAAACAGAAAGAAGCGGTCCTCAAACTATATCCGGCTAACCGGACAGCCATTTATTCCAGGGGGTAGGATCTACCGACTCATATGAACATCCTCTCAGAGACCACACTTTAGATATCACTCAAACATTTTCAGTCTACTGTCTGGCAGACCCGGACCCCGAAATAAACGACGATTCCTAAATTAACACCTGACATAAAGTCCCTCTCAATTTCCCCGTAAATCCCTGACTTACAGAAGCTCACAGAAAGCTAAATAAAACACGAAACCCTGAGACCATTCGAGCATGGCTACATGCAAAACAAGCATTTGACCTATGGTCTGCCCAGCAGGAGTCAGTGAACTAATTTCACACTAAACTCTTCTACCATAAATACGGCAATAAAGCCGGAAAACTCCTGGCTCAAATGGCATCAGGTAATTTCACACCAACGCATATACCAGCAATGAGAGACCCGAGTGGTACAGTGCACACGGAACAGCCTCAAATAGAACACATCCTGACAAATTTTTACAAATCCCTATATGCGGAAGACCAAATTGACACAGAACGTGCATCGACCCTTTTATCCACAACAGACCTTCCAACCATAACCCCCGCTCAACTTCAGTCCCTAAATGCCCCTTTAACTCTCCCTGAAATACAGTCCACAATTAAATCCTTAGCAGCAAATAAAGCCCCAGGCCCAGACGGTCTGTCATCTGACTTTTACAAACTCACTATAGATTTCACACCAGAGACTCTCCTACAAGTATACTCAGCCATCTAGGATGGGGGACCTTATTTACCGACAGGCCAATCGGCCTATATCAAACTCCTGGCGAAGAAAGACAAAGAACCCTTATCCCCAGGTTCGTATAGACCTATATCACTGATAAACGTAGATGCAAAAATTCTCTCCAAGATAATCGCTTCTCGTCTGGCTAAAATACTCCCCTCTATCATTCACCCCGCGCAATCCGGCTTTATCCAGGGCAGATCGGCCACCCTTAATATTAGGAAGGTACTTCTAACCCTGGAACAGGCTAAACGGGCCCCTGATAAAGATTTCGCTATTATAGCATTGGACGCTGAAAAAGCGTTCGATAACATCAGTTTTAAATGGTTATTCAGGGTTCTAGACACACTAGGCTTCAACGGCCCATTCCTTAACTTTGTGCATGCGATGTATGCCAAACCAGCCGCGCGATTGGTCACCCCCAATTTCATTTCATCTGAATTTCAGTTAGCCAAGGGAACATGACAGGGATGCCCACTTTCACCACTTCTTTTTAACCTGGCAATAGAACCCCTCTCTCGGGTGCTCAATTCACCTCAGGGGATCAGCGGAGTAGCTATAGGCAATGAGATCTGTCGAGCGGCTCTCTTCGCAGACGACATAGTACTATTTTCCTCTGACCCCCCCAAAGACTTTCAATATTTAAAACACACCTTACATTTGTTCCGGGAATGCACAGGCATGAGAATCAATTTTGACAAAAGTGAAGTTTTGCCTCTCAACCTACGCAAAGCGGAATCCTGGAAATCAACTTCCCCCTTTTTGATAGCACAAAAACAGATCAAATATCTAGGTATATGTATAGGCCGCGACCCATCATCACTTTACTCCCTTAATTATCCACAACTTATTTTGAGAATCACTAAAGATCTCTCTGCTTGGCGGTCTCTTCCCCTCTCACTCTTCGGGAGATGTCACCTTATCAAAATGATCCCTTTTGCGAGGCTACTTTATCCCCTCCAAACGCTACCTCTCCCCCTTAAACACAAGGATGTGCAGATGCTCCACTCGGCTTTTGCCTCATTTATATGGGGGGGGCAAGAGACCCAGGGTCAATTTACGAAAATTATGCCTGCCGAAGAGTGAGGGGGGAGCTGGCTTACCCAACATAAGACTCTATAACCTGGCCTGCCTCTTGAGGAACAGCCTTGATTGGATTACAGGTAAATCCACCTACTCCAATTTTAATCTGGAGAGTGCAATCGCCCACCCCCATTCACTGCCAGCGATCCTGCATGCTAAGGTAATTTCACTCCCATCCCACATAAAACATAACATAGTTCTCCGTGATACCATCTTGGCCTGGAGAGAATCAAGGAAACTCCTGCAACTTCCCTCCTTGTTTTCTCCCTTCTTACCCCTGACGGGGAATCCCATGTTCCCCCCCTCGCTAGAATCCACAGCCTTCAACATCTGGGCCTCTAAAGGGCTGACACAAGCCTCCCAAATGTTACACCCAGAACATGGAACCTTTAAAACATTCTCAGATCTTAAAAGTGAATTCTCATTACCACCATCACACTGTTTCCACTATTTCCAAGCAAAATCCTACATCAGATCTTGTCTAGGTAACTTTCAAAACCCTGGCGCCTCTTCCTTCATTGACAATTTAATAGCACAGGGCGTCTACTCTATTTCCCAAATATATAAACAATTGACCCAACACCAAATTAGTAAATATGCCTCTCAACAATTTAGTCCCTGGAAGTTAGTCCTCGACAATGTACAAGCACCCGAACAAATCCTCCTGGGATACAAAAAGATATATTCACTAGTGGCTTCGGAAACATGGAGAGAGACTCAATTTAAACTAGCCCACAGAGCATATATACCCATGATATACTCCCCCGGGGATGCGAAACAGGGCAGCTGCCCCTGGTGCCACTCCCAAAGACCAACCTTACATCACCGCCTCTGGTTATGCCCTTCCATCTCAAGTTTCTGGGACAAAGTCCTGGTACTCATTGACAAGGTCAGCCACGAAAATATTCCAAAAGACCCTATTATATGCCTTTTTAGCGGTAACCCTCAAAACACCACCTCCCAACCTGGGGCACAGACGTACTCCGATTGGGCACATTTGTGCCTCTTGGCGGCAAGACGGGCCATTATGCAATGTTGGATTCAACATTCTCCCCCGGAACTGGAACAAGTCATCAATATCTTTGTATCCCTGCTCTATCTGGAAAAACAGGACACTATAAATACGAATCTTACCCGTGTTAAAAAATTCTTCAGGCGATGGAAGAAATTTATAGAATACTCCTACAACCCAGAAGAGATAAATGTCTTTATGCAGCCCTTTAAACTTTCAGAATGGTACTTAAAAGCTGATCTATCTAACTCTTTAGGAAATCTCAAAATCCGACACTCAAGTTCCGGTACACACTCCTCCCTTGACAATCCCTTGACGTTCTACCCCCCCTAAACTTTCTAGAGTCATTTTTCCCATCACAACCTAAGCCACATTTGGGAACTACAGAGACACCTCCTCACGTCGATCCTAAGCAGCTCTGTAACCTTGAACAACACCTGCACACAACGTTACTAATGTGCTTACCAGATCCCCCCATATTTGGGTTGACTCATCAGATCTGCTCTTGATTCTATGACTGTGATCCACCTTGCTGTACCTCGATATTTATAATACTTGTTATTGATATCTGTCAATAATAGAATGCTCATGCTTTGATGTACACTTTGAAAATGTTCAATGAAATATGTTTAAAAAAAAAAAGGACACTGACACGGTGGTCCGCTCTCTTATAAAAGACCTGATCCCCAGCATACCGGACCACCGCTTGGAATTGGACCGGGCTCACAGAGCTCTACAGTCCCCGCGCCAAGATGGCCTACCTCGTGACATTGTGGTAAAACCACATTTCATTAAAACCAGGGAAGAAGTAATGCGTCAAGCCCGGGATAAAGAACACCTTACAGTACAAGGTCACACCATCCAAATATTTGCAGACTTATCCCCCTAAGGAGAAGGTCTCTGAAACCACTACTTTCTGACACAGATTCTGACACAGAAATCTATCACCTACAGGTGGTCTTTTCCCTTTCATTTGAACTTTTCCATTTCACACAAATCATATGGCTTTTCTTCATTCACTGACAGAGAGTGGCTACTCCTGCAACTGGGCCTAATATTGCAGACACCAGCTTCCTCCGCAACTCCTAGGGGCCTCAGCTCACCCAAGATGCCTCCACCACCCGGTCATATCATATCATCATCATGTGGCAGAAGCAACAACAAAAAAGGTCCAAAGAAGCTTGTCCCACCTGATATGTAATCTTCAATCAACACTTTTCTTGTCATAGGATCTTGTCCACCAAGACCCAATACAAACACTGTCACCTTTTCTACTCCATTGAGAGCCTTTTTTTCCTTGGCTCACTTTAGTTAATTATCCTACTCCACAGGTTCATACAAAGACTTTGCTCTGTTTTGGTTATATGTTAGCTCTATTTTAGGCTTTACATTTGCTCTTTTTGCTCTTTTTCAGCTGTATTCTTCCACCACAATGACTCTGCTATAACTCATAGGATTAAACTGGCCTATGATCTCACCTAACGTCTTTTTGCTATGCCACTTTGAGAGCGAATTCGCTCACTTAAGACAAAACATCGAGTCTATCTCCAGGTCTCATTAAGCAGGAGAAAACTGATTTAAGTTTTAGGTTAAGTTGTGGTTGCTGTGGGCCATGGGTGGGCCCTCCACTCCCCCCTGACCTGGCTCTGGCTGGGGGGGGGGGCCCTCCGTGATCCCTTTGCCCCTCGGGTTACCTGAAGAGGGGACAATGGATCTAATGCCCTCTAATGCCTAAGGCTGTGTCACCACCTTTATTTTTCTATAGTTTTCTAGGCGGGTTTCACCCTGAGATGATGCCACATCCTCCATTCTAGGGAATGGCTTTTGGGTATCACTTTGTGGCGGGAATGGGCAGGCTCATTCCTTACACAATGGGGTATGGGATTTTTCAGGTTCTAAAAAATGTATTTGCTGATTGGTAAAATTTTCAAAGTCTCTCATGTGTCGTGTCCTTTCTTTCCAGGAAATGCAGTCTCTTTCTCTCCACTCCAACTTTCTCTCCTTTACAGCAGGTCAACTGGCTTAACCTCTCCACGCGGCATTTCACCCACTGGTTGATCTTGGTCGGGGCTAGCAAGGCCAAAACACCAAACAATTTTCCTCAGGGTAAGTCACCCTCTAATTCAGCTAATCCCTTTCCTCTGATCCATGCCAGCTGACCACACCAACCATTCCCCTCTTTGCATAGGCACTCATAATGTCCAGGGCATGAACTCCCCTGTTAAAAGATGGAAACTATTCAATCTTTACCAATCAAAAAAAATAGACATCCTTCTCCTCCAGAAAACCCATCTCCCATCTTCCTACAATCACTAATTTCTGCACACCCGCTACCCCCAGTTCTATCTCGCCAATGCACCGAATAAAACTAAAGGAGTAGCTATTTGCTTCACAAAACATGTCAAATTTTCCCAGACATATACTTAGAGACCCAGCGGGTAGATATATTCTGGTAAAAGGCTCAATCGATGGAGTTATATACTCTCTTATTTCCTACTATGTACCCAATAGCAGGCAAGCAGACTTTTACTCAACCATGTTAGCTAAATTACAGCCACACTTAGAAGGTGTGATATTCCTGGGAGGTGACACGAACTTAACATTCGATCAAATACTGGATAAATCAAATAAGGGTCTACCCCAAACAAGGAGACCTCATAAACAAAGTACCAAAATAGCCTCCTCACTACATGCTCTTGGTCTTGTTGACACTTGGAGGGAATTGAACCCCCCTGTGCCCCCCATCAGATTTACTCTAGAATAGAGCGCATTTTCATGCAATCTTCCCAATTACCTTGTGCCATTAAAGCTAGCATCAAAGACTGCCCTATTTCAGGCCACTCTATGGTGCTTTTATGCATACAAAAACCCGCCAGATCGAATTCCAAATTAACATGGCGCCTCCATGAAGCCCTTCTTAGTGACCCAATACAATGCTCCATCCTTGAAAAGGATATCAAGGAATACTTTCAGCTTAATGACACAGGCTCCACTTCCCCTGAAACACTTTGGGCGGCGCATAAAGCTATGATTAGAGGGAAAATCATTCAAATCACGTCTAACCTCAAACACGAGCACCCAGCCACCATATCTAAACTCACCTCAGATTTTCATTTGAGGAGTAAAAGCCATAAAAGGAACCCCACCAGAGAATCCTTAGAACTCCTTTAAGCGGCCTGACTAGCTCTAAATTTAGCCTTAACCACTGAAGTGGTCTGGAGCCCGTTTTTATTCACTCAGGGACAGGATTGGGGCTAAATTAGCAGCTAAAATATCCCCCAAACCCCGACCATCACCTTCCCCAAAATACGCACCCACATGGGAACCTTAACCCAGAATTCCAAACATATCATGGAATGTTTCCATGAATTATACACAGACCTGTACAAAGAGAAAGGTGTCATGTAGCCAACCTTAACGTAACTCATTCCTCGATAATATATCCCTACCAAAACTCTCAGAGACTTACACATCCATTTTAGAAAAGCCAATTTCCGAAATGGAAGTCCTGGAGGTGATAAAAAAACCTCAAACTAAACTCTGCCCCAGGACCTGACAGCTTTTCAGCCTGTTATTGCAAACAATTTCCCCATGCCTTGGTGCCTTATATGGTCAAATTCTTTAATTCTCTTAAATCAGGTTCTCCCCTGGATAAATCCCTCAACCTGGCACATATATCAGTTTTACTGAAGCCTGGTAAGGACCCGAACATAGTCAGCAATTAGAGACCAATTTCATTAACCAACAATGATCTCAAAATCCTTAGAAAAACACTAGCTAATCAATTATCTTCCTTCATTTCTCAATATGTCCATAAGGACCAGACAGGGTTTAACCTGGGGAGACAGGGGCCAGATCAGATTAGGAGGGCCATTGACATCATCTCATTGTTGAGATCCAAGTGGGATGGTGGACCCTATCAAGAAGGATTCCTTCTCTTGATTGACCTTCAAAAGGCATTTGACACAGTCACTTGGCCGTACATCTTCAATGTTGTAACAAGATGGGGCATCGAACCCAACTTCTGGGGCATTCTGCTATCCCTAAACTCCAGTCTCGGTGCCCAGCTCAGACTGCAGGGCTATTATTTAGACCTACTTCAGATTGAAAAAGGCACCAGTCAGGGATGCCCGCTATTCCCTTTGATTTGTGCAATAGCAATTGAATCCCTGGCCATAGCTATCAGAAATCATCCTGACATCAAAGGGGTACGCTGTGGTCAACAGGAACATAAGTGCGCTCTCTTCGCAGATGACCTCCTTCTCTTTGTCACATATCCTTTCATCTTGACCCCAAACATCTTTACTTTACTTAAACAATTTGGAAAAGTCTCTGGCCTCCTAGTGAATGTGTCGAAATCCCTTGGACTAAATGCACTATAAACTATAAACGCAGTCAAAATCACAATCCTCCCGTGTTTGCTATACCTTTTCAGATCCCTTCCCATTCCAATCAAGAAAACACAACTACTACAATTTCAGTCCAAAATTCAATAATGTATCCGAGGCCCCAAGGGCAGTAGATGATCAAAAAACGTCCTATTCCATCTTAAAACACAAGGGGGCCTTGCTTTCCCGAATATGTGGGGGTACTACCAGGCAGCACAACTTGCCCAGATCTCCATAGCTTACTCATGATTTACTGAACCAGATTGGCTATTATGGATGGGCCAAACACCCCCCAGTTCGGTTCGCACCAGAACTTTCGAACAGGCTAAAAATTTGTGCGAACATGCGAACGCCATTAAAATCACTGGGACTCGAACATGAAAAATAAAAAATGCTCATTTTAAAGGTTTATATGCAAGCTATTGCCCTAAAAAGTGTATGGGGACCCGGGTCCTGCTCTAGGGGACATGTATCAATGCACAAAAAAGTTTTTAAATCAATCGTTTTTTCAGGAGCAGTGATTTTAATAAAGCTTAAAGTGAAGCAATAAAAATGAAATATTCCTTTAAATGTCGTGCCTGGGGGGTCCCCTTAGTCTGCCTGTAAAAGTAACAGTGCCAGTACAAAATGACATTTGTAGAGGAAACATCGTCATATAAAACGACTCGCGGCTGTAATGTATTGTCTGTTCCCAGCAATATAGATAAAATCACTAAAAAAGCATTGCCTTGCTCCCCCCAGTCCATACCATGCCCTTCAGGTCTGGATTTTAAGGGGAACCCCACTCCAATTTTTTTTTAAAAATTGAGTAGGGTCCCCCCCCAAAAGTCCGTAACAGACCCTTCAGGTCTGACATGTATTTTAAGGAGAACCCCACCCAAAATAAAAGAAAACTGTGTAGGGGTCCCCCCTTCAGGTCTGGAATGGATTTTAAGGGGAACCCCATTCAAAAACAAAGTTGTGTAGGGGTCCCTCCCAAAGTTCGTACCAGGCCCTTCAGGTCTGGTATGGATTTTAAGGGGAACCCTGTGCCAAATTTTTAAAAAAAGGCGTAGGGGTCCCCCCAAAATCCAAACCAGACCCTTATCTGAGCACCCAGCCCTGGCATAGCAGGAGGGGGTGGGGACAAGTGAGTGCCCCCCTTCCGAACCATACCGGGCCACATGCCCTCAACATGGGAGGGTGCTTTTTTTTATAATTGTAATTTTTATTACATTTTCAAAGTTATACAAAAGAGTACATAAAATGCCAACAAAGAGAATTAGAACAAAGTTGGAAAAAAAAAGGGGGGGCTTTATGTCATATAAAAGCAGATAGAAATAAACATGAACATGGAAGTCTACATCTGAGGTAGTCAGGAGTATTCATAAAGCACATGAGACAGCAATATGTATTCAAGTATTACACACCGGGGAGCTTCGCCTGTATTGAAAGGAAGTCCTCAAAGTTCTCATTTAGCTCAACCCGATGGCCTGAGTGAAAGACTATGTGGGCCTTGATGACCTCATATGATCTAGAACAGTGTATAAAAAGGTATAACATCAACAAGCAGGAGAACAAGGGAAGGGAGAGGGGGGGATACACCATGAATCATAGCCTTTGTATGAGTTTAAAGAATATGTCCAAAGAAAAGCAATAATCTCTGGGTTAAACACTTTTGGGAAAGTTAATCAGAAAACCCAGGCAAGACCTCGGGGTTATGGCTAGAATTATCCCAGAGATCCCAGGTCTTCATAAAAAGTGGCAGGGTATCATGTATGGTGGCTGTCAGATATTCCATTCTGCGGATATGGGCAATATTTTGTATGAGTTGAAATTGTGAAGGGGGAGTGGAAGATAACCAACTTTTGGGGATCGTTCTTTTGGCTGCTAATAAAATATAGGTCATCAGTTTTTTAGAGTGCTTAGGAATTCCTTGCATGGGCAGACCTTGTAAGAAGGTTACCGGTTCTAGGGGAATAGGTACCTTAAGTATATCCTGCAGAAGGGACTGGACTGATGTCCAGAAAGAACGTATATCTCCTTCTGTTCAACACATCTGGACGATTTAGAGATTGAATCCCATATGATTTTCCACTGTGGGAGAGATATGGGCGTTTGTGTAATCGAGGCCCATTTTTGCATATAAGTATGAGAGGTTATTGTCAGTGGGGGAGTGTCTTGTAAGATTTTATATATGAAAGAAATAAGCTTTGATTGATGGGGACCTTGTGCACACAACAACTCAAATGCTGTAGGTATCTCTAAAGTTAAAGTTGGTGATTTAGAACCAAAAAAATGTTTAATTTGTAGATAGTAATAGAAGAGATTATGCGGGAGTCCAAGCTTATCGTGAAGCTCCTTAACCACTTGCTTACTGGGCACTTAAACCCCCCTCCTGCCCAGACCAATTTTCAGGTTTCAGCGCTGTTGCATTTTGAATGACAATTGCGCGGTCGTGCGGCGTTGTACCCAAATAAAATTGATGTCCTTTTTTTCCCACAAATAGAGCTTTCTTTTGGTGGTATTTGATCACCTCTGCGGTTTTTATTTTTTGCGCCATAAACAAACAAAGAGCAACGATTTTAAAAAAATAACAATATTTTTTACTTTTTGCTCTAATAAGTATCCAAAAATAAAAAATAAAACAAACAATTATTCATCGGTTTTGGCCGATTTATATTCTTCTACATATTTTTGGTAAAAAAAAATCTCACTCGGCGTTTATTGATTGGTTTGCGCAAAAGTTATCGCATCTACAAACTATGGACATTGATTTATGGCGTTTTTATTATTATTTTTTTTTTACTGGTAATGGCGGCGATCTGCGATTTTTATTGGGACTGCGATATTGCGGCGGACATGTCGGACATTTTTGACACTTTTTTGGGACCAATGACATTTATTCAGCGATCAGAAATTTAAATGTCCACTGATTACTGTATAAATGTAATTGGCAGTGAAGGGGTTAACCTGCAGGGTGTAGTGAAGGGGTTAACAATGTTCCCTGGGTGTGTTCTAACTGTGGGGGGGCAGGGCTGGCCGGGACATAACAGATCTAACTGATCCCAGTGACAGGGATCAGTAGATCTGCTTGTCCCCCTCTCACAGAACGGGGAACCGCCGTGTTTACATCGGCGGTTCCCCGTTCTACGGCTCTGTAGGGCGATCGCGGGTCAGGAGCGGACATCGAGTCCGCCCGACCCGCGGGCACGCCCACGCAGCGTGCGGCGGCGGCGCGCGCGCGCCGCCGCCGCTCGTGAGAGCGCGCAGGGGGCGTGTTAGGGGGCGGACGTCAATAGACGTCGTCCCGGAGATTGAGATCCGCGCTGTAGACGTCTTTCGTCTATAGCGCGGATCTCTACTAGTTAAAAGAGGTAAGCTTCCTCATCACCTGGTGTACCAGGTTGCGGAGCTGAAAAATACCAGCCTGCGACCACGGGCGTACCCTTTCATAGGATAGACTGTCAGGTATGTCTGGGTTAAATAGTATATTGAGAAGAGAGGAGCAGGGGGATGATAGGGGAAACTGTCTCAGACATTTCTTCCAGATGGTCAAAGTAAATAACATGGGGCCTAGACACAAACCCCTCAGTTCAGAAATTGATGAGTGTAGGTCTGACCATAATAAAGAACACAGATGTACTGGTTGGGTAACACTATGTTCGATTTCCGACCATCTGCTGGACGCGAATCTTGCTGTCCAGGAGACGGTCGCCTTCAAATGGGTAGCTAGAAAATATTTAACAATATCTGATGCCCCTAAGCCCCCACGGGAACGTGGGGCAAAAACCACTGAGCTCGCTATCCTATGAGCTCTACCTTGCCATAGAAACCGTAGGAAGACCCGCTGGATGTGTTTAAGCTCATTTATAGGTAAGGTTTAAATAAATATAGCAGCTTAGGCAATATTGACATCTTAAGAACATTAACCCTTCCCAAAAGAGACAGAGGGTAATCCTCCCATTGACGTAGAAGACGGGTAATTTCGGAGTTAAGTGGGGGGAAATTCGCTTGATATAGGGTATGATAGTGTAATGAACCATATACCTGAGCGAGTGGAGCCTGTCTCTTGTAGGAGGAGACCTCTCATACAGCTCTGACTCAGAGCCCACTGGAATGGGAACAGTGGTCACGTGAGTCCAGCGAGGTAGGAGTGCCTCTGGAAAACAGCAGGAGACTGGATGCTGGAGTGGAGCTGGTAACACCGGACAGCAGACAGCTGGAAACAAGAACAGCAGCAGCAGACAGCAATCACAGCAGCTAGATGCAGGGCACAGGACAGCAGACAGCTGACTTTAGAAGCAGGCAGGAGGATGGTCAGGCAAGCCGGGTCAATCACAGATGAATGGAGTAGCAGAATCGGTATGCGGGGGATGGTCAGAGGCAAGCTAGGTTCGGCAACGGAGATCAGGCAGGCAGAGGTTAGCAGGATCCAAAAGAAGCCAGGTCAGGGTAGGAGAAGACAGGGTGGTCTAAACAAGCCGGGTCAATCAGGTAACGGATCAGGTAGCAGATAACGGCAAGCAGGTACAGGTACTGACAAGCTGCAGATCAGACAGCACTAAAGCCAAGGTCTGACTTCCTTATAAAGGCCCAAGTGATGTGCTGACAGAGCTACTGGGTCCTAGGGCCTTCCTGCTCTGACAGATTCTGGGTCCTAAAGTCCTCCTGCTATGACAGATTCTGGGTTCTGACAACATTCCTGCGCATGCGTATATGTGCACGTCTCTGAACGGTTGTCTTCATTTGAATCCGTGCGCGCGTGCGCATAAGCGTGCGCGATCGCAAAGCTCGTCTAGATCCCTGACAGATAGGTAGTGGTTAGGTGGATACCTAAGTACTTGAGAGATGAGGATCGCCAATTATATGGGAAGTTGGATTGTAGCGTGGTTAACAGGGAGGTAGGGACGTGGATAGGTAGAGCCTCAGTTTTGTCCGTATTTATCTATATATAACTCAAGAGAAAACCAGATTCATCTAGTACAGAATGAAGATTTGGGAGGGAATGTGGCTTTGTCAGGGTGAGAAGTATATCATCAGCATACAGCGATAGTTTGTACTCCCTATGTCTAAGGGAAACTCCGCAAATATCCGGGTGTGTCCTGATAATTTCGGCCAGGGGTTCTAGACAGAGGATAAAAAGAATTAGAGAGAGAGGGCACCCCTGCCTGGTGCCATTACTCAGTGAGAATCAGGGGGATAAGAATGAGGACAATTGCACTTGGGAGGTGGGGCAAGAATATAGTGCTCTAAGAGCTGCAAGAAATGGGCCTGTGAATCCAAATCTGGTAAGGGTAGCAAACATGTATGGCCAGCTGAGTCTATCAAAGGCTTTTCGAGCGTCTAAACTCAGGACAAGGGAGGGGCGAGATGTTTTATCTAATAAATCAATGAGATCAATCGTACACCTAGTATTGTCCCCTGCGTGTCTAAAGGGCACAAACCCTACCTGGACATTATGAATGAGCTTGGGGAGGATCCGTGTGAGCCTGTTCGCTAAGATTTTTGTAAATATTTTGTAGTCTGCATTGAGTAAGGCTATAGGTCTGTAGTTGTCAGGGATAGATGGGGTTTTGCCTGGCTTCGGTAAAATGGTGATGTGAGCGTGAAAGAACTGGGACTGAGGAACGTTACCTTTCATTAAAGACTCATATAAGTTTAATAGGTGAGGGCTTAGAATAGGCAGGAAGGTTTTATAGTAAATATATGATAGACTATCTGGTCCAGAGGACTTCTGAGAGGGGAGGGCCTTCACTACTTCAGCTAACTCTTCGGGAGAAATATGGGTGTTTATCTGAGAAACCTGGGCTGGGGACAATTTAGGTAAGTTTAAGGATGAGAAGAAAGCATCGAATTTGTCTTGGGAGAAAAGATATCTAGGGTCCTTGTTTAGGCAGTTATAAAGCTTCCGATAAAATTCTCCAAAGACCCCAGTCATCTTTTGTGAGCAGTGTGTGGGGGTATCATTGGACTGTATGAGGAGATCCGGGAAGGAGTTGAACGGGCAAGGTCTGAGTTTATTGACTAACATTCTATGGGGTTTGTTCGACAATTCATAAAATTTCTGTTTGTTCCATAGCAAAGCCTTGGAGCATTTGTTCATATCAAGGGACTTTCAATGATTTTGTAAAGATGTAACCGTGCGAAGCCTCGACACCGTGGGAGAGTCAAGTAATTTACTTTCGGCAGTGCGTAGCTGTGCGATGAGAGAGGTTCTTTGTAAATTTGCATTCTTTTTAAGGCGGGAACCCACCGAAATACATAGGCCCCTAAAGTAAGCTTTATGTGACTCCCAGAGTGTGGAAGCCCCTGACACGGAATGTTCGTTTATTTGAAAAAACTCTTGTAGATCCCGGAACAGTTGTTCTTTAATGGCAGTGTTGTGGAGCAGGGTGTCATTTAGACGCCAATGGCAAGTCTTAGTGAAAGAGGAGAGTAGAGTGATCTCTAATTGGACAGAAGAGTGATCTGATCAAGTGATGGGGTTAATTTCTGCCGAAACTGTGGACGTTAATAGAGGAGTGGTTACAAAGATGTGGTCCAATCTGGAATACATCTTGTGAGGGGGGGAGTAAAAGGTAAATTGTTTGTGTGTAGGGTGTTTTATTCTCCAAATATCGGATTCCATAGTGTAGTATATCAAAAAATATGTTTATTTTATCCAAAAAAAACGTATTTCCAGGAACAAAGATAAAAATTATTTAAAATGATACAGCGGCGTCAGGGCACCTCTCACTTAGTATCCAGCACTCTAGGTATTTTTTGATATACTACACTATGGAATCCGTTTGTCTCTTCCTGCATGCCAGACTTTTGGAGTAAGGATCGGAATCAAGGAGTCCAACGACCGGTGGGTCGTACGGTGTGACCACACGGGAGGATCGAGAGTGAGAGAAAAAAACGCACCCCATATTGGAAGAACATCTCCCGCTAAAGATACCTTGATGCGCACAGGTCCTTACCTGCTCAGGTGAGAGTTCTGAGAGCACAGATCCAGTTGAAGCACTTTAGAAATTAAATCCTTTTTGGGGTGATTAACCACCCCCCTGCACAAAGAGGCTTCCCACACCATTTTTTGGAGCACGAATCGTTTTATGAACTTTGGAGCACAAGTCACTCATTTGTCACTTTTACCACTCTATTATAAAGGACTATATTTGATTTTCCACTTGATATTTTTCGATTTTTATTCACCATCTTGCTACAATTCATTTATCTTATCACAATATCACAGTCATTCAGATTTTATTGAATTTTGCATTTACTACTTTTTATCTTGGTATTATTATATATATTATATGCTTGTTTTATCATCATGAGTATGTATACACCTGTCTAGTATCGCCCAGGCATAATCAGCAAGGTGCATTGTACACTTCGTTTTTACCTATTTAACTACTAACAGTGAAATAGTGTGGCAATGGAAGCGTACAATAATGTCTCTGGGACTAGCACCCACAGGAGGTTTCGGGGCCAGAGACCTGTGAGCCCGGTCTAGTCGCCAGTCTATATCTGGAATGTCAGGAGCTAGAGTATTAAAGAGTTTCAACAAGTAGGGGAGAATCTCTCGGTCTCCAATGTTTTCAGGCACTCCCCTAATTCGCAGATTCTGGCGTCTCTCTCTGTTTTCCAATTCTTCCTGTTGGGACTGTAGCATGGAGACTGAGTGTTTAAGAGATGCATTATCTTCCTCTAGGGCGTGCACGTATTGTAGAAGATCATCAAATTTGGATTCGAGGGTATCTGTGCGTTCCCCTAGATGTGTTATTTCACCTCTCAGTTCCTGGGCGAGTTTCCCAATTTCCTGTGTGATGTTTCATGTAAGGTTCTGTAGAAGGGACTGCAGCTTGAGGTCTAGAACCTCAACAGTGACAGGAGGTGAAAGAGCATTAGTTGGGAGGGGGGGAGATTGTTGAGAAATCCCCCCATTCGCCCCTGACGGGGCTAGAGGGTCCGATATACAGTCTTGCATGTTGAAGGCTGGGGAATCGGGTCTGAGTAGATAGCTGTCTAGGGTCTGGGAAGACCATGGCACATTGGTTGATGAGAGGGTTGCCTTTTTAGGCCCCATGTTCACCATGGGCTGTCCAGGTGGATCGACAAATGGAGAATGGGGCTCCCGTGGATAAAGAAGGTTAAAACTAGCTATGCGGAAGCCTTAAGGAGGCGGCAGAGACAAGGGTGATAAGTCACATGGCCATCATGTACAGGGACCAAACCTGGGCCTCTCCCTCCATTGGGATCATAAAGGTGAAAGCCGTGAATGCAGTTTTCTGGGGGGTTATGTATATGAGCTTGACACGGGGTGTCCTAATAAAATGTTACTGAGACATTGGACCTGACGGGGAGTGTGTTGAAAGCTTAAGATGTCTTTCTGAGGGGACGTAGCAGATCCTGGGAGATCTGATATGGTGGCCCTTTCAGTCCTCCATATGCCGCACTAGAACCTTGGGCTCAAATGGTTTCGGAGCTTGAGTTCGCTCTGGGGGGCCCCGGTTAGGTGGTGGAATTAATTTAGCATTTTTGAGCACTTTCCAAAATGTGAATGTTCTCCAGGGAGGCAGACTGGGACCGCAGCTGCACTCAGAAGGGTGTAGAGTGTAGTAAGATGGCCGCCGTTACTAGGCCTCAGTGGGACCTGGCCAGGGTAGTCACTGAGCTGGGTTCCTGGTATCCCCTCTACTCTTGCTAGGGGGTGTGTGGGTAAATGAGGTCCCTCAGGCAGTAGTTTGGGGCCTGTATGATGTGTTCCCGGGGCTGGGCGCCGAGGCCGGGTGTAGCAAGATGGCGGCGGCCTAGGCCTCAAATGAAGCCGCGGCCTAAATTTAATACCAGCGCCCGAGCGAGTAGAACCCTTCACCTCCGCTGGGTTTGTAGTGGCTCCCTAGGTCCCTGGGGTAGCTCCCGAAGGTCTCCCAAGCGTGGATGGGCCTGTGGTTGGGCAGGGGTTTGCTTTGTATGCGGCAGAAGAAGCCGCGGCCTCAGTCCTTCTCCCTTCAGGAGTCAAAACTTTTGATTTTGGTCCCGGGGGGTGATTGAGGGTCTGGGATGCCAATCACCCCTCACTCACCGTTCACTGCTGGCAGGATGGCTGCGGGTTGATCTTCTGGAGACCGGAGCTCTCCTTGAATGTTCCTTTCTCCGCACACGCCGGGCCGACTGGGCCTATCTCGATTAGCCTCTTTCTTTCCAAACTTGGACTCTAAATGTCACGCAGGCACCAGGGAACACAGCTGGGATGATAGATGCTCTCCCTGGGTCCGTGCTGCGGCGGATGGCTCTGGATTCTATGTTAAATTCCCAGAGCTCTGTCAAGATGCGTTTGTCCTCTCCGAGCCTTAGGCCACGCCCCCCGGGGAGGGTGCTTTGAGGTCCCCCCAAAGCATCTTGTCCCCATGTTGATGGGGAGAAGGTCCTCATCCCCACAACCCTTGCCGGTGGTTGTGGGGCTCTGCGGGCGGGGGGCTTATCGGAATCAGGAAGCCCCCTTTAATAAGCCTATGTGAATAGGTATGGGGTACATTGTACCCCACCAATTCACCAAAAAAGGAGTATAGTGGTACTAAAAACAAGAGGCAGTTTTTGACAAGTCCTCTATTGTGTAAAATAGCTCTTCTTCTTTCTTCCTCCATCTTCTCCTGCCCCGGTCCTTCTTCTGGTCTTCTGCTTCTTCTTTCGGTCTCCTTCCTCTCTTTGTCTACAATCTCCATCTTCTACTTCCTTCTTCTTTCACTACCACCACTCTCCTGCTGCCACAGCTGTACCGTCCAGAGGCATCTCCCAGAATGGGCGGTCTTCAGTTTGACATTTCTTTTATAAGAAGGGGCGAGGTCACCCGGTGACGTAAATGGGTGACTCACCCACTCTGACAACCAATGATGTCAGAAAGGGGGTGTGGTCACTCACTTAGGCCATTGGGGGGCACTTCCCTTACCTATAAAATAAATGTCAGACTGCCCATTCTGAGAGACAGTTTTGGACTGCACAGCTGCAGCAGCAGGAGTGGGGGTGGTGAAAGGTGAACATTGAAGGCAAAGAGAGGAAGGAAGAAGACCGAAAGAAAAAACAGAAGACCAGAAGAAGGAATGGGGCAGGAGAAGATGGAGGAAGAAAGAAGAAAGAAGAAGAGCTATTTTACACAATAAAGGACTGCCTCTTGTTTTTTGTACCACTACGCTCCTTTTTTGGTGAATAGGTAGGGGTACAATGTTATTAAAGGGGGCTTCCAGATTCTGATAAGTCCCCACCCGCAGACCACCACAACTACCGGCCAGGTTTGTGGGGATGAGGCCCTTCTCTGCATCAACATGGGGACAAGGTGCTTTGGGGGACCTCAAAGCACCCTCCCTATGTTAAGGGCATGTGGCCTGGTATGGTTAGGAGGGGGGGGGCGCTTGCTCGTCCCCACCCCCTCCTGCCATGGCAGGGCTGCGTGCTTGGATAAGGGTCTGGTTTGGATTTTGGGGGGCCCCCACATCATTTTTTTAAATTTGGTGCAGGGTTCCCCTTAAAATCAATAACAAACCTGAAAGGCCTGGTTTGGATTTTGGGGGGACCCCCGCACAATTTTTCTAAATTTTGATGCGGGCCTTGCTGTTGTAAATTATTTTAAAAATTGTGATGACATGCCCCAGTCAAACAGGTGCTGAAAAATTGGGCCTTGGGTGTTGGCAGTGCCAGAACATTGTAACTCCTTGCAGTTACTCTTGTTGGGTGCAGGCACGGGCCCTGCTGTTGTAAATTATTTTAACAAATGTTATGAAATGCCCAAGTCAAAAAGGTGCTGAAAAATTGGGCCTTGGGTGTTGGCGGTGCTAGAACACTGTAACCCCCTGCAGTACTCTTGTTAGGCACAGGAATGGGCCCTGCTGTTGTAAATTAGTTTAAAAATTGTGATGACATGCCCCAGTTAAAAAGGTGCCGAAAAATTGGGCCTTGGGTGTTGGTGGTGCCCTAAATACAATATATTGTTCAAGATTATGGACAGGAGGAATAGGAGCAGTGACAGCCTTAAAGGGATCACAGATCCCTAGCAAACTTAATCAGTTGCATCAGCATCAGGGGCTCGATAACTGCTGATTCAGGGCTGATTCATTTTTATAAAAGTGAGCCTATCAACCGAGTCTGTGGATAGGCACACTCTTTGATGGGTTATGAATAGACTTGAGCGAACCCGAACTGTAAAGTTTGGGTCCGTACCGAACTTTGGGGTGTCCGTGACCTGGACCCGAACCCGGACATTTGAAAAAAAGTTTGGGTTCGGGTTCGGGTATTTGATCCCGCCTGTTGAATAGCTGCAGGGCAGCCAATCAACAAGCGTTTCACTGGTTTGCCCTTAGAAGCCATCACAGACATGCCTACTAATGGCATGGCTGTGATTGGCCAGTGCATCATGTGACCCAGCCTCTATATGAGCCGGAGTCGCATAGTGCTGCATGTCACATGTTCTCAGGCTAGTGTAGGGAGAGGATTCTGCCGGCGCTGTGAGGGACAGATTGCAGATATAATAACATCTCATCCTGCATTACAGAATGATCTGATTCTGGACTAGGTAGAGATTACTACTACTACTGCTTTGAGGGACATATTGCAGATCTCATCCTGCATTACAGAACGATCTGATTCTGGACTAGGTAGAGTTTACTACTCCTGCTTTTAGGGACAGATTGCAGATCTAATAACATCTCATCCTGCATTACAGAACGATCTGATACTGGACTAGGTAGAGTCTACTGCTTTGAGGGACAGATTATTGTTCTGAAATCATCTCCTAGTTCTATAGGGTCAGGTTCCTGCTGTTACTGTAAGGGATAGATTATTGTTCTAAAATCATCTCCTAGTTCTACAGGGTCAGGTTCCTGCTGGTGCTGTAAGGGACAGATTGTTGTTCTAAAATCATCTCCTAGTTCTATAGGATCAGGTTCCTGCTGGTGCTGTAAGGGACAGATTAGTGTTCTAAAATCATCTCCTAGTGCTATAGGGAGAGGTTCCTGCTGTTGCTGTAAGGGACAGATTATTGTTCTATAATCATCTCCTAGTTCTATGGGGAGAGGTTCCTGCTGTTGCTGTAAGGGACAGATTATTGTTCTAAAATCATTGCCTACTGCTATAGGGTCAGGTTCCTGCTGTTGCTGTAAGGGACAGATTATTGTTCTTTTTTTTCAAAAAATGTTATTGAGAATAAATGCAAGAATACAATATGGAAAAGGTAAATACAAGGTAATGATGGATGGTAATCTTTGATATACATTTGCGAGGGGAGAAGAAAAGGAAGAAGAATATAGCAACTCCATATCTCAGACTATTATAATACATGAAAGCTCGGTTTGACAAATAGTCTCTTTCCAAGGTATGATTACATATGAAGTATGGGAACACAGACTTTCTCATTCGAATCTGGTAACAGGGTTTACAGCGCTTTGTGACGTAGTAAATCTGAGAGTAAGAATGATTGGGTTAAATGTAGGAAATGTATGTTGGGGTTACCAGTGTTTTCTTCCTTCCCATTCCCTCCCCCATTGGTTAGTGTTTGGTGAGGTAGGGCATTATGTATGTTTTGTGAGTCCAAGCGGCCCGCGCTATGGAGGACATCAGAGGGAAGTTGGGGTAGGGGAATGGGAGGGGCAGGGAAAGGAACAAAGAGAGGGGACAGCGGGGAAGGAGAGGGAGAAGGAGAGAGAAAAAAAAAAAGACACACAAGGGGGGTTGATTTAGCAACAGACAAGTTTTCCCCTCTCCCTCCTCCCCTACAATGGAGGGGGGGGGTCAAGGCGAAGGATTAGGATATGGTAGCTCCGGTGTGGTGTTAGAATGTTTGAATTGGGTCCAGTTTGCCCATGTTTTGGCAAATTTAGTTGGGCGATCGTGAGACATGGCAATTAGCTCCTCCATGACGGCTATTTGTTCAATTTGCTTGTACCAGTCTGTTATCGTCGGGGTTTTGGGGGTGCCCCATGTTCTGGGGATGCAGAGTTTAGCTGCATTAATCATATTCATTGGGAGGGATTTGCGATATGAGTTATGTAGTGAAGGTTGGAGGTGGAGTAAGAAACGTTCCGGTTTGAGGGGGATATTTTGTGAAGTGATTAGGTTTATTTGGTTCCTGACTTCTTCCCAGAAGGGGGTTATATTCTTACAGTCTCACCAGATATGTAGGAGCCTGCCCACTTCTTGATGGCATCGCCAGCACAAATCATTTGTATTGTGGTTGTAATGTTTGAGTATGGCGGGGGTCCTGTACCAGCGCGTTAGAAGTTTAAAATTATTTTACTGGATGGTAATGTTTATAGAGCCTTTATGGGCAAATTCATATATTTGGGACCATTGTTTTTCTGAGATGTCTAGTTGAAGGTCTCTACTCCATGCTGCACAGAACCCGCTCTCGCTATTGGGTGTGTTAGACCAAAGTAAGGAGTATATGATTGAGATTGTGTGTTGGGTAGGGTTCTTATTAGAACATGTTGTCAAAGCAAGATAATGGTTGTTGTAAGTCTCCCATTTTTTGAATAGTGTGAAAGAAGTTCCTAAGTTGGAAGTATTTCCAGAAGCTGAGTGACCAGGTAGGCCATTTGAGTCTGAGCTCTTGCAATGAGAGCAAATTACCTTTTGGGGCGATATGGTGTATTCGGAGTTCTGTATGTGGATCAAGTCCTTCAAGGAAGGATTCATCCCTGCCCGGAGGAAAGTTTGGGTGTTTAAGGATCGGTGTCATTGGGCCAGAAGGGTCAGAGATTCCCTTTGTTTTAGAAGCTTTTTTGAAGATATTTAAAGCAGGGCCTATAATAGGATGTCTTTTAAGATCTTGTGGTAAGAGGTTAGTTGGGATCCATAGGGCTAAATGCAGGGGAGTATTGGCAAAGTTTTTTTCCAAGCTTACCCAGTCTTTGGTAAAATGGTGGACATTCCAGTCTACTATCTTTTGCAATTGACAAGCCCAATGATACAGTTTGAAATCTGGAATGCCTAGACCCCCTTTGAGCTTAGGGATGGTAATTTGGGTGAAATTGATTCTGGGTTTTTTTTGGTTCCACAAGAACTGGGAGCATATTTTCTTAAGGTTATTGAGGTATGCACTGGGTATTGCGATGGGCACCGTCTGGAAGAGATAGAGCAAACGTGGGAGTATGTTCATTTTTAAGATGGCTGCTCTACCAAACCAGGAGAAGTGTGGTTTTTGCCATCTTTTGAGATCTTCCTTAATATGTTGTAGTATAGGGAGAAAGTTTTTGTTGAATAGGTTGGGTAATTGGGTAGTCAGTTAAACGCCAAGGTATTTAATGGCATCCTTTTGCCAAGTGAATGGGAAATTAGTTTTACATGTGTTTATTTGGGAAGGTGAGAGGGTGATATTTAGGGCTTCTGATTTGGAAAAGTTTATTTTAAAATGAGAAATATAGTGGAACAAGCTGAACTCTTTCAAAATATTTGGTATAGTGATGAGCGGTTCCGTGAGGAATAACAATATGTCATCTGCAAATGCAGCAATTTTGTAGTGTCGGTCGGCAATTTGAATACATTTTATGGCATCTTTTTCCCTGAGCTTCCTAAGGAATGGTTCCAGGGTTAGTATGAAGAGAATAGGGGAAAGTGGGCAACCTTGGCGTGTACCATTGTGGATGGAGAAGGCGTTCGATAGGAGGCCGTTGACTCTTACTTTTGCAGAGGGCCTAGTGTACAAGGCCATGACGAGGGATATCATCCTTGGTCCTAAACCTATAGCTATCAAGGTAGCTTTTAGGTAATCCCAGGCCAGCCTATCGAACGCCTTCTCAGCATCGAGGGAGAGAAAAAAAACAGGCGTCCTATTCCCAGACAGCCAATGTTGGATGTTAATTGCTTTGATTGTGTTGTCCCTTGCCAGGGACAAACCCGACCTGGTCTTTATGGATCAAGTCTGGGATGAAGGGTAGGAGTCTATTTGCCAATATTTTAGCGAAGAGCTTCAAATCTGAATTAAGGAGTGATATAGGGCGATAGCTAGATGTTTGGGTTGGGTCCTTGTCCGGTTTGGGCATCTAATAGGTTGTGTGGTAACGGGTCATCCTTCACTAGGTAGTTAAAGGCTCTTAGAAAGGGTTGCACTAGAGATTCTGGGAACGATTTGTAATAGGCCACGGAAAAGCCGTCCGGGCCTGGGCTTTTACCTGACTTGGTTTGTTTTAATGCTAGTTTAAATTCAGATTCTGTGAGTGGACCATCTATGTCAGCTGCTTGTTGCTTGTTTATGGCTTTAGGGGCATGTTTTTTAAGGAAATCTTCTATTATGGTTTGTCTTTGGGCCTTAAGAACAGTGGGTTTGGATACAGGGGGCAGGTTATATAGATTCGCATAATATTCCTCAAACTGGTTGGCAATTCCTTCATTTGTGATGATCATGTCTCCTTTTTGGGTGCATATGGTTCTGACTGTGGCTAAGTCCTTTTTTTATTGTAAGGCTTTTGCCACTTTTATTGCTATGCTCATAGAACAGCTTTTGTGTTAGTATGAATTTCTTTTTGACTTTAAGTCCTAATTCCATTGACAGAAGTCTACGAGTTTCAGTGAGTTCCCTTAATGTATCGAGGGCTTTTGTTTTTTTTATGTGAGTGTTCCAGAGACAATATTTTTTGTAAGAGTGTATTAATTTTAGCTTGTTTATTCCTTTTCCGGATTGTGGCTTTAGCTATCAGCAGGCCCCTGATCACACATTTATGTGCCTCCCATTGTGTGATGGGGTTTGTGTCAGGTGTGTTATTGAGATGGAAGAAATCATGTATTTCTTTTTTAACAGCTACGTTTGTTTCCAGATTTGTAAGGAGGGAGGTGTCAAGTCTCCAAGTTTTGGTAGGAGAAGATGTGTTTGGGAAGGTGAGCGAGAGAGAGATGGGATGATGGTCTGATAGGATCATGGCTTCTATTGTGGTTTTGGAAAGAAAGGGGAGGTCTTTTTGAGAGAGCCAGAAATAGTCAATCCTGGAATAGCGGCTGTGCGGCATGGAGTAGAAAGGGAAGTCTTTTGTGGTTGGGTGCTGAGTACGCCAGGTATCATGTAGCAGGGCGTCATGTAGTTGTTTTTTGATTTGTTTCAGGGCTCTAAAGGGGATTGAGGAGGTGCCTGCCGAGGTAGCTTCAATAGGGTTGAGAGCAACATTGAAATCGCCTCCAAAAATTAGTATACCCGCTTGGAAAGCAATTAATTCAGTGATAGTTTTCCTGAAAAATGTTACTTGTGCATGGTTTGGGCTGCAAATGTTAGCAATAGTAATTGGCTTGTTCCAAAGGGTGCCTTTGAGAAATAAGTAACGTCCTTCTTCATCTTTTAAGGAGTCTGATATTACTAAGGGCAAGTTTCTGGAGATTAATGTTGCTACTCCTTTTGTTTTGGCTATACTATTTGTTGCATGATAAACTGAGGGAAAATCTTTGTTGGAGAGTTTAGGGATCTTGTCTGAGCGGAAGTGTGTTTCTTGGAGTAAAATTAGATCAGCTTTTAGATGTTTCATGTGGGATAACAACTTACTCCTTTTTTCTGGGGTATTGAGGCCTTTGGTATTTAATGCAATTAATTTTAGGTCTAGCATTGTTTATTGTAAGAAAGAGCGAAGAACAACTATACAAAGCAAAACAAAACAAACAATAAAGGAAAAAAAAAAAAAAAAAAAAAAAGAATTAATGGGGGGGGGGGGGAGAGTGGAGGCGAGGGGGGTGGGTGGGGAGGATTGGTGGGAGGGAAGAAAGAAAGGTAAGAGGGTAGTTAAGGGGGAAGTTGGGGTGAAATTATCGACTCCTGTGGGAGACCAGCTCTACCAGGTAGGAAGTAGATTGTCGAATGTGGTCAGTCGAGAACTAAGTCTACGACTGTGGTGGGGAGAGATTGGGCAAAGGAAGGTGGCCGGCGTATCTTTACCTAGTTAGTTACCGGATTGACAAGGTCTGTTGGTAACTCCTGTCTCACCGCGATCCACCCGCAAAAATGTAACCCAATGTGAGCTAGAAGTGGCAAAGCCAGCTGATTTAAGAAGCGCATAAGAGTAGATAATGGCGGGATGTTAAGTGTGTTTTCAGGTAGGGGTAAAATAATATAGGGTGCAGATGTTGGGGATGTATGTATGGCTTGGGGATCATAATAGATCAGGTGAGTGCGACATGGATAAATCGGACAAGGGTGTATTACATGGGTGACAAAGTGAGTATACTATAGTTAATTGGAGTTTTTACAAAAAGGGGACAGTAGTAATAAGTGATAAGTTGGGGTTCTCCACCCAGGAGGGTATGTTCCAATAGGAGGTGTGAGCCTGTCGTTTTAAGGCCCAGGGGCTGATCGGAGTATCTGTGGTAGAAGTCTGGTATATGTACTATTCAGGGAAGGTATATGCTTACACTTTTCTTACAATAAGTATGGTGTTTGTTATGCTAAGGGCTGGCGTACATTCCTCTGAGTGTCTTTTGTGTTAGTAGCTGCAGGCTAGCAAACTTGAGTCAAGGAAGTTCTCGGGTTGGTATGGTAGGTTGCGGCTACAGGGGCAACAATGTCAAAAGGCATAGAGTTATTATGTTGTTTATGTATAACCAATAGATTGTATATTCTCAAGGTAACATATAACATTTTAAGATAACGTTCATGTCTTGTTACACAACCCAGAAAAGATAGAGAGTATAAGGCAAATAAGAGCATGAAAACATATTCCATTAGGAGGCATTGTATTTTCATTATGAAGAGATGAAACCCATATTTATGTGTTTTTCAGTGTGTGACATGGAGGCCTGTATAACTAGCCTCCATAACCTAATAGCTAAGGCACCCTGATGATGCGGACGCACCTCCCCCTGCGGCAAAAAAAAAAAAAAGGGGAGAAGGGGGGGGACTCTTCCCCCTTCGTTCCTGA
>BLSH010015942.1:80768-98159 GCA_018402905.1 Glandirana rugosa
TTTCGGCTAGTCTTTGACACCTCGTTAACGACCAAGGTATCGGTAAATCCGACTACGAGGAGCTGGATCGGGTGTTACTACGTGACCCTCCTGTGGAACCCCGACTCTTTTGTCTCCGGTCCTATTGGCTGGCCAAAATGACCGGTCCCCAAGAAAGTCAATGTACCGGCGCCACCTGTAGGTGGGCGGGGTTGACTTTTTTTTTTCTTCGTCTTTTGCCGGCGGGGAGGCGGCGCCCCAGCGCCCCTCCCACACCAGCCGCTGCTGACACTGGGGCAGTTAACTTGCAAGTGGGGCAAGATGCACAAAATCTTTTGACTTCGGCCTTCACCCCTGGCCAGTAAAACCGGTCGGTTATCCTGGCCTCTGTTTTCTCAGCCCCAAGGTGTCCTCCCAGTGCATCATTGTGGGCTAGGTCGAGGAGCATCAGCCTAAATGGCTATGGAACCAGCAATTGCTCCACAGTTTCTGATCGGCTTTCAGCCACTCAATAAGCCAAGTCCCCCTTTAACGCAAAATGAGGAAACCTCTGATCTGCACCTGGTATCTGTGGGACTCCATCAATAACAGAAACATGCTCTCGAGCATTGACCAATGTAGGATCCCTTAACTGGGCGGTGCCAAATGCACACCAGGATACATCCAGGTCTGGGTGCACTGGCCTTGAGGATGTTTCCCCTTCATCCTCCTCAACTGGGTCCTGCAGCGGGGAGAGTTCCTCTTCATCCTCCCCCAGCATTACCTGTAATAGGGAGGCCCCCCCCCCTCAGAAGTCAACTCAGCTTTGGGACCTGAAATAGGAACATTATCACCCAAATAAACATACTCTGCAATGCCCTTATCAATGACAGGTATCTCCAACTTAGGGGGTTATGTTGTGGGGGATTCAGGCTCAGACCCCTCTGACTCTGTCTCTTCATGGACCAGTGTCCCCAGTCCTCTCAGGTGTCCTGGAAGTCCCCTCTGTACCTGGGTCCATAGTTCAAGAAACAGTGGACAGTCCCGCCCCGCTATAATATCATGTATCAGACTGTTGACTACTCCAACCTCTTGAATTACTGAGGTATGGCCATACGCAATGGACACTGGGACAAGGGGGTACTTCCGGGTGTCCCCATGGATACATACCACCCTCAGAGTCTTACCTACAGGGCCGAGTCTTCCGATCACCCTTGCATGTACCAGTGTCACCAGGCTGCCAAAGTCCAGGAGAGCCTTGGCAGGAAGGTGGTTCACCCATATTTCATATTCAAACTGACCTGCAGCCAGGTCAAGATGGGTGGCACATGCCCTTTGGGCATAGAAAGAGGCTCTCCGGCCTGCTCCGCACTCCATGGGCTCCTCCTGAAGTGGGCACTGTGCCCCAGTATGCCCCCAGGATCGGCATCGCCAACACTGTATGTAACCCATCCTTGGGAAAGGGACCGACTTCTGTAGTCCTGCGGAAGATGAGGCAGGTTTGCGGGCTCCACCATCCGGTAGGCTCTCCCTCCTAGGCACTGCAGCTGGTCTTGCTGCCCTTGGTGTGGGTTCCCCACGCTTGGCAGGCCCGAGCAGGTCCTCCACCACGGTATATCTTTCGACCAACTCCACCAGAAGGTCTGCAGTTGCAGGGTCTCCGTGGCTTACCTAGTGCTGCAGGTCATCTGGCAGGGACCGCAGGTGCTGGTCTATCACCACCCGTTCGACCATTTGTGCGCCTGTCAATTTTTCCGGTTGCAGCCATTTTTTAACAAGCTGCACCAGTTCATGCATTTGTGACCGCAGTGGGCGGTCGGGTTGGTACCTACAGCGGTGCACCCTCTGGGCCCGGAGAGCTGTGGTCAGCCCCAGGCGGGCTAGGATCTCTCCCTTCAGATGCTCATAGTCGCTGATGTTCTTGGCTGGTAGGTCAAAGTAGGCCTTTTGCGGGTCCCCGGTAAGAAAAGGGGAGATAATGCCAGCCCATTGGTCACGGGGCCACCCCTCTCTCCCTGCAACCCTTTCAAAGGTAGTGAGAAAGGCCTCCACATCATCACTGGATGTCAGTTTTTGCAAGAAATGGCTGGCCCTCACCGATACTTGGTTGCCAGTGCCAACGGCTGCTTGTTCCCGCCCCTGAGCGAGACGCTGCACTGCCTCCTGCAAGGCAACCACTTGTGCCTGTGTGGCTTCCTACTGGGAAAGAAAAGTGGGCAGCCAGCAAACGGGTATTTTCCTCCAGCGCCGATACGGCCTGTGCCAGGGCCTACTGCTGCGGGGCCATCACCTCCTCATGGCGACGGTTTGCCTCCATAGAGGCTTGCTGCTGGGTCACGGTGGCTTGCGCAAGCACCTTGATGACCTCCTCCATGTCTTTCCCTGCTGTTTGTAATGTCTGAGCTGATTTCACCCAAGACATGCCATAGGTACACTGTCTCTTTGAGTGTCAGTTTTCAGTTTTTAAACGGCTTTTGCGGCTGCAAATGCACTCTGCCCACATCCTCCACCAGTTGTAAAGTTGGGTGGATTATAGCTTCACAGGACTGAGTGCAAAAGCCTGTAAACTTAAACAGACAGGGTTTTTATTCCCAGCAAGCAAAACAAAACAAGGCTTTCAGTAGTTTTTCAGAAAACATAACAAAAGAAAGTCCGCTTGTCTTCAGCACGAGGTAAATAAAAGTAAAAGGCACATACAGTTTGTTGATGGGTCTTCAACCCAGGACTTTGCACAATCCTTGTTAGGTCTTTTAGCAGCCTCCAGCACACTTCCAGCTATCCAAACACATGCAGCTCTCTAAACACAGGTGTCTCCTCCCAGCTCCTCCTCACCAACAGCTAACACCATTTCCTCTCTTTAAGAGCTGCTTCCTGGAGACTCTTAACCCTGTGTTTGCTAGAGTCCCCGTAGTCAGGGGTGGAGGCCCATTTCCCACCTGAATATCACTCCTGGGCCTCCGAAATGCCAAACAGCTCTCTAACAAAACAGAGAGAACTGCAAGTCAGTCCTCTATTCAATCTGGCTATCCCGAGAATCCTCACCCATTTCGGATGACCCCCTGAATACGTCCGCACTTCCCTTAAAGGGACCATAAACCAAATATTGGTGCTATATAGCATCCATCCAGGACCCAACCTTGGCGTCCTGTACAATATATATATACAGGTGTGCTCATAAGTTTACATACCCTGGCAGAATTTATGATTTCTTGGCCATTTTTCAGAGAATATGAATGAGAACACAAAAACATTTATTTCACTCATGGTTAGTGTTTGGCTGAAACCATTTATTATCAATCAACTGTGTTTACTCTTTTTAAATCATAATGACAACGTAAACTACCCAAATTACCCCAATCAAAAGTTGACATACCCTGGTGATTTTGGTCGGATAACATGCACACAAGTTGACATAAAGGGGTTTGAATGGCAATTAAAGGTAACCATCCTCACCTGTGATCTGCTTGCTTGTAATTAGTGCGTGTGTGTATATAAGGTCAATGAGTTTCTGGACTCCTGACAGACCCTTGCATCTTTCGTCCAGTGCTGCACTGACATTTCTGGATTCTGAGTCATGGGGAAAGCAAAAGAATTATCAAAGGATCTGCGGAAAAAGGTAGTTGAACTGTATAAAACAGGAAAGGAATATAAAAATAAATCCAAGGAATTGAGAATGCCAATCAGCAGTGTTCAAACTCTAGTCAAAAAGTGGAAAATTAGGGATTCTGTTGAAACCAAACCACGGTCAGGTAAACCAACTAAAATTTCAGCCACAACTGCCAGGAAAATTGTTCGGGATGCAAAGAAAAACCCACAAATAACTTCAGGACCCTCTGAAAACATGTGGTGTGGCTGTTTCAAGATGTACAATAAGGAGGCGCTTGAAGAAAGATGGGCTACATGGTCGCCAGAAGAAAGCCATTAGTACGCAAATGCCAAAAAGTATCCCGCTTACAATACGCCAAACAGCACAGAGACAAGCCTCAAACCTTCTGGCACAAAGTCATTTGAAGTGATGAGACCAAAATTGAGCTTTTTGGCCACAACCATAAACCCTACATTTGGAAAGGGGTCAACAAGGCCTGTGAAACATGGAGGTTGATCGCTGAAGTTTTGGGGATGTGTGAGCTACCAAGGCACAGGAAATTTGGTCAAAATTGATGGCAAGATGAATGCAGTATGTTATCAAAAAATACTGGAGGAACATTTGCATTCATCAGCCAGGAAGCTGCACATGGGACATACTTGGACATTCCAACATGACAATGATCCAAAGCACAAGGCCAAGTTGACCTGTCATTGGCTACAACAGAATAAAGTGAAGCTCCTGGAGTTGCCATCTCAGTCTCCTGACCTCAATATCATTGGGTCACTCTGAGGAGATCTCAAACATGCAGTTCATGCAAGACAGCCCAAGAATTTCCATTAACTGGAGGCTTTTTCCTAGAGGAATGGGCAGCTTTAGCATCTGAGAAGATAAAGAGCCTCATCCACAAATACCACAAAAGACTTCAAGCTGTCATTGTTGTTAAAGGGGGCAATACATGGTATTAAGAACTGGGGCATGTGAACTTTTGATCAGGGCCATTTGGGTAGTTTCTGATGTCATTATGATTTAAAAAGAGTAAACACAGTTAATTGATAATAAATGGCTTCAGCCAAACACTCACCATGAGTGAAAGAAATGTTTCTGTGTAGAGTTGAGCAGACACCTGGAAGTTCGGGTTCATCGGGTTCGGCCGAACTTCACGAAAAAGTTTGGGTTCGGTACCGAACTTGACCCAAACTTGACCCCGGACCCCGAACCCCATTGAAGTCAATGGTGACCGAAAGTTTTGGGCACAAAAATGGCTGTAAAAAAGTCCTGGAAAGGGCTAGAGGGCTGCAAAAGGAAGCAAAATGGGTGTAAGAGTAGGACAAGTTCCCTGCAAACAAATGTGGATAGGGAAATAACTTAAAATCACATCAAAAAAAAAATGGAGGAGGAGGTGGATGAGGAGTAGGAGGTTGAGTAGGCCGTGACCATGGCAGTGTATGTGGAAGTGGTGGTGGAGGAGGAGGTAACCAACACTGTTTTTTGTTTGTTTGGTTTTTTTTGTAATTGGGGTGGCCCCCAAAATATTGAGACATATTAAAAAAAAACAAGTATACCAATGGCTGGTTGAGGCCGGTCTAAATGTCTATTCTGCACAAGGTACAGACAAGTCTTGTGGGATGCATGCGTGGTTCATTTTAATAAACGTTAGCTTGTCCATGTTGGCTGTTCACAGGCGGCTGCGGTTGTCTGTGATAACGCCCCCTGCCGTGCTAAACACACGTTCAGACAACACACTGGCTGCAGGGCAGGCCAGCACCTCCAAGGCATAAAGGGCAAGCTCAGGCCATGTGCCCAATTTGGAGACCCAGAAGTTGAATGGGGCAGACCCATCAGTCAGTACATGTAGGCGTGTGTACACATACTGTTCCACCATGTTGCTGAAATGCTGCCTCCTGCTAAGACGTTGCCTATCATCTGGTGGTGCTGTTTGTTGTGGCGTGCTGCTGACAAAGCTTTTCCACACTTCGGCCATGCTAACACTGCCTTCTGAGGTGCTGGCGGAGCCACAGCTGCATTGGCAACCTCTTTCTCCTCCTCTGCCTTGGCCTTGTGCTTCCACTGAGCCCCCGGTGTCATTTGGGAATACCCTCAGCAGCGCATCTACCAGCTTGCGCTAGTAGCCGCGCATCTTCCAATAAAGCTCCAGTGAGGGAATTAAGGATGGCACGTTGTCCTTGTAATGAGGATCCAGCAGGGTGGCCACCAAGTAATCAGCACAAGTTAAAATGTGGGCAACTCGGCTGTGGTTGAGCAGGCACTGCAGCATGTAGTCGCTCATGTATGCCAGGCTGCCCAGAGGCAAAGACAAGCTGTCCTCTGTGGAAGGTGTATCATCTGTGTCCTTCGTATCCCGCCAGCCACACTCCAGTGATGCCCACGAGCTGCGTTGGGTGCAACCCTGCTGTGAACACGGTTCCTCCTCATCATCCTCGTCCTCCTCATCCTTCAGAACTGTGCCCTGGCTTGAAAATTTTTTACCTGGCCTATGCTGGTGCAGGAAACCACCCTCCGAGCCACTTGTGAATGACTGGCCTGATAACTGTGGAAATGACCCCTCTTCCTCCTCCTCTTCCTCCTGTGCCACATCCTCTTCCATCAGCACCCGAAGTGTTTTTTCAAGGAGACATAGAAATGGGACAGTAACTCTGAGAACAGCATCATCAGCACTGGCCATGTTGGTGGAGTACTCGAAACACCGCAATATGGTACACAGGTCTCGCATGGAGGCCCACTCATTGGTGGTGAAGTGGTGCTGTTCCGCAGAGCGACTGACCCATGCGCGCTGCAGCTGAAACTCCACTATTGCCTGCTGCTGCTCACACAGTCTCTCCAGCATGTGCAAGGTGGAGTTTCACCTTGTGGGCACGTCTCATAGGAGGCGGTGAGAGGGAAACCTGAAGTTCCGCTGCAGCACAGACAGGCAAGCAGCAGCAGGGTGAGAACGCCGAAAAACGCGCACAGACGGCCCGCACTTTCTGCAGCAGCTCTGACATATCCGGGTAGTTTTTTAGAAATTTCTGCACCACCAAATTCAGCACATGCACCAGGCAAGGGATGTGCATCAAACTGGCTAGGCCCAGAGCTGCTACGAGATTTCGCCCATTATCGCACACCACCAGGCCGGGCTTGAGGCTCAGTGGCAACAACCACTCATCGGTCTGTTTTTCAATGCCCACCCACAGCTGCTGCGCAGTGTGGGGTTTATCCCCCAAACATATCAGTTTTAAAACAGCCTGCTGTCGTTTCCCCCTGGATGTACTGAAGTTGGTGGTGAAGGTGTTACGCTGACCGGATGAGGAGGTGGTAGAGGAGGAGGAAGCGCAGTTGGAGGAGGAGGCAACAGGAGGCAAAGAGAAATGCCCTGCAATCCTCGGTGGTGGAAGGACATGCGCCAAACGGCTAGCCGCCTCAGGCCCACCCGGCACTACATTTGCCCAGTGTGCAGTTAGCAAGATATAGCATCCCTGCACGTGCTTACTGGTCCACGTATCAGTGGTTATGTGGACCTTGCCACAGATGGCGTTGCACAGTGCTCACTTGATCTCGTCCCCGACTTGTTTTTGCAGGGAAGGGAGGGCTCGCCTGGAAAAGTAGTGGCGGCTGGGAAACACATACTGTGGGACAGCCACCGCCATTAGGTTTTTAAAACTGTCCATGCCCAGCAGACAGAATGACAGCATTTCAAAGGCCAGGAATTTTTAAATGCTGGCATTCAGGGCCAGGGATCATGGGTGGGTAGGGGGGTACTTCCTCTCTCTCTCCAGTGTTTGGGAGATGGAGAGCTGTAAGCTTCCATGGGACCATGTGGAAATGCTTGGGGACGGTAGCGGACATGGTGGCGTTACTGTCATTACGTTTGTTTGTTGGGTGGCAGGTGATACTGGCACTGTAGAGGTGGAGGAAGAGGCTGAGGCAGCAGCAGAAGAGGAGGCAGGAGGAGGCCGAGACCTTTCTTGGATTTTGAGGTACTTTTTCCACTGCAGCTCATGCTTTGAATTTAGATGCCTGGTCATGCAGGTTGTACTCAAGTTTAGAACATTTATGCCTCGCTTCAGGCTCTCATTGCACAGTGTGCAAACCACTCGTGTCTTGTCGTCAGCACATTGTCTGAAGAACTACCATGCCGGGGAACGCCTTTGAGCTGCCTTTGGTGTGCTAGGTCCCTGGGTGCAGTGGGTAGTAGCAGGCGTACTGTCTAGGGTACGGTCGCTCCGCTTTTGCAACCTGCTTCCTCTTTTGCTGTGCTGGTGCCTCTGTGCGACCACCACCTCTTCCTCCAAACTGCACAAGTCACTCGCATGACCTTCATTCCATGTGGGGTCTAGGACCTCATCATCCTCCTCCACATCATCTTCCACCCACCCTTCAACACTGCCCTCCTTGTCAGTCTGCACACTGTGGAAAGCCGCAGCAATTGGCACCTGTGTTTCGTAATCATCAGAGACGTGCTGCGGTGGTGTTTCCATGTCCTCATCCTGCAACAGAAGTGGTTGGGCATCGGTGCACTCAATGTCTTCCACTTCTGGGGCAGGGCTATGTGGATGACCCACGTAAAGCACACCAGGAGAGTCATCAAAAAGCATAAGAGACTGCTGCATGACTTGGGGCTCAGACTGCTTGGCTGATTTGCAAGGGGCTGAGGTGAAAGATAGATGGCCATGGGGTTCAGATGCCAACTCTGAGCTCTCATCAAGGGGCCGGGTGGTAGACAATGTGAAGGAACTGGAGGCATTGTCAGCCACCCAATCTACTAACGCCTGTACTTGTTCTGGCCTCACCATTCGTTGGGCGGCATTTGGGCCTACCATATAACGTTGAAGGTTCTGTCGGCTACTTGCACCTGAGGAAGGTGTTTCACTTGTGCGTGTAGCTGGCACAAATCAACCACGTCCTCTCCTTGCAACAGGAACTTCACCAACACCACCAACACCAGCAGCACCAGCAGCACCACGACCACGTCCCTCATTTGACGCTCTCCTCCTTCTGGATGCAAATGTACTATGTAGCACTATTAATTAATACAAAAAAAAAGAATAATAAGTTCTTATTTTTTTTTGAAAACAGGAACGTGGACGCACTTTTTATTTTTGTGCAAGAAATGCACTGCTCACACCAGCAGCAGGAACAATAATCTGTCCCTCACAGTAGCAGCAGGAACCTCTCCCTATAGCACTATGAGATGATTTTAGAATAATAATCTGTCCCTCACACCACCAGTAAACTGTACCTAGTCCAGTATCAGATGGTTTTAGAACGCTAATCTTTCGCCTCACAGCACCACCAATAACCTGTCTGTAATGCAGGATGAGATGATATTAGATCGGTTATCTATCCCTCACAGCACTAGTAAACTGTACCTAGTCCAGTATCAGATGGTTTTAGAATGCTAAGCTTTCCCCTCACAGCACCGCCAGTTACCTGTCTGTAATGCATGATGAGATCATATTAGATCGGTAATATATCCCTCACATCACTAGTAAACTGTACCTAGTCCAGTATCAGATGGTTTTAGAATGCTAAGCTTTCTCCTCACAGCACCGCCAGGAACCTGTCTGTAATGCAGGATGAGATCATATTAGATCAGTAATCTATCCCTCACAGCAGCGGTAGCCTGCTCTCCCTACACTAGCCTGAGACTATGTGACACCTGGCACTACGTGACTCCAGCTCATATAGAGGCTGAGTCACATGATGCACTGGCCAATCACAGCCATGCCAATAGTAGGCATGGATGTGATGGCTTCTAAGGGCAAACAAGTGAAACACTTGTTGATTGGCTGCCCTGCAGCTATTCAACAGGCGGCAAAAATAGTCTGAGTCACATGATGCACTGGCCGATCACAGCCATGCCATTAGTAGGCATGGCTGTGATGGCTTCTAAGGGCAAACGAGTGAAACGCTTGTTGATTGGCTGCCCTGCAGCTATAGAAAAGGCGCAAAAAATACCCAAATACCGAACCCGGACTTTTTTCAAATGTCCAGTTTTCGGGGCACGGACACCCCAAAGTCTGGTACGAACCTGAACTTTACAGTCTGGGTTCGCTCAACTCTATTTCTGTGTTATTACGAATATTCTGTGAAAAATGGCCAAGAAATCATAAATTCTGCCAGGGTATGTAAACTTATGAGCAAAATTGTATATATATACTAGACTGTACATATTTTAACCACTTTAAGACCAAGGCTGTTTTTTGGGTTCGGTGGTTACAAGTTAAAAGCATTTTTTTTTGCTATAAAATTACTTAGAACCCCCAAACAATATATATTTTTTTCTAACACCCTAGAGAATAAAATGGCGGCCATTGCAAAACTTTATGTCACACCGTATTTGCGCAGCGGTCTTACAAGTGTGATTTTTTTTGAAAAAATTTAGTTTTTTGAGTTACAATATAACAAAACAGTAAAGTTAGGCCAATTTTTTTCCATATTGTGAAAGATAATGTTACGCCGAGTAAAATGATACCCAACATGTCATGCTTTAAAATTGCGTCCGCTCGCGGAATGGCAACAAACTTTGCATCATAAAAATCTCCATTGGCGACGTTTAAAAAATTCTACAGGTTAGCATTTTTGAGTTACAGAGGAGGTCTAGTGCTATAATTATTGCTCTCACTCTAACGATCGCGGCGATACCTCATATGTGTGGTTTGCACACCATTTTCATATGTGGGCGGGACTTAAGTATGCGTTCGCTTCTGCGCGCGACCTCGCAAGGACGGTGTGCGTTAAATTTATTTTTTTTTCTTACTTATTTATTTTACTTTTTATTTTTTATTTTTACACTGTAATTTAAAACAAAAAAGATCACTTTTAATCCTATTACAAGAAATGTAAACATTCCTTGTAATAGAAAAAAGCATGCCAGGACCTCCCAAATATGAGATCTGGGGTCAAAAAGACCTCAGATCTCATATTTACACTTCAATGCAAAAAAAAAAACAACATTTTGAGCAAAATGACAACCCCAAAAAAAAAGTCCCCTTTAAGACCGTTGGGCGGAAGCGACTTGTGACATAGCTTCCGCCCAGCCATGTTATGGAGCCGAGTAAGCGGCTTCAGCCGCTCATTCGGCTCACGGACACTGGGGGGAACGGGCGCGATCATCTCCGCCGCTGCCGGTGGGTCCGGTAAGCGACGGAGGTGACCGGAAAGCGGCGGGGGGGGCACCTCTCCCGCTGCTGATAAAAGTGATCTTGCGGAGATTCCACCGCTAAGACCACTTTTATCAGACGTAGAATCGTCTGCTGAAAAAAAAGATACCGGGGTTATGGTAGCTATCTGCTACCATAACAACAGTATTCCACTTCAAACTGCCGCCGTCAGACGACGGCGGGCGGTCCGGAAGTGGTTAAGACACCACGTTACGTAGTGTACTATATACCGTATACCACTGAATGCACTGATATATAGTGTAGACTCAATACGCTGTGTGTGTGTGTGTGTGTGTGTGTGTATATATATTAGATTGTATATATTATAAGACACCACGTCAAGTAGTGTACTATATACCGTACACCCCCGAATGCACTGATATATAGTGTACTCTCAATACTCTGTGTGTATATATATACACACACTAAGCTGTATATATTTTAATACACCACGTTAAGTGTACTATATACCGTATGTACACCCCCGAATGCACTGATATATAGTGTACACTCAATACGCTGTGTGTGTGTATATATATATATATATATACACTGTAAGACTGTATATATATATACATATATATATATTATGTGACAGCCGGCAGGTAAAGACGCCTGGTTGCGTGCAGGATGGCAGGTACATCTGCCCAAGATTCAAAGTGTATACAAACTTATTCTACTAGGGGGAGTGCTGAGTCTTGCAGGGGTGGAGGTAATGAGTCCAACTGGGTTGAGCTGGCTCATTAAGACCTCTACATAAACTCCCAGCAAGCATAGGTGAGTGCTCCACCCTGGAACCAGGTTCTGTGTCATGTCAACAGACTGGGGAGTGTAACAGCTTGTCTGGTAAGCAGCCTGTGTGGCTGACTGTTCAGTGAGAGATAGGAGCTAGGTACAGCGGTAAGCTGTACAGAGCTGACAGACAGGGAAACCTATTGTGTAGTCAGTGGCCAAGTGGCCTAGGATTTAATTTGTTGTTTGTTTTTGTTTTGCTGTTTTTCACATTGTATCTAGTGAGAATAAACTACCTTTTTGTTTTTTCTTTGAAACTTCTGTCTCGCTGTGCCTAAATTGTGTAGTGTACCCTTCCAGGGGGTCAAACACACCCGCTGCCGAGCTAACTCCCTTACAGTGGTGGAGGAAGCTAGGGGCAGTTTTTTTTGTGAAAGGCCAGCATGGAAGAAATACTGAGACAGCTTGCTGTAGCGAATGCTAATCAGCAACAAACGAATGCTAGTCTGTAACAAACTAATGCTAGTCTACAACAAGCAAATGCTAATCAGCAGCGAGCTCTACAGCAAAGTATGGAATCACAGCAACGAGCCCCGCAACAACCTGAGGCTCGCTTAATTGAGCTGTTGCAGAAGCAAGAGCAGAGACTTCAACAGCAAATAGGTACTTGGCTACAGAGAACCTGACCACCTCTCCCAGGGACTCACGGACTTTCCACCCTAAGACCAGACCATCCCCAGCGGCGGGTAAGATGACTTCAAGGGGTAGGGTGGAGAGAGTGAGAGGGTGGGAAGTTTGCATAATGTATGGCGACCGCAATCAAAGTCGCAGGAAGCAGCGAAAAAGTTTATTTGTTATCGTTGCCGGCAAGAGGGACATATTGCAGCCAATTGCCCAGTTGTGGATGAGCCTATGGAATGTGACTATCTAAGAGACAGACGTCAGTCGCTGTTTGCGACAGTTGCATGCACTGCCACTCCGGGAACTGAAAAGCATTTATGCAAAATGTGTATTAATGATAAAAATGTTGTTGTGTTGCTAGATTCAGGTAGTCTGGTGACATTGATCAAAGCTGAATTAGTTACTACAGAGGTCTCTAGGAATAACAAGGTGGCTGTTATTTGTGTACATGGGGACACCAGAGAGTATCCTGTGGCAAAAGTGTTTTTTGAGACTCCCAAAGGTACCCTAACTCATCAGGTGGGGTTGGTGCCTCACTTACCACATGATGCTATTGTGGGGAGGGATTTTCCAAAATTCTGAGAACTCTGGGATGGTCCTGAACCCCCCACAGAGGCCACTAGAGGCCAGGAAGAGGAATCCCAGGTATCATCTGATGATGGTGAGACCTCTCTTGATTTTCCCTTGTCGGTGTTGGCAGGAGAGACTCGGGAAACTGGGGAGGAACCAACATCTTCAGACAAAAACATGCCGTCTGTAGAGTTCTCTCATTTAGAGGTTCACGGGGAAAATTTTGCCACAGAACAGGTAAAAGACCCCACCCTGATAAAGGCATGGGAAAATGTGGTAAAGATGGATGGTGAATTAGTGAACCCAGATCAGTCTTGCGGTTACCCATACTTTATGGTGGAAAGGGATCTGTTGTATCGGGTTGCCCAAAAGGTGGATGAAACCATTGAGCAACTTGTGGTACCCAAACCCTATAGGAAGTTTGTATTGGAATTAGCCCATGGGCACATTTTGGGAGGTCATTTGGGGGCAGAGAAAACCACAGAGAGAGTATTGCAAAGGTTCTATTGGCCTGGGGTCATGAAGGAAATAGAAAATTATTGTTCCTCCTGCCCTGTGTGTCAGAAGTCGTTACCTTTGTCGCATTTCCGTAACCCACTGGTACCTCTCCCCACCATTGAGGTTCCCTTTGAGAGGATCGCAATGGATTTGGTTGGTCCGATACTGAAGTCCGCTAGGGGGCATCAGTACATTTTGGTCATAATGGACTATGCCACCCGCTATCCTGAAGCGATCCCTCTTAGAAATACCTCCGCCAAGACGATAGCCGAAGAGCTATTTATGGCCTTCAGGTCAGTATTTGTAAGGAATTGCTTACAGACCAGGGTACCCCATTTATGTCCAGGGTAATGAAAGAGCTGTGCAAGTTGCTTAAAGTGGCACAATTACGTACATCCGTGTATCACCCTCAAACAGATGGGTTGGTTGAAAGGTTCAACAAAACCCTAAAACAAATGTTAAAAAATGTGGTGGATCGAGATGGAAAGGATTGGGACTTTTTAATACCCTACTTGATGTTTGCTATTTGGGAAGTACCACAATCCTCTACTGGGTTCTCGCCCTTCGAGTTACTCTATGGGAGACACCCAAGAGGGCTGTTGGATATCGCCAAGGAAACTTGGGAAAGTGAGAGTTCTCCACACCGGAGTGTGATTGAGCATGTTGCTCTAATGCAAGATAGAATTGCACAAGTAGTGCCAATCCTCAAGGTACACTTGGCCCAAGCACAGTTAGCACAGCAAAGGCCAAGACCCATACTTTTTCACCCAGGGGATAGGTTGTTGGTACTAATCCCTACGGTCAAAAGCAAATTCCTGGCCAAATGGCAGGGCCCTTATGAGATAATTGAACAAGTGAGTGAGGTGAACTACAGGGTCAGACAACCAGGACGGCGAAAGCCAGAACAGATATACCACATTAAGCTGGAGGGATAGGGAATCCCTAGTCGCAGAAACCTTGGTGTCGCAGACTCAGTCCGATTGCTTAATTCCTGAGGTGGGAATAGTAATAACCTTATCAAAACCCCAAAAACAGGAGGTGAAAGAGTTTGTGCTCTGCAACAGAGAGGTGTTCTCTGAGCTGCCGGGACAAACATCTGGGGTAGAGCATGACATTATCATCCCACCAGGTGAAAGGGTAAAACTAAAGCCCTATCAAATACCGGAGGCCTGAAGGGAGTCAATACGAGGGGAAGTTCAACGAATGCTTGAATTAGGTGTGATAGAAGAGTCCCAGAGTGACTGGTCCAGCCCAATCATTTTAGTGCCCAAACCCGATGGGAGTTGGCGATTTTGTAACGATTTCTGGCAGTTGAATAAAGTTACAAAGTTTGACACCTACCCCATGCCATGCATAGATGAACTGATCGACCGGCTGGGAACAGGCTGATATATGACGACCCTTGTTCTCACCAAGGGGTATTGGCAAATTCCCCTAGCTGAGTCAGCGAAGGAGAAAATGGCATTTGTAACACCAGAGGGGGCATTCCAGCATAAAAGAATGCCATTTGGGTTACAAAATGCACCAGCCACATTCCAGCGGAAAATGGACAAAATTCTGAGGCCCCGTCAGAAGTAAGCTGCAGCCTACTTGGACGATGTGATCATCCACAATACGGATTGGGCCTCACATCTGCCAAAAGTGCAAGCTGTACTAGATTTCATAAGGGAAGCTGGGTTCACGGCTAATCCAAAAAAGTGTACCATTGGACAGTAAGAGGCCAAATATTTGGGGTACACTATTGGGAGGGGAGTGATATAACCACAAATCAACAAAGTGGAAGCCATAAATAGCTGGCCGTGCCCCAACAGCAAGAAGCAGGTTCGAGCATTCCTCGGAATTGCTGGATACTATCAGCGATTCATTCCTCACTTTGCTTTGCAGGCTGTGCCCCTGACCAACCTAACAAAAGGGAAAGAGTCTTCCATGGTGAAATGGACTCCGGAGGCTGAAGCAGCCTTTCAGGCTTTAAAGAAAGCCTTATGTAGCCAACCAGTGCTGTACTCACCTGACTTTGCTAAGGACATTGTGGTACAGACTGATGCGTCAGACATAGGCTTAGGAGCAGTGTTGTCCCAGGTCTGGAATGGAGAAGAGCACCCAGTCATTTATCTTAGCAGGAAACTGAAACCCTACGAAGAAAATTATGCCACAATTGAAAAAGAGTGTCTAGCGGTGAAATGGGCACTAGACTCCCTGCGATACTATTTGCTGGGTAGACACTTTGATCTGATTACAGATCACACACCCTTAAAGTGGATGGTTCCAAACAAGGAGACCAATAGAAGAGTAAATCGTTGTGAAGCATCGCCCTGGGGTTCAAATGGGGAACGTGGATGCTCTATCTCGGATACCTGCGTAGCTGGCTGCGTGTGTCCCAAACCCCAGTTTGAAACAAGAGGGGGGGTATGTGACAGCCGGCAGGTAGACGCCTGGTTGCGTGCAGGATGGCAGGTACATCTGCCCAAGATTCAAAGTGTATATAGACTTATACTACTAGGGGGAGTGCTGAGTCTTGGGGGGTAGGGGGGTATATATATATTCTTGTACTGCCTGCACTAACTGACTGTATATGGATCGCTCTATCTATCTATCTATCTATCTATCTATCTATCTATCTATCTATCTATCTATCTATCTAGTATATATATTCAGTCTACACTAAACTGCCTGTACTAACTGACTGTATATAGATCGCCCTATCTATCTATTTAATATGTTTTTTCACAATGCACACTGCACAGCTAGCTACACTGAACTTCCTGCACATCGCTACCTAAGCTATCTCCGCGTTCAACACACTATATAGAGCCGCTGTATAAGCGACTTTATATAGCGTTGGGCATGAATTGAGGCTGCTGAGCAGTGATTGGCTAAAGGCATCCTGCCTTTAGCCAATCATATCTCTCACAGCAGAGCGCTCTGTGATTGGCCAAAGCATGCAGGTCATGTGCTTGCTTTGGCCAATCAGTTCACGGCATTTCCCCCGCCATTGGAATGCATTATGGGGCGCTCGAAGTTCCCGCGAAAGCCACATAATGTTTGGGATGCGCCGAACAGGTGAACCCCCGATGTTCGAGTCCAACATTCGTTCGACTCAAACCAGGGGCCTGTCCCTATTGGCTATCAATGGAGAGGCAGGCGTCCCAAACCACACTGTTGATTTTCTAATGTGGCCACCCCCAAAACTCAGGCCTCCTGTTCTGACCCCTACCCTATCACATTCCCTAGCCTTATGTGACCACTTATATATAAACCCTTCTCTGGTCTCTTCATTCCGTCCACTAGCACATTTATTCCACAACCCTGATTTCCTCCCAGGTGCAAACATCCTAGCTTTCAAATACTGGCTAAACAAAGGCCTGTACAGAATAGGACAGTACTTTACATCAGCAGGACCAATCTCAGTCGAATATTGTGTTAGAAAACTTGAAATGCCCAATTCAGAAAGGTTTAGATACACTCAAATATCTAATTTCCTTCATCTCATTTGGCCTAATAAACCGAACCCTCCTGGAGCCAATCAACAAGCGTTTCACTTGTTTGCCCTTAGAAGCTACCTACTAATGGCATGGCTGTGATTGGCCAGTGCATCATGTGACCCAGCCTCTATATAAGCTGGAGTCATGTAGTACTACATGTCACATCATCTCATACTAGTGTAGGGAGAGGATGCTGCTGCTGGTGTGAGGGACAGATTAGCGTTATAAATTAATCTCATACTGGTGTAGGGAGAGGTTCCTGCTGCTGGTGTGAAGGACAGATTAGCATTATAAAATCATCTCATACTGGTATAGGAAGAGATTCCTGCTGCTGGTGTGAGGGACAGATTAGCGTTATAAAATCATCTCATACTGGTGTAGGGAGGTGGTTCCTGCTGCTGGTGTGAGGAACAGATTAGCGTTATAAAATCATCTCATACTGGTGTAGGAAGAGGTTCCTGCTGCTGGTGTGAGGGACAGATTACCGTTATAAAATCATCTCATACTGGTGTAGGGAGAGGATCCTGCTGCTGGTGTGAGGGACAGATTAGCATTATAAAATCATCTCATTCTGGTGTAGGGAGAGGTTACTGCTGCTGGTGTGAGGGAGAGATTAGCGTTATAAAATCATCTCATACTAGTGTAGGGAGAGGTTACTGCTGCTGGTGTGAGGGACAGATTAGCGTTATAAAATCATCTCATACTGGTGTAGGGAGAGGTT
>BLSH010015944.1:0-10516 GCA_018402905.1 Glandirana rugosa
CCTCTTTGTAGGCTGTTAAACCTCTGCTCGCTACTATATTGCCAAGGTCGTCTTTTGTGTGTTTCATGTAATCTGATTCTTGTGCTTTTGTTGATGGATCTTTTAAAGCCAAACCGGCAGCCACATAAGGTGGGGGGTCCTCCTCTACAGAGTCTTCTAGCCAAACGTAGTAAATTTGGGCAGTACCCTTAGTAAACATCTCCGTCAAGCCAGTTTCATTTGCTAATTTAGCTTCTGTCTCCCATGTGCAAGCTATTCTCCACGTTCCTTCACTGCACAGTAGTGGGCCATAATCGTGCAGAAAAGTCATACAGCAGAAAAGTTTGCCATACTTGTAAATTAAAAGTCCCTTCAGATTTTAAAGCCTTAGCTGTTCCTTTTGTCCATTCTACCCATTTATCTAGGGGCTCAGTATAGGCGGAACCGTACCTTCGATTCATATATTCTCTAGCGCCCATCGTGCGCTGGGCATTTTCTGAGGGTCTCTCACCCTTCACTCCCTTTTTTAAATGAATGCCCATAATGACTGACCAGTCTTTTCTCTGCCTATACCCTCTTGCCTCTAAAACAAATAGTACAGCAAATCTGCAGATTTACAAGAATAGTCTCCACTTATCGCCGTGGATAGAAAGGATTTATGACAATAGACAAAACACTCACTAAGAGACCCTCCTCGTCTCTTCTCTTTTCTGTGGGTTTTATCTGTCCCTACCATGCGCCTCTGACCCAGGCCGCCTACAAGGAGTCAATGCTGGGAACTGCAGGCGTTTATCCTTATCCACACAGTCCATCCTGTGAATGGGGACACAAACACTTTCACACACACACACGTTATCTAACCAGAAAGGTCAGAGATTGGTCTGGTTTCCTTGAGAACCGACAGATATATTACATAGGACAGGCAGAAAATATAGCAAGCTTAAGGACAGCTTACCTAGCCGGCTTTTAGAGGTCTGCGTTCCCGATGATCCCGATTAAAGTGCGGTTCCTTCCGGAGACTCTGCCAACTCCTGGCTGGCTCACCAAACTGTTATGGGAAATTTCTGGTTGTAACTCTAAAAATAAAAGTTAGGTTTGCAATTGCAGGAACAGATCCACAGAACGCAATATCTGTGTTTAAAATGTCCGTTCTGACAAAATTTATTATTACATGATATTTTATACATAGATAAGAAAGGGGTGGTGTGAGATGTTATTAACCACTTCCTTACTGGGCACTTAAACCCCTCTCCTGCCCAGACCGATTTTCAGTTTTTAGCGCTGTCACTCTTTGAATGACAATTGCGCGGTCGTGCGACGTTGTACCCAAACAAAATTGGCGTCCTTTTTTTCCTGCAAATAGAGCTTTCTTTTGGTGGTATTTGATCACCTCTGTGGTTTTTATTTTTTGCGCTATAAACAAATAAAGAGCGACGATTTTGAAAAAAGAACAATATTTTTTACTTTTTGCTATAATAAATATCCAAAAATAAAAAACACATTTATTCATCAGTTTAGACCAACATATATTCTTCTACATATTTTTTGGTAAAAAAAAAATCGCAATCGGCGTATATTGATTGGGTTGTGCAAAAGTTATAGCGTCTACAAACTATGGACATTGGTTTATGGCGTTTTTTATTTTTTTAATTTTTTTTTACTGATATTGGCGGCTATCTGCAATTTTTATCGGGACTGTGATATTGCGGAGGACATGTTGGACATTTTTGACACTTTTTTGGGACCAATGACATTTATACAGCAATCAGATCTAAAAATAGCCACTGATTACTGTTTAAATGTCATTGGCAGGGAAGGGGTTAACCAGCAGGGGGCAGTGAAGGGGTTGAATGTGTTCCCTGGGTGTGTTCTAACTGTGGGGGGGTGGGGTTGGCAAGGGCATAACAGATCTAACTGATCCCAGTGACAGGGATCAGTAGATCTGGCATGCCCCCCCTCACAGAATGGGGAACCGCCGTGTTTACATCTGCGGTTCCCCGTTCTGGCTCTCTGTGAGCCGATCGCAGGTCTCCGGCAGACATCGGGTCCACCCGACCCACGGGCACGCTCACACGGCTGGTGCCAGTGAGAGCTGGTGAGAGCATGCCCAGCATGAGCTGAAGGGGAGGATGTCTATTGATGGGAATAATAGGGGATGCCATGTGTTCAGAGAGTATCCAGCAGTGGACACAAGGCTCTCCTGTTCTGTAGAGTAATTTGGGAAAGATCTTGAAAAAGTTTTATTTCCATATATTGGTTTTAGATCTGGCCCCTCTCCTGCGCTTTACGCAGAATGTCATCCTTGAGAGGAAAATTAACCAGACAGCAGATAACATCTCAGGTTGGATCTGTTTCCCCATGTCTGGGACATAAGGCTCTATGGATTCTCTCTATGTCAGGATTCTGGCAGGAGTGTAAGAAAATCATTAAAAATGGCGCTTAGTGTTTGCTCCAGGGTAGATGGATCCACCACCTCAGGCAATCCTCTAATCCTGATATTGTGCCTGCAACCCTGATTATCGAACTCTTCAAGATGTTTGTGCATCTCCAGGAGTTGTGGCAACTGTGAGTCATAGGACCTCTGCACTTGACGTCTGTCATCAGCAGGTATACTGTTCTATGTCACTGAAGTGGGAAGCAATTGCCTGTACATCGGTCCGGAGGTCAGTGATTGCCGCCATCAGAGTAGTCTTGATGTCTGTTGCCATCATGTGTAAGTAAAACAGGCTGGGAGACAGCGTGGATGGCATGGAGCCTGCTCACCCTGCTTTCTGCTAGATCTAGACATGTGCACGTCCGAAAAAAACGTTTTTTTTGTTTTCGTTTTTGCCGGGGGGTTTTTATTTGTTTTCTCGTCTTCGTTTTTTGGGGGTTTTTTTCTTCTTTTTTTTGTTTTTTTTTTCATTTTTCGGATTTTTCATTATGATCGAAATTCATTATTTCAAATAAATTAGTAAATTTGAAAATATTCACATTTGGTTTGTTCCATTCGTATAGATGCGGTATTCGTTATTATCAGGAATTCGGAAACATTTGTTTACTAACCGGCAGACAAATTTGAAAGGGAATTCTAATACCTAACTAATTTAATAGTTTATAACCACTATTATAGTTTTTGTTATTATTATTTATTATTAATAAATAATAATAAAAAAACTATAATAATGGTTAATAGTTCATTATGTTCACTAACAGCCAAATTTGAAAGGAAATTTAAATACCAACCTATAATTTAATAGAATAAATATTATTATAGTTTTTATTATTATTATTATTAATAATAATAAATAATAATTATAAAAAAACTATAATAATGGTTATAAACTATTAAATTATAGGTAGGTATTAGAATTTTCTTTCAAATTATATTATTATAATTATAATAGAAATTATCCAAATGTTTTTTTGTTCTTTAGGATTTTCAAATTTTTGGATTTCCGTTTTTATTTTTGGATTTTAGCTCTTTTGTATTTTTGTATTTTCGTTCTTTTGAATTTTCGTTCCTACTTTTGGATTTTATTTCTTTTGTATTTTCAGATTTTCGTTCTTATTTTCGTTCTTTTGAATATTCAGATTTTCGATCTTACTTTCAGATTTTCATTCTTTCAAATTTTCGGATTTTTGTTCTTATTTTTGGATTTCCATTCTTTCGAATTTTTGAATTTCGGATTTTCATTTATTCTGATTTTCGAATTTCGGATTTTTGTTCATTCGGGTTTTCAAAGTTTGGATTTTCATTCTTTTCAAAAATTCAGGAAACAAACTTTCATTAATCGAACGTCTCCGAATTAACGAAAATTCAGAATTTTGACGAAAAACGAATGCATAACGAAACAAATTGCACATGTCTAGCTGAATGATTGGAGCCGCTGCTGGGAGAGTGTGGTGTTGTGGCCTGTGTCTCCACATGGCTCTCAAAGCGTTGTGAGCAAAACAACTCTGGGATGTTCCGGCTCAACTTGGTCCCGGTCTCCCGTGGTGTGCGGGGAGTAGAGGCACTCCAGTGGGACCTGCCCATATTGAAAGGGTCTGTAGGGACTCCCAAAAAAGTGAATATTGGTCCTCCTTGTGCGAGAGCTTCCAGTTCAAGCTGCCATCTGCAACCACGGCCAAGCTACGCCCCAAAAATGCAATTTTTTACCACAAGTTTTTGGAAAATGCAGAAAAAAATTGCAATTTATTTTTTTTTACATAAAGTTGTTAATTAAGAAGATATTCCTTACACACAGCATAGGCATACTTAGAATTACACCCCTATGTACATTTTGCTATTTCTTCTGAGTATGGCGATACCACATGTGTGAGACGTTTTCGCAACCTAGCCCCATAGAGAGGCCCAAAATCCAACTAGCACCTTTAGACTATCTAGGGGCATAATTTATGCATTTAATAATGATCAGGGACACTGTAACTCATGTGGCGGTGATCAGTGATACTGTAATTGGTATGGCAGTGATTAGGGGATAATATGATTTGTGTAGTGAGAATGGTGTGGCGGTGATCAGGGACAATGGGACTGGTGTGGCAGGGATCTGGGACACTGTAGCTGGTGTGACAATGATTAGGGACTATATGACTGGTGTGGCAGTTATCAGGGACACAATGACAATGGCACGGTGGGGATAAGGAATACTGACTGGTGAGAGTATGTAAAAATATATATATATATAATTTTATATTACAGGATTTTTTTTTTTTGAATAATAGTTTTTTATTGGAACAAAAAGGCGATACAGAAATAAGAAATTGTACAACCATTCCAAGAAGATAAACATACATTTAGTTAAACAGTAGGTTAGTTTCCAGAAGTAATGATTCATTCCGTAGTCTTAACTGGGCACTACCCCCGTTAGCCATTACTGCAGGAACCAATAGCAGAGAAGCCCCCCGTCTAGGTAAAAATCACTTCCCACTCCCACTGGGAAGGGCCTGCCACCCCATTGGGTGCATACTGTGGTCAGGCTACATGTAGTTCTGTATGCTGGCCTTTATTAGGGGGGCTCCCCGGTCACTGGTAAAGTGGAATGGGGTTTCATTTTCAGTACTAAAGTAAATAAGAACAAATAAAAACAAATAGAAACAAACAGAACTAAGTCTCTTGTGGTTAATATGCTTGATATTCCACACCATCTCCTCAGATATCTTTTATGTAGAATATTATTCACCTTTCAATAAAAATGTTCTCTATTTTCATAAAGCTTAATCCATCTATCCCATGAGTTAAGGAATTTTTTTAGCTTATTTTGGGATCTTGCAAAGGCCTGTTCATAAGAGCATTGCATTTTAATTCTTCTGATAAACTCAGTTATATTGGGCGCCATATCTTTCTTCCAGTGACCCATAATTGTTAACTTAGCTGCTAAGAGGATGTGTATTATCAGTTGTCTGCACTCGGGTGGGAATCTTTCTATTGTCAGGTTTAGGATGGCAAGTTCTGGTGATGGGCGGACATGACATCCAGTAACTTTAGATATTAGTTTAAATATTTCCCTCCAAAAGCTCCCTAGGGATTTGCACTGCCAAAGTATATGAAGCCCCTTTTGTCCGCAGTTTCTCCAGCAGTCCCCGGGGGAATTTCCATACATATGTGCCAAGCGTACTGGTGTCAAATACCATCTGTAATTTACCTTAAAAATGTTTTCCCAGTGGAGTACGCAGTGAGATGCCTTCACTCCCTGGCTGAATGCCTTCAGCCACTGCTGTTCCGTAAAAGATTTCCCCAAGTCCATTTCCCAATTTTGGATGGCTTTAGACTGCTTAATGTTGGTATTTTCTTGTAATATACTATGTATATGGGAAATTCCTCCCTTGGAGGAGGAGCGGGTGTGGCATAAGTCCCAATAATCTTTATTCAGTTGTATGATTTGTGATTTAAGTGAGCTCAAGAGGTGTGTAATTTGGTACTTTCTGTATGGGTTTATGTTTTTTTTATCTTCAGGGATAGAGTCCCAGGACTTGTATCCCAGTCTAGTCCAGGTTTTCACTGAAAAGTTAGGGATCAGGAATTTGAATATTTGTAGGGGTGCGATGGTGATTCTTATTTGTATCATGTCTTTATTTAATGAGATTAATTCTTTCCAAGCCAACATAGATGCATGTATGGACGGATGCTCCTGTAGTTGGAGTGGTAGCTTAGTGGCCGCTGCAAATAGTAGGTTTTCAAGGCCCCTGTTGTTGATCATATCATTTTCTAGTAATACCCAAGATTTAGTTGTGTTGGGGTCGGTCCATGCTTTAATCTGATCTAGTAGGGACGCTCTGTAGTAGTTAGTCAGCAGTGGAGCTCCCATCCCCCCCCCCCCGAAGTCTATGTTTAGTCAGGATGGAAAATGCTAGCCGGGCCCTTTTTCCATTCCATATAAAGCTCTTCAAATACGTGTTGAGAGTATTAAAGAATGGAGTAGGGAGTGGAATAGGTACTGTTCTGAATAAGTATAGGATCTTGGGCAGGATCACCATTTTAAATGTTGCAATCCTACCCAGCCAGGAGATTTGTATTTTGCTTAGTCTGGTTAAGTCGGTTTGGGTGCATTTCAATAGTTTTTTATAATTGGCTTCATATAGCGATTCCGATTTCTGGGTGACTCTTATTCCCAGGTATTGAATTTCAGTAGTGTCCCAATTACAGGGAAATAGGTCCCTCATTTTCTTCTTGGTTGTCTCATCTAAGTGTATGGGAAGTATTTGGCATTTGGATATGTTCACTTTGTAGTAGGAAATGTCCCCATATGTCTCTATTAAGTTATTAATTGCGGGTAAGGATTTTTCTAAATTAGTGAGCGCGAGTATCACGTCATCCGCAAAGAGTCCTATTTTATGGATACTACCTTCAATCTCTAAGCCGGAGATGTCGGGGGAGTCTCTTATTGCCGCTGCTAAGGGTTCCATCATCAAAGTGAAAATTAAGGGGGAGAGTGGACACCCCTGGCGCGTACCGTTAGTGATGGGGAATTCTGTCGATAACGCAGAGGAGGTGTAAACTTGAGGCGAGGGTTTGGTGTATAGGGCTAAGATAGCTGAATTAATAAAGCCTGTGAAGCCGAATTTTAGAAGCATCGCTTCCATATATCCCCAGTGCACCCTATCGAAGGCCTTTTCGGCGTCTAGGGCTACAAAAGCTGTCTGTTTTTTCCTATATTCCGCAATTCTTTGAAGATTCAATATTCGCCTTGTTCCGTCAGGGGCCTGTCTATTGAGGACGAAACCTACTTGATCATTATTTATTAGTAGAGGGGTAATTTTGGACAATCGATTGGCAATTAATTTAGCATAGATCTTAAGATCTGAGTTTAGAAGGGAAATTGGCCTGTAGTTTTGGGGGAAGTTTGGGTCTTTTCCGGGTTTGGGGAGTGTTACAATGATTGCTTGGAGCATTTCCTTGGGGATTTGTTTGGAGAGGGCTAAAGTATTAAAAAGGTTGAGTAAGATAGGTGAAAGGGTATCCTGAAAATAGCGGTAATACTCCACTGATAACCCATCTGGTCCTGGGGACTTGTTTGATGCTAAATGATGTATTACCTCCGATAATTCTTCTATTGTGAAGGGCTTGTTCATTCGAGTCAGATCATCTGAGGAGATGGAGGGGAGCTTCACTGAATCCAGAAACAAGCTTATCTTTTCTCGTGTGGGTTGGGGAGTAGAGGGGTCAGAACCTAAATTATATAGGTTATTATAGTAATTTTTGAATATTTCTGCTATATCCTTAGGATGCTGGACTATCTGCCCTGTAGAGGGGTTTTTCATAGCTGCTATTTTGCTTTTGGCCTGTTTGCTTTGTATTTGTCTTGCAAGTCTTTTTCCAGCTTTATTCCCATAAAGGTAATAGGATGCTGTTAGATGTTTAAGGCATTTCTCATAGTCCTGTATAAGGAGCTTCCTAAGTTCTAACCTAAGGACATTTAGTTCATCTATAGTAGCTTGGAATATTGTTTGCTTATTTATTGACTCTAATTTTTTTAATCCAGTCTAGTAATGAATTCACAGAGTGCATTTTTTTCCTCTTTTCCCGTGATGCAGCTTGCAAGAGTATACCCCTGACAAACGCTTTATGTGCACACCAAGTGTTAGTTATGTTACCTTCTGATGGATTATTGAACTTAAAAAATTCTGTTACATGCTTGGCGACCTCATCCCGTAACGATGCCTGTTGGTAAATGAGCGTGTTGTTGCGCCATAAGGTGTGGGGCTTGTCATTATAACTTTCTGATATAGAAATAGATATGGGGGCATGATCCGACCAGGTTATGGTCTCAATAGAGGTGGATTGAACTAAATGAAGGGTGTTTAGGTCTGTGAGTGTCAAATCGATTCTAGAATATGATTTGTGGGGCGCAGAGAAATAGGAATAGTCCTTTTCTCCGGCATGGAAGCATCTCCAGGCGTCATATAACGATTCTGTGATTAGTAGATTTTTAAGGGTTGGTCTTTTAGTAGATGATGGGGGAGAGCAGTCTAGGGAGGCATCGGGAACTAGGTTGAAGTCGCCCATTAACAACAGATGTCCTTTGCGAATGCGATTAAGTTTTTTTAATATCTTATTCACAAAAGAAATCTGTCCTTTGTTTGGTGCGTATATCGATGCAATTGTGTATACAGCATTATTAAGAGTACATACTAGAATAATAAAACGACCATTCGGGTCGGTTATGAGCTCTTGACAAGAAAAGGCTAGAGAGTTGCTAAAGGCGAGGAGCACCCCTCTCTTTTTTTGGTTTGCATTGGCGAAAAAAATATGGGGATAGTTTTTATGGGAGCATGTCGGTGGGTTACGTGATGAGAAATTAGTCTCTTGAACGCTAAGTACATCACTTTCGAGTTTTTGTGCTTCAGACCAGAGCATTTTCCTTTTAAAGGGGCTATTCAGACCTTTGGCATTCAAAGAAACAAATTTGATGGTCATGGGATAGTCATTTGACGCTGTGTAGGTCATCCATGATCCTGCCCATTGGTGATCTTACAGTTAGAGACCAATGGGGGATGAGCGGTGCATAAGAATTATAAGGTAAGTTACTTACAGTTCCGAGGAGTTTTTGCTCCGATGTCAATTGAAGCATATTGGGTAGACGGTGCTTTAGGTCTGCAGCCTTAGGGCAGTTAGCTGTGGAGTGAGTGTGATGACGGCCATCTGTGGAGAGGGTATGGACAGATGCAAGAAATAAACTGAACAGAGACAAAAACAACTTCAAAAAAAGAAGATATTGAACAACCATAAGAAAGGACCCAGATGTACTTCCAGGACCTAGTGGCAGATTTCTCTGCGGATTAATCATCGAGGACTTTCGTATCTAACAGTGCAGTATTGGTGTAAATACTATTCGAAAGTGTAAGAAATTAGTCTCTTAAGGCACATTCTGTTGATGGGGTGACAAAGAGGTTTGAATGGATCTTCAGGCCCATTCTTGCCTTAGTTTCTTGGGCTCTGTGCGGTGATCCTTTGGTTGAGTCGCTGGAAGGATGCCCCATTCCTTCAGATATTTCAGACCAGCCTCTAAGGAGAAAATATTGTATGTTCTGTCGCGATATGTTACTATCAGTTTGGACGGTGTCCCCCATTGATATTTGATTTCATGATTCCTCAGGGCTTTGGTAATTGTGAGGAGTTTCTTCCTATGTTGGATTGTAGCCTGTGATAGGTTGGTGTATAGTGCAATTCCGGCGAATTGCCCTTCTAAATTGGGGGCTTTGCGAATGGCCCGCATAGCCTCTTCTTTTACGTGATAGTAGTGAATCCTTGCCAGGACGTCACGTAGAACTGTTTGAGGCAGGAAGGATGGCTTAGGGAGCCTATGGGCCCTGTCAATAGTGAGTTCTATGTCACTCGCTTTAGGCACCGGGATGTGGAGTAGTTGTTGTATGTAATTTGTTAAGTCCGAGTTGGATACTGTTTCTGGGATCCCACGGAACTTAATATTGTTCCTGAGGCTGCGATCTTCCATGTCAGCGATTTTAAACGCTAACCGCTGTAGGTCTGATTGCTGCTCCTGAACTGCATCAACTAGGTTGTTGTGTGCAGAGAATGTTTCATCCATTTTATGTTCTACTTTGGCCACTCTGTGCTGTAGCTCTTGTACATCTGCCTTAATAGGTATTAAGGCTGTTTTCATATCAAAGTGCAAGGAGTCACTGAGGGAGATCAGCATATCTCTCATGTCAGCTATGGAGGCTGGTTGTGCAGAGGATGGGAATTGCTCTAAAGAGAGTTGTGGAGGGTTCTCAGCCTGGGAGCTTTCCTCCATAGCAGAATCATCACCTGCCTCTTCCCCCTGTCTCGCTTTCTTATGTTTGTTGGGGCTGCGGGTTGTAGGGCTGTCTGGTGGAGAATGTAATGACCCTTCAGTGTCATGTGCTGTGATCACTGTACGTACCGAGGCTGCTGAGGAGCTGGATCCGGATCCTGATGCTGAATCATCAGTGTCCCCTGTATGGGGGCAGAGGCGGCTCTAGGCTTTGTGAGGCCTTAGGCAAAACTTAGATATGAGGCCCCACTCACCGCCCATAATGGGAAAAATAATTAAAGTGATAAAAATCAACTGTATTT
>BLSH010015971.1:6213-16589 GCA_018402905.1 Glandirana rugosa
CTGGAAAAAAGGGGAGGAAAGGGGAAGGAAAGAGAAGAGAGGACGGGGAGGGCAAGGGGAGAAAAGGGGAGGGGGGGGAAGAATAGGGGGGGAGGGGAAGAGAGGTAGGCGAGAAAGGGGAGGGAGGGCAGGAGAGTAAAGAGGGGGGAAGGGGGGGAGGGGGGGAGGGGGAGAGGGAAAGAGACCAGGGAGGGGAGAGACTGACAAGGGAAAGACAAAGGTATAAGCACAGGGAAGGAACAAGAGGAGTGAATAGAGAAGGAAAGTACCAGGGATCCCCAAGATTCACCGATGTGTACAAAAGGATGGTCAGGCTGTGATACAAAAGAACAAACCTATGATGGCAGAGTAATGGATATAGCAAAGATCCCAGGATTATATGCGACACCTATGCTATGCTCTATAGGGTGTTGGAGTAAAGGCCGTGATCATGGAATAACGCCAGTCTAAAGATAGATAGGGTTCAAACAAGGCAGATATTAAGTTAGGGTAAAATTATAGGCGAGGCGGCGGCCACGGCTGCAAGCCGTGGCCGCCACCAATCAGTAACGCAAGGGGCTTAAACTCACCATCGCCGCACGTGGTGTACGTGTATCCTGGGGGCCACTCCAAACACAAACAAGCAGGGGCATCCTGCTTAAATACCCAACCCACTTGGCCCATGTCGCGGCCATCGGCCACGCATGACGTCACTGGGTCTAGCAGTCCATAACGCGCATGCACGTGAGGTAATTCCGCACGTCGGTACACGCAGATATGAGGCCAAAGGGCAGGTCATCCAAGCCTCATTCTGAGTAAAAGCAGAGAGAATCTGCTGAGGGCAGATAATGACGCTGCTTCAGGACTGCTACAACTCTGCCGACAGGTACAATGCCAGCGTAAGCACCATCTAGTGGAGAAAGGGGAAAGTGGATAAGCGTTCACTTGTACACAATTACATGAAGGATTAAGCCATAAGATACATCTAAAATACTGAAAATAAACTAATTTTGCCTACTAATATAATAGTACTGTACAGGGAAGTGTAACTAATAACAAGGGAATAATAACAATTCCACAAAGTAGCTCCCAGACAATCCCCAGGAGGGAGATCAAGAGCAGCATAAGAAGATTCAGTGCTTGGCATAATAGGCAGATAAGTCAGGTCAAGCACCAATGGAGGGAGAAAGGAAGGGGAAACAAGTGGGATAAAGAAGGAAAAGGGAGAACAGAAGAGAGAGAGAGAAATAGAGACAGCAGTGTACGGTCCAACGGCCATAGACCAAGACCATAGGGTCCAAAGCTAATCAAGAGACCATCTTCATCCCTGGCGCAATTCCTTCTGAGGCGCAAATATTGTGCATAGGGGATGCTGCATATCAGGGGCTTAGGATGTGCACTCAAGGCGTGCTGTTCCCGGCCTTTACCATAGATATTGTCCATATGCTGTTGCTGTGCATTTCCTAGTATTGGAAATAGTGCCACCCGACCCAAAAGGGGGGGATTGTGAGAAGGTTTTACTGGGAGCTACTTTGTAGAATTGTTATTATTCCCTTGTTATTAGTTACACTTCCCTGTATACAGAGGAGGGCTGGCCCAGGGGGCAGGGTGGCAATTGCCCCCCCAGGCCACCCTAACCTACATTTGAAATGGCCAGTGGCCATTGCCTGCTGACAATATTTTCTTCTTGTGGAGGAAGTAGGGGCCAGGGGTGCGGCCACCAACTAACTGCAAGCAGAGTGGAAGAACCCAGAGCCAGCCCTACCATGGATGATGTGTATTATAGGAGCCGGTCCAGGAGGCGGGACTTTGCATGACAGCGAATGTGCCAGGTAAGTGGGAGATCCCCGCTGTTTGTAATCCGGCGGCTCTCCTCTCTCTGCATTGCAGGCTGCATTGGATGGGCACTGGTGAGGCTGCATTGATGGGCACTGATAAGGCTGCATTGATGGGCACTGATCAGGCTACATTGATGGGCATTGATGAGGCTTAGCTGATGTGTACTGGTGAGACTGTCCGCATTGATAAGCACTGGTGAGGCCAAGCTGATGGAGACTGAGGCTACATTAATGGCACTGGTGAGGCTGCATTGATGGGCACTGATGAGGCTGCACTGATGGGCACTGATGAGGCTGCGTTGATGGGCACTGATGAGGTTGCATTGGTGGGCACTGATCAGGCTGCATTGATGGGCACTGATGAGGCTGCATTGATGGGCATTGATGAGGTTGCATTGATGCATTATTTTTGTTAAACCTCCTTTGTTGCTATTAACATTAAATCATGTTACCACATTGTACCATATTTGTCTTGCTTCATAACATCAATATCCATTATAAAACCAGGTGGGCATGGATGGTGAGCTGATTTGGTGGCTCAATGGGCCACTTGACTGGACTTGCCCCCCAGGCCTAAAGCTGCCAGCCCTCCCTTGCCTATATAGTACTATTATATTAGTAGGCACAATTGGTTTATTTTCAGTATTTTAGATGTATCTTATGGCGTAATCCTTCATGTAATTGTGTACATGTGAACGATTATCCACTTTCCCCTTTCTCCACTAGATGGCGCTTACGCTGGCCTTGTTCCTGTCGGCAGAGTTGCAGCAGTCCTGAAGCAGCGCCATTATCTGCCCTCAGCAGATTCTCTCTCCTTTTATTCAGAACAAGGCTTGGGCGGCCTGCCCTTTGGCCTCATATTTGCGTGTACCGGTGTGCACGATTAACTCAAGCGCATGCGCGGTATGGACTACTTGACCCAGTGACGTCATACGCGGCCGACGGCCGTGACATGGGCCATGTGGGTTGGGTATTTAAGCAGATCGCCCCTGCTTGTTTGTGTTCAGAGTGGCCCCCAGGATATACGTACACCATGTGCAGCGATGGTGAGTTTAAGCCCCTTACTTTCCTGATTGGTGACGGCCACGGCTTGCAGACGTTGCCGCCGCCTCACCTCTAATTTTACCCTAACTTAATATCTGCCTTGTTTGAACCCTATCTATCTTTAGACTGGCGTTATTTCATGATCTCAGTTTTTACTCTAACGCCCTATTGAGCATAGCGTGGGTGTCGCATATAATCCTGGGATCTTTGCTATAGCCATTACTCTTGGGGATCCCTGGTACTTTCCTTCTCTATTCACTCCTCTTGTTCCTTCCCTGTGCTTATACCTTTGTCTTTCCCTTGTCAGTCTCTCCCCTCCCTGGTCTCTTTCCCTATAGACATCTCTCCTGTAGAATCGGTTGCATATCTGCGAAACATGTAGAGAATTATAGATGTCCACGGCTCAACTCCTCAACAGTACAACAGTATTTCCTTTTCCTTGTTCTCCTCCCCCCTTTTGTTTGGGGGAATCATATGTACCTGGTGATGGATTTTTTTATTCATGTGTATTTTTGCATTTTTGATGAATAACATTTTATCACTGTATAAATAATGTGTAATATATTTTTTAAAAGTAGTCATGTAACGCCTTTTCACTAACATAGTGGTGCCGTGATAGTCTGGTCCCCCGGGGACACTCTGTTACTTTGTTTGTGTGGGTATTGACTGGGGATCAAATTATCCACGACCTCCCATATTTATCACATATTCGGATGAGGCTCCCCTATTTTTGTCTTACATTCATGTTTATCAATCTCATGAGGTAATAATCTCATTTCTATGCTAGTGAAAACCATGGTTTTCTGGGCCAGAAGGACCACACCGCTATTGCTGTTACCTCCTCCTGTTGAATCTCCATTAAAACTCTGAGGATTAGCGAGAGAGGAGGAAACACAGACTAGGGAAAGTCCCATGGAATGGACAGAGCATCCCGACCTAGAGCTTGCAGGTGCCACCTTCAGGAGAAGTAACATGTAATCTGAGAGTTTTCCTCCAATGCCACCCAATCTATGACCGATGTCCCCCAGACCTTGAAGATTTTGAACAGGTACCTGGGATTCAAGCCCCACTCATTCAGATCCAAGAATCTCCGACTCAATTGATCTACCAGCTTGTTTTGTGAACCCGGAAGGTATGCTGCTGTTAGGGAAAAATCTGGCATTCCACTCTGAGCAGTGGGAGGCTCCTGGTGCCTCCTTGCCGGGCCACGTAGGCTACCATGGTTTGTTGTCAGAAAGGACTTTGACTGCCCCCTTCGCAAAATCGATTGGAAGGCTACTAGAGCGTGCCGAACGGCCTCTAATTCTAAGAGGGTTGAATGCTGAGATAGAGATGCCTCTCATTTGCCCTGTACTTGTTGGCCTAAGGAATGAGCTCCCCGGTCTGCTAGGCTGGCATCTGTAGTCAGCACTACTGGAACTGGAGGTTCGAGAGGCACCCCACGGTATAGATTCTACACTAATATGGCTTTACCCAGCTACAATACACTTATAGAATGGAGCTTGGACATGATTTTATAACACTAATATGGCTTTATCCGGCTACAATACACTTAGTGAATGGAGCTTGCAGATGATTTTAGAACAATAATCTTTCCCTTAAAGCAAGAGCTGGAACCTTTCCCTGTACAAGTTGGAGATGATTTTAGAACAATAATCTTTCCCTTAAAGCAACAGCTGGAAACTTTCCCTGTACAACTTGGAGATGATTTCTTGCACAAAAATAAAAAAACAGTGTTGGCTACCTCCTCCTCCTCCACTGCCACTTTCACCGCCTCCTCAACCTCCAACTCCACATCCACCTCCATTTTTTATTTTTTTTATGTGATTTTAGTTTAAAAATTATTTTAAGTTATTTCCCTATCCCCATTTCTTTGTAGGGCACTTGTCCAACTCTTACCCCCATTTTACTTCCTTTTGCAGCCCTCTAGGACTTGCCAGGACTTTGTTACAGCCATTTTTGTGCCTAAAAGTTCGGGTCCCCATTGATTTCAATGGGGTTCGGGTCAAAGTTCGGGTAAAGTCCGGACCCGAACCTGGACTTTGTCCCCAAGTTCGGCCGAACCTGCAGAACCCGAACTTTCAGAGGTTCGCTCAACTCTAGTCATGAGCAACAAGGTGATTCAGAGGCTTCTGCCTAAGTGTATCCCAGAATTTTTGTTCCATTGTAATTATAAAGTGCAGCCTTTGTCCCTGAGAAGCTAGACTGCCAGTCTCAAGACTCATAAGGCTGCATTCATATGAGTAGTATATTGTCACATTTGTGGTGATTCAGTGGCCTCCGGAGGCCAGTGCTAGTAATGACCAACATTCTCTGTATATTGTACTCTGTATTCTAAGATGGTTGTATGTGAGGAGTAGTTTGGTGTTATTATCCCCCAATATAGTGGCAACCAGGTTAACCCCTGTAAGCATGTCAAACAGGATTATCAATGAATCCAGATAAAGGTTGAAGAAAGACTCTTCAGAGTATAAGGGGGGTTTAGGAGGTAATTGCCAAAAGGGGAATAGTGTGTGATTCCAGGAGCAAAGGAAGAAATTAGATGATAGAAGAAAACAAGCAGTCAAGACGCATTAGAACAGGTACTTATCCATATGCTTCTCGATGCTCCAGCCAGGCAATCACAGCTTCTGGATCTTCAAAGAAATGAGCCATGTCTTCCCCTTCAGCTCTGAGGCAGGCCGGGAATAACACGACATATTTATTATGCTTAATGCACAGGTGTCTCTTGGCTTCAGTGAGGGTCTTTCGGAGATGCTGCACATCCGCTGAGAAATCCGGAAAGACGGCCACCATCTTGTTGGCAAATGGAATATTGCCCTTTTCCCTGCTAAGGCGGAAAACGTCATCTCTATCTATATAATTTTGAAGTTTTGCTATAAACATGAGCGGGGGGCAGGGGCCCAGGTGGAGGGGTCTTTCCTGCAAATCTGTGCACCCTCTCCACAACAAATGTGGAGGAAAATGCTTCTCTCCCATAGGTGTCACACAGCAGTTTTTCTAAAAATGTCACAGGATCTGCGCCCTCAGATAAAGCCAATAAAGTGTAAATTGCTCCTGCGCTGTCTGTTCTCCATTTCATCCTGCTTCTGCATCTTTTGTTTTAGTTGTAGTTGTAAATGTTCAGTAGTGTGTTGCAGGGGGGATCTCATTCTCTACTGTGCTGATATGACGTTCAGTATCGGTCAACCTCTCCCTTAACGCCTGCATGTCCTGTCTTATAAATTAAATTTTACCTCATCAAGCCTGGCTGTAAGATTGGTTTTCACCTCATTGATCCTGGCAGTGAGGTTGGTCTTCAGTGCCGTGATTGCCTCCAGGACACGAATGGTGTCAGCTCCTTTAGTCGGCCCTTCCCCCATTGCGGCGCCGCCATTTTTGTCTGTGAAGTCTTTTCCTGACCTGAGGTATTTCCCCATGGTTATGGTATTTTCAGGCACTTTTTTCGGTGGTAACATTGTCCTGAGTGATGTCTGGGTGTCCAGCAGTACGCGGATGAGAAGATTTGGCTTTCAGGGTCACAGGATAAGTTAAACAGGATGCTGAAATGACGGAGCTCTGCTAACCAGCGTCCTACACCATGCTGCTCCAGGTCACGCCCCACAATTTTTAAACTAATTTACAACAGCAGGGCCTGTTCATGCGCCCAACAATAGTAACAGCAAGGGTTTACATTGTTCTGACACCGCCAACACCCAAGGCCTAATTTTTCAGCACCTGTTTGAGTGGGGCATGTCATCACAATTTTTAAACTAATTTAAAACAGCAGGGCCCGTTCCTGCGCCACCCAAGAGTAACTGCAAGGGTTACAGTGTTCTGGCACCAACACCCAAGGCCCAATTTTTCAGCACCTGTTTGAGTGGGGCATGTCACCACACCAAAATAAAAAAAATAAAAATTTGTAGGGTTCCCCCCAAAGTCCATAACAGACCCTTCAGGTCTGGTATGTATTTTAAGGGGAACCCCACCCAAGATAAAAGAAAAAATTGTGTAGGGGTCCCCCCAAAGTCCGTTCCAGGCCCTTTAGGTCTGGTATGGATTTTAAGGGGAACCTAGCTCCAAAATGTAAAAAATAATGATGTGGGGTCCCCCCAAAGTCCGTACCAGGCCCTTAAGGTCTGGTAAGGACTTTAAGGGGATCCCGCACCAAACTTTTTTAAAAAAATGATGTGGGGGTCCCCCCAAAGTCCATACCAGGCCATTCAGGTCTGGTATGGATTTTAAGGGGAACCACGCGCCAAATTTAAAAAAAAATGGTGTAGGGATCCCCCAAAATCCAAATCAGACCGTTATCTGAGCACACAGCCCTGGTATGGCAGGAGGGGATGGGAACAAGCGAGCACCCCCCCCCCGTACCATACCATGCCACATGCTCTCAACATGGAGAGGATGCCGTGAGGTCACCCCCAAAGCACCTTGTCCCTATGTTGATGGGGAGAAGAGCCTCATCCCCACAACCCTTGCCGTTGGTTGTGGGGGTCTGCGGGTGGAGGGCTTTTTGGAATCTGGAAGCCCCCTTAACTACTTGCCGACCATCAACTGCAGGTTGACGGCGACAAGGTGGCTCGATAACGCAAACCGCCGTCATACGACGGCGGCTGCGAGATCGTGCACTGTGAGCGTGCGCCGCCGGAGGCGCGCCCGCGCGCTCACTGTGTTGGGGGGACCAGGGAGCGGGTGTGGCGGACTCGATCACCGCCGGCTACCCACGATTCCCCCTTGCACTGAAAGAACAGAGGTCCGTGTAAGTAAACACGGATCTCCGGTCTGTGAGAGGAGGAAGGGCTGTGATCACAGCCTTCCTCTACATGGAAGCTGTGATCACTTCCCTTCCCCTGCTAGGGCAGCCCACACACAGTTAGAACACGCCCAGGGAACACAGTTAACCCTTAAGAGCGCCCCCTGCAGGTTAACCCCTTCACTGCCAATGGCATTTACACAGTAATTAGTGCATTTTTATAGCACTGATCGCTGTATAAATGCCAATGGTCCCAAAAAAGTGTCAAAATGGTCCGACATGTCCGCTGCAATATCGCAGTACCGCTAAAAATAGCAGATCGCCGCCATTACTAGTAAAAAATAAAAATAAAAACCCCCAGAAATTAATTCTCATCATCAGTAAACACGGCCACTTTAGCGCAAACCAATCAATAAACGCCAATTGCGATTTTTTTTATCACAAATAGGAGGAAGAATATAAATCGGCCAAAACCAATGAAAAAAAATGTTTTTTTGGATTTTTTTTTTTGGATTTGTATTTTAGCAAAAAGTAAGAAATTTGTTTTTTTTTTTGCAAAATTGTCGCTCTTCTTTTGTTTCTAGCGGCGATCAAAAATGATGCAGCGATGATCAAATACCACCAAAAGGAAGCTCTATTAGTGGGAAAAAAAGGACGCAAATTTTGTTTGGGTACAACATCACACGGCCGCGCAATTGTCAGTTAAAGCGACGCAGTGCCAAACCGCAAAAAGTGCTCTGGTCCTAAAGTGTGAAATCCTTCCGGGGCTGAAGTGGTTAAATAAGGGGGCCCCCAGATCCCGATCCCCCCATGTGAATAGGTATGGGGTACATTGTACCCCTACCCATTCACCAAAAAAGAGGTACATTGGTACAAAAAAACAAGTTTTTAAAAGTCCTTTATTGTGTAAAATAGCTCTTCTTATTTTTTCTTTCTTCCGCCATCTTCTCCTGCCCTGGTCCTTCTTCTGGTCTTCGGCTTTTTCTTTCGGTCTTCTTCCTTCCTCTCTTCATCTTCATCTTCTTCTTCCATCTCCCAGAATGGGCAGTCTGCAGTCTGAAACTTATTTTATAGGTAAGAGCGGGGTCACCCACTGATGTAAATGAGTGGCCCCGCCCCTTCTGACATCATTAGTTGTCAGAGGGGGCGGGTCACCGATTTACGTCACCGGAGAAATGTCAAACTGAAGATCGCCCATTCTGGGAGACGCCTCTGGAAGGCTAGGAGATGGCAGCGGGGCAGGGAAAGAAGAAGGAAGTAGAAGATGAAGATTGAAGACGAAGAGAGGAAGGAAGAAGACTGAAAGAAGAAGCAGAAGACCAGAAGTAGGACCGGGGCAGGAGAAGATGGAGGAATAAAGAAGAAGAGCTATTTTACAAAATAAATTACTTGTCAAAAATTGCCTCTTTTTTTTTTTACCACTTTACTCTTTTTTTGGTGAATGGGTAGGGGTACAATGTACCCCATACCTATTCACATAGGGGAGGGGGTCGGGAGCTGGGGGCCCCCTTATTAAAGGGGGCTTCCAGATTCTGATAAGCCCCCCATCTGCAGACCCCCACAACCACCGACAAGGGTTGTGGGGATGAGTCCTTTCTCCCCATCAACATGAGGACAAGGTGCTTTGGGGGTGCTCGTTTGTGCCCACCATCCTCCTGCCATGCCAGTGCTGCATGCTCGGATACGGGTCTGGTTTGGATTTTGGGGGGACCCCACATCTTCTTTTTTTAAATTTTGGCATGGGGTTCCACTAAAAATCCATACCAGACCTGAAGGGCCTGCTACAGACCTGGGGGGGGCGTTCTTTTTATTTTTATTTTGGACGGGGTTCCCTTTAAAATACTAACCAGACCTGAAGGGTCTGTTACAGACTTTGGGGGAACCCAGCGCAATTTTTTTAAAAGTTTCAGAGCGGGGTTTCCCTTAAAATCCACATTAGACCTGAAGGACCTGGTATGGACTGGGGGGTGGGCAAAGCAATGCTTTTTCAGTGATTCTATCTATATTGCCGGAAACCGGCAATACATTACCGGCGTGAAAATAAATGACAATTTTTCCTTTGGAAATGTAATTGTGCTTGGTCTATGTTCTAAACATCACAGAGGTTCACCCTTTTGCAAGCAGACTAAGGGGACCCCCCAGGCACAATATTTAAAGGAATATTTCATTTTTATTTTTTCTCTTTAAGCATTATTAAAATCACTGCTCCTGAAAAAATGATTGATTTAAAAAAAAATTTTTCATTGTCCCCTAGGGCAGGACCCAGGCCCCCATACACTTTTTAGGACAATAACTTGCATATAAGCCTTTAAAATTGGCACTTTTGATCTTTCATGTTCAAGTCCCATTGATTTTAACGGCGTTCGCGTGTTCGCACAAATTCTTTGCCTGTTCGCAAGGGGGGGGGGGGGGGCGGTGTTCGGCCCATCCCTAATGTACATGAGAGGAGTGTGGAGGTTATGACAGTGGGCAGTATGTAGAGGAGAGGAGTGTGGAGGGTATGACAGTGGGCAGTATGGAGAGGAGTGTGGGTGGTATGACAGTGAGGAGTATGTAGAGGAGAGGAGTGTGGAGGGTATTACAGTGGGCAGAATGTAGAGGAGATGAGCATGAAGGGTATGACAGTGGACAGTATGTACAAGAGAGGAGTGTGGAGGGTATGACAGTGGACAGTATGTAGAGGAGAGGAGTGTGGAGGGTATGACAGTGGGCAGTATGTAGAGGAGAGGAGTGTGGAGGGTATGACAGTGGGCAGTATGTAGAGGAGAGGAGTGTGG
>BLSH010015971.1:21360-37194 GCA_018402905.1 Glandirana rugosa
ACTACTCTGTTGTACCCTAGACATGTCTTATATAGTAAGGTTAGTTATGTAAATAGATGGTAACTTTAGCTATTGATTTATCAAGAATCCTTCTTGTAATGCCTTTTTCAATAAATGTATTGATTGGAATGATATATTCTGTACAGATCCCATGTTGTCTCATCATGTTACTCAGCTCTTGGGCCTCTTCATCACCGTTGCCGTCCCATGCTGTTAATATTCCAACCCAGTTCCACCCAAAATGCTGCAAAAGGTTTATAAGGGCTGTATAATGGATCCGATCATCCGGTGTCATACGGAATAAAGTTGGATACATTTTTCCATTACTCAGGCGAGGGTCGGTGACTCGATAACTGATCTGGATAAGATATTGAGGAACATTTTAATGGGATGGCATTGTACAGACCGGTGCTTCTCAGCCAGGGTTCTGCAAGAAGCCTTCAGGGGTTCCACCGCAAATCAATTTTATGGTGGATGTATACCGCCCAATATTTTCTCAGATCTGTTCTTAATGCTTGCTGACAGTCAGTATTGTTAGCTTGCATTAATACCCAACGTTTCCTCTGTAGTTCTGGCTCCTATACAGTCAGTCCTATAGCTGTGGTAATGCAGAGTGTGGGGGGGGGGGGCAGAGAGACACTGGAGCACATGGCTGATGGCTGGATCAGGAGAGGAAAGCCACCGGAGCACATGGCTGATATGGTTGGATTGAAAGGTGAGAACTATGAGGGGCAAAGAGCCAGCAGGGCACATGGCTGAATTAGGGGGTCAGATCTGCAGGGGGCAGAGAGCCACTAGGGCACTTAGCTGGATGGGGAGGTGAGAGCTGCAAGGGGCAGAGAGCCACTAGGGCACATGGCTGAATCGGGAGGTGATAACTGTGAGGGGCAAAGAGCCACCAGGGCACAGGGCTGGATCGGGAGGTAAGAGATGTGAGGGGCAGAGAGCCACCAGGGCACATGGCACATAGCTGGACCAGGGGGTGGGAGCTGTGGGGGGAAGAGAGCTACCAGGGCATATGGCATATGGCTGGACCAGAGGGTGGGAGCTGTGGGGTCAGAGAGCCACCAGGGCACATGGCACATGACAGGGGGGTGAGAGCTACATAGCACATGGCTGGATCAGGGGGTGAGAGATGTGGGGGGGGCAGAGAGCCTCAAGGGCACATGGCACATGGCTGTATCAGGGGGTGAGAGCTACATGACACATGACTGGATCAGGGGGTGAGAGCTGTGGGGGGGGCAGAGAGCCACCAGGGCACATGGCACATAGCTAAATCAGAGGGTAAGAGCTGCAGGGGACAGAGAGCCACTAGGGCACATGGCTGGATCACGGATGAGAGATATGAGGCAGAGAGCCACCAGGGCACATGGCTGGACTGGGGGGTGAGAGCCAAATGGCACATGGCTGGATCATGGGGTGAGAGCTGTGGGGGGCAGAGAGCCACCAGGGCACATGGCACATAGCTAGATCAGAGGGTAAGAGCTGCAGGGGACCGAGAGCCACTAGGGCACATGGTTGGATTGGGGGAGAGAAATATGGGACAGAGAGCCATTAGGGCACATGGCTGGATTGGGGGGGTGAGAGATGTGAGGGGCATAGAGCCACCAGGGTACATGGCACATAGCTGGATCAGAGGGTAAGAGCTGCAGAGGACAGAGAGACACTAGGGCACATGGCTAGATCACGGATGAGAGATATGAAGCAGAGAGCTACCAGGGCACATGGCTGGACTGGGGAGTGAGAGCCAAATGGCACATGGCTGGATCAGGGGGTGAGAGCTGTGGGGGGCAGAGAGCCACCAGGGCACATGGCACATATCTAGATCAGAGGGTAAGAGCTGCAGGGGACAGAGAGCCACTAGGGCACATGGTTGGATCGGGGGTGAGAGATATGGGACAGAGAGCCATTAGGGCACATGGCTGGATTGGGGGGGTGAGAGCTGTGAGGGGCAGAGAGCCACCAGGGCACATGGCACATAGCTGGATCAGGAGGTAAGAGCTACAGGGAACAGAGAGTCACTAGGGCACATGGCTGGATTGGGGGGTGAGAGCTATGGGGGCAGAGAGCCACCAGGGCACATGGCTGGATCGGGAGGTGAGAGCTGCGGGGGACAGAATGTTACCAGGGAACATGGCACATGTCTGGATCAGGGGGTGGGAGATGCAGGGGACAGAGAGCCACCAGGGCACATGGCATATAACTGGATCAGGGGGTAAGAGCTGCAGGGGACAGAGAGCCACTAGGGCACAAGGCTGGATCAGAGGGTGAGAGCTGTGGCGGACTGAGAGCCACCAGGGCACATGCCACATGTCTGGATCGGTAGGTGAGTGCTGCAGGGGACAGAGAGTTGGATTAGGGGGGAGATCTGCGGGGGACAGAGAGCTACCAGGGCACATTGCACATGGTTGGATCTGGGGGTGGGAGCTGTGGGGGGGGGGGGGGGCAGAGAGCCAGCAGGGCACATGGAATTAGGCTGGATGGAGGGGTGGGACCTGCAGACGGAAGAGAGCCGACAGGGCAAATGGCTGGATTGGGGGAGCGAGAGCTGAGAAGGGCAAAGAACCCCCAGGGCACATGGCATGTAGCTGGAACAGGGAATTAGAGCTGTGTGGGACAGAGAGCAACTAGGGCATATGGCTGGATTGGGGGGTCAGAACTTTTTTTTTTTTTTACACTTTATCTTTAATTTTTTTTTTGTTATCACTTTTATTCCTATTACAAGGAATGTAAACATGCCCTGTAATAGGTATAGTGCGTGACAGGTACTCTTTATGGAGAGATATGGGGTCAATAAGACCACACATCTCTCCTCTTGGCTGAAAAGACCGAGATCAAGAAAAAAAAAACAGTGATCTCTGTCTTTTCAGCCGTGTCCCCGGGCATTGTTTACATCACGTGACCCGGGCACATAGAGATGACTGGTGACCATCTGGTCATCAGTCATCTCTACGCTCAACTTCCGCCAGCGACGGATCTGTTCTCTGGGCCGCCAATGGCATGGGTGGCCTGGGAGAAGCACAGGAGGGCGGCGGGAGGGGGGGGGGATGTTGCCAATAAGAATGATCAAGTGGCTGAACTGCTGCTATGATCCTTCATATGGTGCAGAGAATCACTGGTGGATTAAAATATCTAAATGATGCATATAGGTGCCGGCATCATTCAGATATCACCACTTAAAGATAAGGACGCCTTTGGACATCTGGCGGTCGGCAAGTGGTTAAAGTGTTACTAAACCCAGGACACTGCATTCACAATATTTGGTCTTCCCAGGAGCCTGCAGTCATTATATCTGGTCTCCCCAGGAGCCTGCAGTCACTATATCTGCTCTCCCCAGGAGCCTGCAGACATTATATCTGGTCTTCCCAGGAGTCTGCAGTCACTTTATCTGATCTCCCCAGGAGCCTGCAGTCACTATATCTGGTCTCGCACAGTACACAGAACATGGACATGCAATTATTTTAATAAATATAAATTGCTAAATACCTTTTCTCATCAGCAGTATATAGCAGTCTTGTGACTTCTGTCAGTGTTGGGTTAAAGCTTGTAGGAGGAGTTTTTATTCTCCTCTGACTGTCCTATGAGGCTGCATGACCCCTGAACCTCTGTCTGAGGAGTGCTGATTGGCCTGTGCTGATCACATGCACCCTCCCAACTACAAAACCTCTCTAGCAATACACACCAAACTGAGCATGTGCAGAGTGCCTCCAAGGCCCTCTACTATCAGCTGATGGATTGGGGACAGTGGAAGAAGAGGAGGATCAGAGAAAACAGGATCAACCAGCCTTTTTACAAAACTTTACAAGCCTTTTTACAAAATGTGGCTAGGATATACAGGGAGTATAACAAGCATGCATAGTAACACTTTGAAGTCATGAGCCTTTTGGTTTGAAGAAGTGTTGGCTGAAGCTTACCCACAGGAAGCAGTCGTTCCAAACCAGGAGTGCACATGGTGGATGGAAGAGCAAGAACTCTTGTGAGTACTAAGCTGTCCTTATGGAAAGACATAAACTTCCTATGCACTATAGTGCCCCCTGTCCCCTGCCCTCTGTCCCTTTACTAACATAACCAATCTATCACCTTTCTGCAGGGCTGATTGCGTTGCAAAGCTGGAGATGGTGCCAAGGCTTCAGGATTTAAAGCTGCAGGCCTTTCAGTGTGGAAAATTGATGATTGAAGCCTCCTTAGATGAAGCAGTTCAAAAGCAGGACGTGGAACAGCAAGAACACTTGTAAGCACCACGGGGATCAATTCACTAAAGAATATCTCATGAAATACCGTAATTGAATCAGGTGACACATTTTCTCCAATGAACTCATGAGATGCTGAAAATGTCAATTTCTATCACCTCAGGAGTTACTTACCTCACAAGCCAAAACATATGAGGATTATTACTAATAAAACAGCGTTAAAGTCAGTTCACTGAAGGAAAAAAATAAAAAAATGCATTAGATAACCACTTGCCGCCCCCCCCCCCCCCCCACCGTCAAATGACAGAGGAGCGCTGGGGCTCTCGTTCCGGGTGGATGTCATATGGTGGCACACCTGAACATCCACGTACAATGTGGCGATCGTGGCCTCTCCATGTTGCTAGGACACAGCGCAACTCCAATCTCTGTGAAGAGCCAATAACACGGCTCTTTAACCATGTGATCGGCTGTGTCCAATCACAGTTGGTCACATGTAAATGCAGAAGTGCCGATCAACAGCCTCTCCTCAAGGGGGAAACTAGGGAAGGTGATCAGGGCACTGATCATCAGTGCCCTGATCAAAGGAAAGCCCTAGCAGTGTTATCAGTACCACCAATCTATGCCCATCAGTGCTATCAATTAGTGCCCATCAGTGCCATCAATTGGTGCCCATAAGTGATGCCAGTCAGGGCAGCCTTTCAGTGCCTGCTCATAGGGCACAACCATCCCATCTCCAACACTTTTCCAGTGGCCGAATGGTTCAGATGCCTGTGTGCCCGAGAATCCTACTGGATATACCCATTGGATGTCTTGGCACCACAGAACGGAGAATTGGAGATTAATCCCCTACTCTAATTTCTGCACCGCATACCATAAAATCATGACAACTACCCAGTTATCCATTTCACAATTTTCCCTTTTCACTTTCATTTTCCTTTTTCATTTTTATTCTCATTTTAGCTTTTATTTTTAGTTCCATAAAGTTTTATTAAGGAAGAAGAATATGAAATAACAAGATAGTATTGCAGTAGGCAATCCAGGGCAGTGGTGCCTTTGATATATGAATATAGACATTTGTATAACAAGAATTAAGAAGATCCAGTATTTTGGTGAACAACCTAACAGGGAAAAATAGTCATATATAATCTTGTGTTTGTTCATCAGAGTTCAGGCAACACATTATTTACTAGGGATCCAGGGGTGTAAGGGTAGGGGAAGCTTTAGGATTGCCCGCTTGCAAGCGGTTGAAATATGGGGGGGGGGTGGGGGGAACTTTAGCGCATCTAATATTTTTATTTCCCTCCCCCCGGGGAGTGGGCCAGGGAGAGTTTGTGATAAATAGAATGTGTTATGGTGTAAGAGGAGGTTGGGAGCAATTGTTTCTTCATATTCTCTAGTCGTTTGGAAGTCTTGCCAACAGAGCCAGGTTTTGAGGTGAGCAGATAAGTTATCCGAGGATATAGCTATTAATTCTTCTATTTCAATAGTTCGGTTTAGTTTTGAGAACCACATCTGTAGGGGCGGTATGGTCTTTTGTCTCCAGAGTACGGGGATGCACATCCTAGCTGCGCTGATCCTGTGCATTACTAGTGATTTTCTGTATGAGTGTTTAAGGATTGTGGAATGGTGTAGAAGATACTGGTGGTGTGAGAATTCAATGGGGTATGTGGAAACTCTGCAGATGATTTTGTGTACCTGCTCCCAGTATGGGGTAATCATGGGACATGCCCACCATATGTGAAGCATCGAGCCTCCAGGGTTGCCCCATGGCCAGCATTCATCCAAAATACTGGGGGAAATCTTATGGAGAATGGTGGGAGTCCTGTACCAGTGGGTCAGGACCTTGTAATTATGTTGAACCCAGTCCTTGGAGTCTTTGTGGATATGTCAGTCGACTAATTTGCTTAGTAGGATAGCTCTATGATATCTTTTGAAGTCAGGCAATCCAATTCCCCCTAAGTGTTTGGGGGCCTAGAGCCTCGCTAGGCTAATTCTAGGTGAGCGACCCTTCCATATATAGGAGCTAATTTGGGATCGGAGGGGAGTGAAAAAGGCCTTGGGAAGGGTGATAGGAATTGTCTGCGCAAGATATAAAAATCTGGGCAGGGCTGTCATCTGTATCGTAGCTGCACGGCCAAACCATGAGAGGTTAAGTTTGTCCCAGGTGCTTGCGTCTTTCGTGAATGTCTGGAGAAATGGAATAAAATTCAGGTGATATGGGGATGATAGCTTGGCGGGGAGTTGGATTCCTAGGTAAGGGATTGCGTCAGAGCGCCAGGTGAACGGGAATGACTCCTGGCAATCTCTCACAATAGGATCAGGTAGGGAGACATTAAGGGAGTGCAATTTGTTTAGGTTAATCTTGAAGTTAGAGAGTTCCCTGAATTTATCAAATTCCCTGATTAGGTTGGGGATCGTGATTTTGGGCTTAGTTAAAAATAAGAGGATATCATCCGCGAAAGCTCCAATTTTATATTTTTTTTGGCAATAGTAACGCCTGTGATGTCCAGGTGTGTGTGGATGTATTTTAGAAAGAGTTTGAGTGTTAGAATAAAAATTAATGGAGATAGTGGGCAAGCCTGTCTAGTGCCATTGCAGATGGAGAGGGTGTCTGAGAGGTGGCCGTTGACTCTGATTCTGGCTTGAGGGTTCGAATAGAGGCTTAGTATGCTCACTTGCATAAAAGTTCCCAGGCCTATGCCAGAGAGGACTGCTTCCATGAAGCCCACGCCACCCTGTCGAACGCCTTCTCAGCATCCGTGGACAGGAAAAAGCCCTCCGTGGAGGATCTAGTTAGCCAATGATGAATATTGAGTACCTTGATTGTGTTATCTCGGGCTTCTCTCCCAGGTACGAATCCTGCTTGGTCATGTGATATTAGGATGGGTAAAAATGGTAGAAGTCTATTTGCGATCATTTTTGTGAATAATTTGATGTCCACGTTTAGAAGCGAAATGGGTCTGTAGTTCTCTACGTGAGTAGCATCCTTTCCCTTTTTGTGGATCACCGATATATGGGCTTCCAGCAAGTCAGTCGGTGGGAATGTGGTTTGGGCAAGGGAGTTAAATGCTTGGGAAAGTGAGAGGCGAGGATATCTTGGTAAGTTTTATAATAAAGGCTGGAGAAGCCGTCGGGCCCGAGCTTTTGCCTGGTTTTGTGCTTTTTAAGGCAATCTGGAGCTCGTCTGTTTGAAGAGGTTTTTCTAGGGCTGCAGTCGTTTCTGCTGGAAGTTTGGGTGTGCTGTGTTGGGCTAGGTAGTCTTTTATCGCTGCGGGAGACGGGGTTCTGACCGAAGGGGGGGGGGTTCTTGGGGAGGTTATAGTATTGCGAATAGTAATTTACAAATTGGTGTGCAATTTCAGTGGACCTATGATATTTTTTCCCTTTTCGGTCATGGATTGTGGATATCATCATTTGCGCTTTCTTCCCTTGAAGGAGTCTTGCTAGTAATTTGCCGCTTTTTTTAGCCTGTTCAAAAAAAAGTTTGGTGGATAATAAAAATTTGCGCTATATTTGTTTACCTAGCTCCTCCAGCAGGTTGCGTCTGCACAAAATCAGTGTAGTATATTCTGACACCGCTTTGCTTCTTTTGTGCAAGGTCTCTAGGGTTCGGATTCGGGTGACTAGGGATTCTATCTTTGCTTGTCGTTCCCTTTTTACCTGTGTCGCTAGGGATATGTATTTCCCTCTTATCACGCATTTGTGGGCGAGCCATAGATTTAGAGGTGATGTTTCTGGGGAAGAATTTGACTCAAAGTATTCCTGCATGGTGCATTTAATGGTTTCATTGTGGATGGAATCGCTAATCGAGAATGGGTTAAGTCTCCAGGTCTTCTCTTTGTGTTCTGTAAGTGGGAATTTGAAGGTCATGGTTATCGGGTGGTGGTCGGATATGTACATTGGTTCTATTTTGGCATCCTGTAAGTATGCAAGGTCTGTCTGAGAGAGGAGTATGTAGTCAATGAGTTGGTATTTTCCATGGTGGGGAGTAAGTGTAGTCCTTCGTGTCTGGGTTTAGGGTTCTCCAGGAATCGTGTAGCGTAAGCAGGTTCAGGTGTAACTTAATTTGTTTTAGCGCCCTATACAGGACTGGTGGGACGTTCAAATCCCCTCCCATGTTGACCATTCCTTCTCAGAAGGGAATCAGGCGGTCGGTCACTTGTCTAGTAAAAAAGACTTGGTGAGCATTTGGGGAGTAAATGTTGGCTAGTGTTACCGGTTTATTATGGATGATCCCCTTGACAAATAAATTACGACCTTCAGGGTCTATCAGTTGTTCTTTGAGTTGAAAAGGGAGATTATTTGCGAAGAGAATGGCCACTCCTTTAGTTTTGCTGGATGGGGAAGATGCACGATAGATCATAGGGTATTTAGTATTTGTTAGTTTGGGTATGTTTGGGCTTTTGAAGTGAGTTTCTTGGATAAATGCTACCCGGGCTCGCTGTTTTGGTTATTTCTTGGAGGATCAGGGATCTTTTTTCAGGGATGTTCAGCCCCCTGGCATTTAGGGAGAATATTTTTAAAGTCAAAGAAGGTGGCATAGTTCCTTGAGTATCTTGTGTACAGATATATGGAGTGCAGTTGGTTGATGGAACAGAGGGGGGAGGTGGGCTGATCAGAGAGACCACCAGGAGGTCTTGAGGGGGGTATCCTGTGAAAGGGGAAAGAGAGAAGAAGAGAAAAAAAAACTAAAAAGGGGGAGAGGGATATAGGGGAAGGGGTCAGAGGTGGAAGGGGTATGGGGGGAACGTTTAAGGATCGTGTGGAGTCCGGAATAATGTGGGTTCCGGGCCATGAACGTGATCCAGTTGAAGGTACAACCGGAAGGGTACCGGACTGATGTGGGGGTTGTGGTAGGTGTGGTTCGCGAGGATGGGAAGTGGCCGGTTGGCCAGCGGGGAGATAATCATTAGGATGCTAAAGGATCGGTATTTGATTATTTTTTCCGACCCACGAGGGGCCCGGGGCTGGTAGAGCAAAGGCATTTCTTGCAAACATTTGAATAAACAGAATAAACAGTCAATCAAAGCAAATCTAGATTTAGAGTCATGTCAGCACTACTAAACTAAGATTGATCATTTTATCGGACCAGCGAGGGGCCCAATTTTAATGGGGCTGGTGGGGCAAAGGCATTTCTTGTAAACATTTAAACAGTACTTCAAACCAAATCTAGAACTAGAGCCACATCAGCACTACTAAACTAAGGTTGATCTAACCACAGTGTTAGCAACAATGATGGCATTGAACGTCTAACACAACATGTGGGCCCCAAGAAATAACATGGGCTATGAGAACGAAGTAGCAGTTGCAGTTGTGACAATATGGCCAGACGCTATCCCCCATCTGCTCGCGAGGCTGAGCTATCTTAGTGTGATATCCAAAAGATAGAACATGTCTAGGGCTAGAAATCTATATTCTAAGTATAAGTTCAGATGTGTTATACAGAGTAATCCGAAGTGTCTCCATTGTGTGCTAAGGGTAATTGCCTACATAAAATACGGTGGGCTCTCTGGTACATTTTTATGAGCGTCAGCCTCTCCGAGAGAAGGGGACCACGTCCGGCTTTCCCTCCCCCCATCAAGTGTTGAGTTGATGCTGTACGGGGTGACCACTCTTTTCAAGAGTAAGCAGAGTCTGTCGATCAGTGGTGAGCAGACCCGCAGTTCCCAGCTTTGATGAATACAGCAAAGTAGTATGATAAAAAGCGTTCAGAGTGATAGGGTAAGAGCAGTGGGATTGTACCAGTTCAGCCTATGCTTCAGTGGGTAGCTTTGGCGGTTGTTGTATTCACAAAAGCTGGTTTGTTCATAGAATATATCCTCAAGTGGGAAAGAGCAAACAATAAAGTCCACTGATATGCTTATGGAAAGGGTTTTTTTTTGGGGGGGTCCCCAGTAGTGGTGTTGGATATCTTTCTGGGGACAGAGGCGAAAGGGGTCTGTTGGTTTTGGGTACAGTGGTTCATCATATGATCAGATTTGACCAGAGTTCCGGTGCCAACCGGGGCTTGTCTGAAGGTAATGGGCTAATTCTTGGGAGCTGACGGGGGTCAAACAAGGAAGAACAGTAAAGAAAAAAGAAATGTACTTTACCCTTGTCCCGTATTTCTTTCTTAGGCAGCTTTAGATTGCGTCCGAGTTAGCTGGGTTCAGCAGGGCAGCTGCCGGTGGATATGACCGTCCTCAGCGATAGGGGATTGAGTTTAATCTATGCCGTGGGTTGCGTAGCTCCATATGGGATGGAAGAAGTTGCTTCCAAAGCTCTGGGATGGTGAACTCTTGGAACCATTTGGGTACCTGTATGGGTTGCATGTTGAGATGTTCGAAGAAGTGAGGCAGGTCCGCTGGGGTTTGTAAATTGTGCATTGTGACACATAGGCCATAGGGGAACCGCCACTTATAGATAATGCGATGTTCCCTGAGGGTGGGGAGGATGAGTCTCAGGGCTCTTCAGTGGTTTAACGTGATCTGGGAAAGATCCTGGAAGATTTTCACTTCCGCTCCATTAAAGGTGATTTATTCTTGGTCTCAAGCTTGTATAACAACGTCCTCCTTGAGCTTGTAATCCATAAATCAGCACACAATATCTCGGGGAGTTCTCCGTCTCTGCCTCGTGGGCACAGGGCTCTATGAGTTCATTTGAACTATACCGGAGAATCTCATGGTCTTTGCAGCAGGTTGTTAATCAGTGATTGAAGTGCTAAGGTGACATGGTCATGTTCTACTGATTCTGGAATGTCGTGGATACGTAGGTTCCTTCTGCGTCCCCGGTTGTCAAGGCCTGCGAGCTTTCGCTGCATGGCAATGAGGTGGTATTGGAATCTTGCGCTGTGTTGTTGAAGCTCTTGTATGTCTGCATCATGGCGACCTGCTGCTCTCTCAACTTCCTCAAGGTGGTCGGAGACCCCTCTTAATTCCTCTTTGAGCTCTGATACCACATCTGCTAGGGCATTTTTGATATCTGAGGTAAACAGCTGGGGGTCGGTCATTTTTGGGACTTGTTGCATAAATGGCAGTATAGTGTCCTGGTCGGTGTTATGCTTGGATTTTTGTATCCCCTCTGACTGTTGACGTGACATGGCCGATTGGGTTGGTGGGGAATACGGTGTGGAGGTTGTTGCTGCTTTTGAGGGTTGTGAGCAGAAGAGCTCTGGAAGGTTCATTCCTTGTGAATGTGGGGCGCTCATGAAGGGAAGCTGGCACCCTTGCCCATTACGGTGTGTAGGTTTCTTTGGTATAATATAATATCTCCCCACAGTGCCAGGGCCGCTAGGTGGGTTAAACAGCCATCGTCGTTTGTTCTGATGTAGTCCACCTAATCTGATCCCACCCCATCCCTGTCGTGCATAAAAGTGTCTAGATTATCTCTTCAGGGCTCTGATGCCAGTGGCACTGCAGAGCTAGTCTCCTTGAACAGAACCCTAGAGGTGACATAAGTAGTGTGGAGGAGTGTGCAGGAGCTAAGCAGGGGGTGGGAGTACCAAGATGGCCGTTCAGCAGGTTTATGTGGCTTGTAGGTATCCCACATCTCCTCAATTTGCCTTGGAGGCAGTAATTCAATGAGGGCAGGGTCAACCGTGCAGCAGAAGCCCCGTGTGGTGACTGTCCCCAGGGGGGGAGAGTGGCGTCCGCCTCTAGGCTGCAGTAGGCCCAACAGGCCGCAGCTGGTCCGGGGCTCCGCTGTGTGGTGGCGGCCCCGGATTGAGGCCGGAGCGGGTCCGGAAGAGTGAAGAGTGAGGGAGCCCAGAGTCTGCAATGTGGGGGCGTTTATCTATTGTGCCCGTCCGGGGAGGCCACAAGATGGCGGAGGCCTCGGTCTGGGTGACGGTGGAACGGCCCCTGTGTCCCGCGAGCGGGCGATCGCACCACTCAATTTCAAGCTGGGGATGGCAGGGATGCTGGAAGGGGGATTAGGCCACTCACCAAGCCCGCTAGTGCTCAGATGTCCCTGGATGAAGAGCCGGCCCTCGGAACTCCAGGGAAAGACATCCGCCGCTGAGCGCACCAGACCACGACCCCCTTTGCTTTTATTCTTATTTTCATTCCTGTTATTTTTTTCCCCCAACTTGCCCTGAAGCGACCCTTGCATTGCAATCGCTCTTCCCAGCTTTAATCCTCCCTCTACTCTCACTCCTAGCTGATTCAGTTCCCCATAGCATTACATTCATACCTACACACACTAAGGCCAATTTAGACAGGACCTAGATAACCTATCAGCATGCTTTTGGAGTGTGGGAGGAAACCCATGCAGGCACAGGGAGAACATGTATACTCCAGGCAGGTGTTGCCATGGTTGGGATTCAAACCAGTGACCCTTTTGCTGCTAGGTGAAAGTGTTAACCACTGCACCACTGTGCCACTCTCATACTTCAAACAAGTCCCTGTCCAAACACCCCCGCATATCCCAGGAACACGACTCCAGGGTGGGCGGAGACTTCAGCACCGCCCCGACCCACCCATCACTAACAGATAAAAAGTCACCACAAACATGGCTGCCTGCTATTGCCTGAGGAAGGAGCGCTCATGCTCCGAACGCAAGCACCTCCCACTCCACCCTGCACCCAGTAGTGAAGTCAGTGGCAGTTACTGAGCCCCATCTAAGTCTTTGGAAGTTCTGGAAGCCACCAGCTCATCCAGAATCAGCAGCCACCAGTGTTCCCCGCCTGCAGCCCATCCTCCTGATGGAGTGGATGAATCTCTACATAAGGCCTATTGCCATACATGCACTGACAACGCTTTTATCCTGTGAGTTGCCATTTGTCTTTTTAATAAAGATGTTTTTATTCTGCTGCACTTAGATTGGCGCTGCTCGTTTTCTGTTCTATGTCTGCACAGAGTTCCTCCTAGCTCTTTTCAGAGCCTGCAGCCTTCTAAAGCCAGCATTTTACCTTCTGAGACCTCAATACACACCTTGGACACACACATTATAACAATTTACATTTGTATTACAACTGTGGGATACAATGACCAATAGCACATGGCATTCCTTTACTCTCTAGACAGCATAGGGTACAGAGGCTAGAAGAAGAGAGAAGAATAGAAGAGAAGAAGAGAAGAATACAAGGTACTGCTCTCCAATGCATTGTAAAAATTGAAATGGGCTAAAATACATTACCTGAAAAGCTGGCTGTACGTCTGGACTCAAGTGGAGGAGTCACTGAGTGGTGTCACTGGGTGGGACTCGGAAGGCCCAGGCAGTCACTGTGGAGGGCAGTCGCGGCGGGACTCGGGAGGTTAGGGTACCGGCCGGGACAGACGAGCACCGCACGAGGAGAGAAGGGCAGACTGTGCTGCCTTTGAGTGAGTCATCACACGCTCCAGCACGTCCACCGTTTCGCCCCCAGCCACCGCACCAATCACAGTCAGTCACTGGCTCTGGGAATGACCAATAGTCCCACTACTTGCTTCAGCAGACAGCAAGGAGCTGAAAAAAAAATCAATATACCGGCGCCTCCTTTAGGGGGTCGGGCTGACTCTTTTTTTTCTTCCTTTCCCAGTGGGGAGGCGGCGCCCAAGGACCCCCTACTGACCAGCCTCCCCTGGTACTCTCTACCATCTTGGATCAGTTTCTCAGCAGTAATGCATAGAAACCTAAATATGAAAAAACACAGAATCATCAGGGCGGATTTACTAAAAATAACTATAACTTTTTCCTAGTGCCTCCATGGCAACATACATGTGATAGTTGCTCCACCTACGTCTGCCCACAGGAACAGTGCATAGCTATAGAAAGTGAACATCCACACAACAACCCATTCCCTTTTTTGTCCTCATGGAACTCACAGTGTAAAAAGAAGAAGCCCTTACCAGCCACCTTCGATGGTTTACCATGCAGGTTCAGCCTCTCCTGTAGTGACGTCCCTGACCTTGGGATGCTAAATGCTCTGATAAGGCAGGGAGCCCCTTCTGTGGATAATATTTTTGGACAAAAAGAAAGAAAAAATCAGGTGTTAGCTAGCCCCGCATATAGCAGTGTAGCCAGTTCCTCTGAAGAGCTGTCAGTGCCTGGATCCTGCTTCCCAGAAGTCATCGGATCCATGGAACTGTGACACTGCATATCCAAGACAAGTATGTTTTCTCATTTTTGGCAATGTATCTGTGAATGCCCTCATAAGCTGTGTGTTACATCTCCTCTCAGGTGAGCTGCAGATGTACCGTGTTCCAGTATGCATTCTAGTGGCAATTGTTGAAGAGAAAGCTGATTACATTCAAGGGAATGATGCATTATGCTGAACAAGTGAAGTGGATAAAGCTCACAAGGGGATCATCTTTGGCTTGGGCAAGTAAAACCCCGGTGGCCATTCTGGAGTTGGGCAAGACTGTCTGGAAGCCATCTTAGAAGTGGGCAAGGTGAGAAGGTTGCAAGGAGTGGGAGGCAGACAGAGTTGAGGAACTTGGGTTTAAAGACCCAGCGGCTTACAGATAGGACATTGACAGTATAGGACTGAATGCCAGCATGCCCATAGCCCAAACTCTTCTAGGGCCATCTCCTGCTACCAAGCAAATAGATATGTCCTTGCTCATGTCTCAATGTGGCATTATTCTCATTAGGGATGGGCGAATTGTTCGGCCTGAGCATGCGTTCGGGCCAAACATTGGCCGTTCACCCATCCGTAAAACAACCAAATTATCTGGTCATTCGACCATTTGCTCCGCCGCTGCACAGTGCATCGAAAGCCCTGATTGGCTGAAGCAATGAAAGCTTCGCCCAATCAGGGCACTGAGCACTGTCAGAGCCATGACTGGACACTGTCATGATGGCTCTATCCAATCATGGCTCATTGTTCTTAATCCCCCCCATACTATAAAAGTATTCTTTTACCCAAGCTAACACACACGATTGTTACTCATTTTCTCATTGCTGCCTGTTTGACTTTAGCCAGACATTGGAAATCTGCTACTCCCCCTTCTTGTGCTGAAATCATCACTACCCTCAACACTCAATTCATTTGGGAATACATGTTTGCAAAAGTAAACCTGCGACTGGAAATCTTTCAGAAACATTGGGACCTCTGGATCAATCATCCCAAAGCAAATTGTCTGACCTGAACCCAACCCTAGAGGTTGGCCTTCAAATATACCCCTTTCTTCAAGACTGAGATATGCCGTAATGCAAGTTGCTACACATTAGTTAACATGTCCACCTTATTGTTGATGTTTGTACTATTCTTAATGAGTACACCTTGCATTATACTCATATGTTTTTGTATGTTATATAACGCTACTTATTATTATCTATATACATTTGTCTGTGTTGTTCTGAGATGATACTGAATGATGTATTGTACAATGCAACACTCTGTTAAATGAAAAATTCCTTAATAAACTACTTTGTAACAAAAAAAAAGTATTCTTTCCATAGCGCTCATTTTTATTGTGATATCGCTGTGTAGTGAGATAGAACAGAGATCTGTTCAGTGCTACTAGAAAGACAGTTAATGTGCTATAGTGTGATATTGTAATTCTTTTGTAAGTGTAGAATATTAGTTTAGTGTGAATCTAGTGACAGTGCAGTCAGTGTGAGTGTAGTAGTGACCAAAACCATTCATCTTTACATTAGTGTGAATCTAGGAACAGTTGAGACAGTGTGTAGTGACCGTTTAACGCCATATATTTCATTGCGTTACTGCAAGTTTAACGCCATA
>BLSH010015975.1:0-12351 GCA_018402905.1 Glandirana rugosa
GTTGATTCTTCACAAAAAATTACAGTTTTATATCTTTATGTTTGAAGCCTGAAATGTAGCAAAAGGTCGCAAAGTTCAAAGGGGGCCGAATACTTTCGCAAGGCACTGTATGTAGTCAATCTGTGCACTGAAACACACAGGGACTACAGATGAATGGAACTGTTGTACATATACAATAAAGTTGGTTGCAAAAATCGCTGTGATATTACAATAAAGTATATTCAAAGCCTAAGCCTAAGGAGTCTAAAAAGAAAATTAGTATAAGGGACATAACGTACAGTCAGTAGGCTGTGCCGCTTTTGCCTCTTAAGTGGGGAACACTCAATAAGAAAATCGGGCGAACGATGGTCTTTTTTTTCCTGGTTGTCTCACAGCAAATCGGAACCAATAAAAAAATCTTCTTGTACGAAAACAGTACATATTAAAGTGGTTGTCAACGCTCCACTCCCCCCCAGCCCAACCCCCCCCCCGCGCCCTAAAAAAAAAAAACCTGCAAAACAAAGGCATAATGAGCTAATATGCATCACATACTAGCTCATTATGAAATGCTTACCTTGGAACAAAGCTGCTGCAGTGGTCTCGACACACCGTTGTGACCGGCGACATGCTGCTTCCTGGTCCGCGGCTCCGGCCAATCACAGTGCGGGCTTCAGCGCTGTGACTGGTGGAGCCATGCTGCCCTCACTCCCGCGCATGTGCCCAGGAGCCACCCCGGGGCCAATTCTTTAGTGCGCATGTGCCAATGACATCGACACATGCAGATACAGAGAAGATCTCCTGAACGGTGCAAGTTTAGGAGATATTCCCAGGACCTACAGGTAAGTAAGCCTGAATATAGGGTTACCTGTAGTTTAAAGTGGTTGTCATGAGTTGACAACCACTTTAAACAAAAATCGTTCTTTGGTTCCCGTAGGAGAAAAATTTTGGAGTTTGTCCCTTCGGGAATTTTCGTAGGAAAAGTCGGAATCGGCTGTTGACAGTTGTGTACACGCTGGACGAAAATCATATACAAGTTCCTCGAATGAAAATGTTTGCCCGATTTTCTTATAATGTGTACAAGCCTTTATTTTAGTTGAAATCCTCCATCCTTTCTCTCCCCCACACTGTAATTCTCTGGTGAAGCGGGGGGTTAATAGAACAAAGGGGCTGTCACAGGCTCTTATCAAGAGCCTGATGTTGCCTACCCTCTCTGTCCTTCATAGAAGCAACACTACAGCTTCTGTGAATGGAGGATGGGTGGATGATTGATAGCTCCACCCCCTCCATTCATAGATTGTTTTTTCATTCATGGAAGCTGTAGTACAACTTCTATGAATGGCAGAAAGGACGGGTCTAGTTGGGCTTTCTTGTGGGGAAGGGACAAGGACAGAGGAGGAATTCTACTAAGAAATCAGCTCTCTAAATTATGTCCCTACTGCTGATTTTTCTATTTGATTTTGGCTGCACTCACAATTTATTGTAATACTACAGCCCTTTAAAAAAAAAATTGTTTAAAGCCTATTTTAAAAATGGCAGTAATAATATTACAAAAAGAAGCAAAATGTTGATGAAAATACCGGGAGTGCAATACTCACATGAAGGTTAAAAACAGAGCAGATTAACCACTTAAGGACCGGAAGGATTTCCCCCTTTAGGACCAGAGCACTTTTTGCGATTCGGCACTGCGTCGCTTTAGCTGACAATTGCGCGGTCATGCGACGTTGTACCCAAACAAAATTTGCGTCCTTTTTTCCCCACAAATGGAGCTTTCTTTTGGTGGTATTTGATCACCTCTGCATTATTTATGATCACCGCTATAAACAAAAAAAGACTGCGATATTGCGGCAGACATGTCTGACATTTTTTACACTTTTTTGGGACCACTGACATTTATACAGCGATCAGAAATTCAAATAGTCACTGAGTACTGTGTAAATGTCATTGGCAGCGAAGGGGTTAACCTGCAGGGGGAGATCTAGGGCTTAACTGTGTTCCCTAGGTGTGTTCTAACTTTGAGGGGGCTGGGCTACCAGGGGCATAAGAGATCTAACTGATCCCAGTGACAGGGATCAGTAGATCTCTTACATGCCCACTGACAGAGCGGGGAGCCTCTGTGTTTACATCGGTGGTTACCCGTTTTTCTTCTCTGCCAGGCATTCGCGAGTAGCCGGCGGATATCAAGTCCACCGGACCCACGGCCACACTGCAGCAGAGTGTGGCGGGCACGAGAGCGTGCCGCCGTTTATAAACGGGGATTTGCGGGACAGCGCCACTCTGCAGCAGTAAATGTATTCAAGCCGGTCGGGAACTGGTTAATAAGGCAGTTTGTGTACACAGTAAATGAATATACATTGAGTGCTTATTTCTATATGGGGGATTTCATACTTACAGTTTTCTAAAAATCCTAGCAAAGATACAGTTCACCTGGATGTTTTTTTTTTAAATAGAAAATTCCAATTAATGTAATACAAAATACAAAATAATACTGTGGTTGATTTAACCACCTCCCACCCGGCCACTGTATATATACGGCCGGGTGGGAGCTTCCCCGTTCTGACAGGACGTGTAAGAACGTCCTGCAGAACGGGAGCTCGTAGTGCGACCACGCAGCGCGCTGCGGCTGGATCCTGTGATCATTATGATCACAGGATCCAGCTGAGCAGAGATCAGGATATGGGCGCAGTGATTGGCCCTCCCGATCATGTGACGGCTGTGTCCAGTCACAGCCGTCACATTGTAAACAGAGACGAACGTCTCTATGACAGTTCTCCCCCGCCGAGCTCAGTGCGGGGGGGGGGGGGGGAATCGCAGCAATATGACAGCTCTCTGCATGATGATGATTTCATGCAGAGAGCTCTCACAGATCGCCCCCCACACAGTGCACCAAGCACACTGGTACCCCTGTCCCCATACACATCAGTGTCCCCATAAAACAGTCCCCAAAACATCTGTATGTCGTCCATCACATCTGTCACCATACACAAAACATCTGTCACAGTCCCCAAAACATCTGTCTGTCCGCCAACACCAAATAAACTCAGATTTGGGTTATTTTTTACCAAAGAAATGTAGCAGTATCATTTTTGGTCAAAATTTATGAAGAGAAATTACTTATTTGCAAAATTTTATAACAGAAATGAAGAAAAATGCATTGTTTTTGAAAATTTTCAGTCTTTTTTTAATTTATAGCGCAAAAATAAAAAACCCAGGGGTGATTAAATACCACCAAAAGAAAGCTCTATTTGTGTGAAAAAAATGATAAAAATGTCATATGGGTACAGTGTCACATGACCGCGCAATTGTCATTCAAACTGCAACAGCGCTGAAAGCTGAAAATTGGTACGGGAAGGAAGGGGGTTTAAGTGCCCAGTATTGAAGTGGTTAAAGAGTTAATAAATTAATAAATTGGAATTAAGCACATGCTGCGGTCTGCAGTCTGCTTATTCTCTGTCTTTCTCTGTCTAGTTTGAGTGGGCATGGCAGCACCCCCATGTATCCCGCAGGCTCACCCACGTGCCACGTAAGACAAAGAAGCAGTCCAGTTTTGACTTCCACCTGATGGTCCTCTATCACATGCTGCGGGTGGCCCCGTGGAACCGCCTACCACTCACCCTGCGGTGGCTGCGACAGGAGTACCATAGGGAGCTGCCCCCCCTGCTTCAGCCTCCTCTTCACATGCCCTTGGCTTTCGGTCAGGTGAGGGCACGTCCGATCTCTAAAACACAAGGAGAGAAGGGCCAGGGGGAGGAAGGGACCAGCCAGCAACAATCCCAACAGCGATGCCGGGTCTGCTATGATAAAGTGCAGGTACGTCTCTGTGAAATGAAAGCTTGTAATCGTTGTGTGTCTTATTATTTTCATTGTCAGGATTATTCAGAAAGGAGCAAGGGATGCACAAAGTTGTGTCCTAGTCACCAAATCCATCCCAGAGGATTCTCTTCTGATTGGCTCTTCAATCCCAGATCAGCGTTAAAGGGGTTGTAACCTTAATACAGTCTATGCATTAAAGTGAAAAACCTTTGCTGCAGCAGCCCCCCTTTTACTTACCTGAACCCAAATCGATCCAGCGTCGAGGACGAGCCCAGCAGCTCCAGCCGCTGTCTCGGGTCCTCTTGGATAGATTGATAGCAGCAGGAGCCATTGGCTCCCGCTGCTGTCAATCAAATCCAGTGACACAGGAGCCAGGGATGGGGCCGAGTCCTGCTGTCTGTGCCAATGGACCCATAGAAATCGTTCTCTGAGGAGGCACCAGATGAAGTGGAGGAGCCAAGAGCACCACCGGGGGACCGCAGAAAAGGAGGATTGGGGCGGCTCTGTGCAAAACCCTTGTACAGAGCAGGTAAGTATGACGTTTGTTATTAAAAAAAAAAAAAAAAAAAAAAAAATCTTTACAATCACTTTAAGCTTTCCATACATGGATCGAAATTCAGCCAGTTCAGCAGGAACCGGACAAATTTTTGATCCATGTATGCGCAGGCTGGTTGTACTGAAGTCGTACTAATTTATTTATTTATGTTTTGCTCTATCACTGCCTGAAGCTATACCCACGAGCAGTGATCATTGTATTCTGATGGTAGTGAAACCGCCTGCTGTCAGAATACAATAGCGCAGCAGGAGGGATTCACCATCAACATGGGAATCGATCAGTATTTCTTTCATTCAACTTATGGCTGAACGGGTTGAAGGAAAGAAAATTGTATAATGTATGGCCTGCCTTACTGTAGCTGGAAAAACTGGAAGTCATTGTAAATAACTATTGACCCTTCTCTCCTGTACAGAGTGAAGACGACGCTCTGCACTGCTTCCACCCCGGCTGTTCTCTGACTGCACATATCATTTGTCTGGCTAAACTCTTCCTCCTGAAGCAGCCCCAACAGCTTATCCCCGTGGAGGGCCCCTGTCCGAGGTACAGAACACTTTCCTAACCCCTTTTTCTCCAGTTCAGCTTTCACACTTGTACAACGCCCATAGGCCAGAGCAATTATTACATTTCTGCTATGGGTCTGTTTTTCGGCAGTAATTTTGTAATTAACCCGACAATCGGCAGGTGCCGGCGGACATCCAGTGCCCAGCACCTGCAGATAGGCTTCTGCTGTGAGTAATCATAGCAGAAGCAGTCCACCGGCGGAGCCCCCTAGGCAGAAGTGCAAAATCAGATTCTGAACTTCTGCCTAGGGGGGTGCCGCCGGCGGGCCGCTTCTATGATTACTCACAGAAGCTGATCTGTGGCAGCCAGGCACTGGATGTCCACCGGCACCTGCCGATTAATGTGCAGAGACACAGAAGGGAGAACAGACACTGTTCTGACAGGGGAGAAAGGAAAGGATTTTGTGTCTCTGCAAAGTAGGGAATAAAATACATAATTTCTCTTAGTAAAAGCAGCAGATATAGTACAGTAAGCCCTGGTTCACACTTATGCGATGCGGGAAATGCAGCAAATCCTGTGCGTTTTCCACACCGCATTGCAATCGACGGTGTCCATGCGATCTGCTGCAGTTGTCAGTGTTATCTTAACACCCCGAAACAGATCGCACCCATGCAATGCAATTCAGGTCTAGGGGGTCCTGTACCATTTTGGATGGGATGCGATTTCAGCCATACAAAATCTTAATGACACCCTGAAACAGATCGCAAAATGCAGTGTGATTGCCAGAGTCGCATTGCATGGGTGTGAACACCCATGCAATGCGATTCTGGTCTAAGGGGAAAAAGGGTCCTGTACCATTTTGGATGGGATGCGGTGCGATTTCAGCCATACAAAATGTATGGCTGAAATCGCACTGCACAGATATCACATGAGATGTGCACAGGAATGCAGTACAATTCACATGCGGTGTCTACATTGCGCAAGTGTGAACCTGGGCTAAAACACTGGTTAGGCACAGAGTAAACCCTAGATGTACCCCTTCCCAGTCCATGTCATTAGTACAGTGACAGTGCATATTTTTAGCACTTATCACTGTATTGGTGTCACTGGTTCCCACAAAGTGTCAGTTTCCGACTGTCCGCTGCAATATCGCAGTCCTGCTATAAGTCGCTGATCACCGCTATTACTAGTATAAAAAAATATATAAAAACCCAGTATATATCCCATAGTTTGTAGACGCTATAACTTTTATGTAAACCAATCAATATACATTTTATTGGGATTTTTTTTACCGGGAAAAAAACTCCCTGCACCTTTTTCTGTGCGAATCCAATGTGAGTTCAGCCATACAACTGTATGGCTGAACTCGCATCGCACAGACATCGCATGTGATCGGCACCTGCAGTGCGGGTGCAAATCATATGCGATGTCTGCGATCGCACTAATGTGAACCCGCTCTAAAATGGAACTTTAAAAAAAAAAAATTGTGAACAGGCAGGCTGTTGAATACAGAAGAGAGATACTGGGGTTGATTTACTAAAGCTTGAAAGTGCAAAATTTGGTGCAGCTCCAAACAGAAACCAATCAGCAAGGTTTTATTGTCAAAGCTTGATTGAACAAGCTGAGGTTAGAAGCTGATTGGCTACAATGCACAGCTGCACCGTTTTTTGCACTCTCCAGCTTTAGTAAATCAACATTACTGTGTCTTTTCTGTCTGCCTGTCTACATGCACAGCTCAGTATACGAGTTCAGCCTCTGCCGGGATAGATGAACTCCAGCCAATGTGCAGGAGCAATGTCATTCCATCCTGGCCAATCAGCCGGAGATCAGAGCCCTGGAAGATGATGTTTGTGGCCAGCAGGGAGCTCCTGGACATAGCACCACTGATGTGAATAGAAGCAATGCATGTGTTTCAATACTGGATTGCTTTTCAGAGGGGTGTCATTAGCTACCAATACATCTCCCATGTTCTCAGGCTGTGAGCACTGGACAAGTGTCAACCCTTTAAGGTTGGGTTCACACTATTGTGAATTGGATGCGGGTTCTCCGCATCCAATTTGCATAGCAGGAGATTTCGACCGGCTCTCTATGGAGCCGGTTCACATATCTCCGCTGCGAATTTGCGCAGGGGTCCTGTGCGTTTTTTGGTCTGTTTCAGGTCCGAATTCAGCCAAGAATTCGGGCTGAAATTGGACCTGAAAGGTGAACCGGGACGCACCGGACTCCTGCTAGGAGCCGCATGCGGCATTAGTGAGAACCTAGCCTGAGTCTTATTTCTGCCTTGTGTTTGTCTTACAGTTGTGGAAATTCTGTGCTGTGGGGAGATCTCATCCGACACAAGAAAGGCTGCTATGGAGATCTGGAGGAAGTCTCAAATTCTCAGGTACACATTCTGTTTGAGTTGGGGTTTCAGCCAAAGGTACACATTGTCCTCTGCTCAGATCCAAGTTCTACATCAGCCCCAGGTACACAAACATTCCCAACCCAGAGCAGGGTTCTAGATCACTAGCCCAAGGTGCAAACATTCCTAACCCAGAGCAGGGTTATAGATCACTAGCCCCAGGTGCAAACAATCCCAACCCAGAGCAGGGTGCTAGATCACTAGCCCAAGGTGCAAACAGTCCCAATCCAGATCAGGGTTTTAGATCACTAGCCCCAGGTGTAAACATTCCCAACCCAGAGCAGAGTTCTAGATCACTAGCCCCAGGTGTAAACATTCCCAACCCAGAGCAGAGTTCTAGATCACTAGCCCCAGGTACAAACAGTGCCAACCCAGAGCACATTTCTCGATCACTAGCCCCAGGTGCCAACATTCCTAACCCAGAGAGCAGGCTTCTAGATTAGTAGCCCCAGGTACACAAATATTCCCAACTCAGAGCAGGGTTCTAGCTCACTAGCCCCAGGTGCAAACCTCCCCTGCCTTTTATATTAGCCCCAGGCACAGAACTGCACCTCTTTATGCAAGGGTGTTGTAGATCAGAGCCTTGTATGCTCCTCAAAGGGAGATGTACGGAGCAGGTCCTCTAAAGGGAGAAATATTTAAGAACACCCCAAAAAAGCTGAACTATTCTTCTCATAGCTTAGTACTAGATTGGCCTCAACACAGAGCCTTCCTGCTTCTGTGAACGAACTTTAAGATCCCTTGCCTATATCATCTGGGTGCTAGATCACCTGCCATGGACCATTCTGCTTCTTGGCTCCAAGTTCTAAATCTCCTGTCTTTATAGAACAATTCCTCCTCTTAGGGCTTTTGTCTATGGCAGTGGTTCTCAACTCCGGTCCTCGGGACCCCCCAACAGGCCAGGTTTGCAGGATAACTGAAATACATCACAGGTGATATCATTTGCTGCTCAGTGATTGCAGTATTCTAATCTGCATTTCCCCAAGGTAATACTTAAAATCTGGCCTGTTGGTGGGTCCCGAGGACCGGAGTTGAGAACCACTGGTCTATGGGATCAGTTTAATATCAGTTGAGACAATTCTGAGATCATTTAGAATTCACTGACCGGTGAAATGGACCTCCTGATCTGCTTCAAGTGGATTTTTGTGGTTCCATAGTTTTTGTATGGGAATGTGGGATTGTGCTCGGTCCATGACTGTATCCTTTCTCAGACCAGAATTCTTGATCGGGTACAGGACATATCACAATTATCCTGCTTTACACAGAACTAGTCCCACATCTACAACTTGGTTGGTGGCACCTTTGAGCACTTGAAGAGTATCTACTAGGCTGTGACAGATCCAGTAATACATGAAAAAGGGTTTCCAGAGCACCATGGGTTAGCTGATAGGAATGCAGCAGAGCACCTTGCTTTGCAATCCTCTCTGTGTGATTGAAACCTTTGAGTGTCACTGCACTGGTGGCTCAATGGAGTTCTGTAAACAAGGGGCTTCTCTAAGATGTAAAGTCATTGTGGCAATAATGAGAAAAGAAGAGCAGGGCGCCACCTCCAGCCTGGATAGAATACTGCATAATTATTTTATACTATGAAATTAATCTACAAATTGTGTGACTATCCGCTTAACCCCTTGCACCCTTTTAATTGGGTCTGTACGCCTGGGAGGTGGGAAAAATCTACTGATCACGTGACCACTGTGATAGGCTGCCATGTTCGGTGTGCCGTTAAAGCCCAGCGTCTTTGCTGCCGCACCTATGCATTATGTGGGCAGCAATAGGTTAAAGCGGTTCCAAAGACTAAACATTTTTTACCGTAATGTATTCCTTGTATTACTGCGGAGTTCCAGGCTGAAATCCAGCTAGGTTTTAAACAATAATAATGTTTATTTATTTTTTTTAGTCTCTTTTCTGACGTTTTTCAGGCAGACTTCCACCTTACCTCACCGCAGCGAGGTACATCACTTCTGCAATTTCATCAAGCCCTCCTCCTTCCCTCCGCTTCCTTCTGGGATCTGTGTGTGTCCCAGAAGATGACGGGGCAATTCACAAAGTGCAGCGTGACTCGCGCATGCGCAGTAGGAAACCAGAAGACTGCTGGTTTCCCTTACTAACAATGCCTGCACCCAAAGCTGATGGACGAATCAGCTTGGGGCGCCGATGTCGCGGGAACCCTGGACAGGTAAGTGTCCTTATATTAAATGTTAGCAGCTACAGTATTTGTAGCTGCTGATTTTTAAGTTATTTTTAAACAGGCTGGAACTCCGCTTTAAGGGAAAAATATTTAGTCATGGAATTTGACCCCTCACTTCCCCTTATACCTACCGGAGTCCTCATTCCATCCAGCGTTGTGCATGTCTGCAGCTCTTCTCTCCCCTCACTTCTGTGTCTCACTAGCTTGGAGCCATTGGCTCCCAGTGCTGTCAATCAAATCCACTGACGGGGGGGTGGGGGGGAGAGAGTGGCGCCAAGTTGCTCTATCTGCGTCAATGGATGCAGCAGTGAGCATGCCCCCATAGGAAGCGGCTTCCCGTGGAGGCACTGGAAAGGGAAGAGAGGCGAAGAACACTGGCGGGGACCCGAGGAGAGGAGGTTCAGGGCCACTCTATGCAATTCCTTTGCACAGAGTAGGTAAGTATAGAGATGTTGTGTTTTTTTTTTTTAATAAAGTTTTTCCTTTACAATTGTTTTAAATTATCCATTCATGTGTAAAGCAAATTGCTTGTCTTATCTCCACATGATTGGATAATTAAAGTGAATATCCACATCATTTTGCTTTAACCCTTTAGCAATCAACCTAAACACACCTCATTGATTCAACACAATAGGGCCAGTTCTCATCAGATGCGGTGCGTTTTTTTTTTTTTTTATATGCATGAAAAACGCAAGGAAAGTTGATCACATGAATGCCAATGGCATAGTTCACACCACTGAAGTCCTTTCCAGTGCGTTTCAGAAAGAAAAAGGGCCAGTTCACATCACATGCAGTCCAGTGTTTTTTCTGATGCATCAAAAACGCATGGAAAGTAGGTTATATGGCTTTCAATGGCATAGTTCAACACCAGTGTTTGCACTTCCAGTGCATTTCAGTTCCAGAAAAAAAAAAAGTAGAACAAGTTGCATTTTTCCCACACTTGGCTGTACTGGAAAGCTGTAAAACGCATCAAAAACGCTCTGGAATGCACCAAAAGCGCATTGAAACACACATGTCCTTATTTAGGAAAAAAGAGGGGGGAAAAATGCACTGGACTGCATCAAAAACACACCAAAAGCGCGCATGTAGACTGCCTTTTCTATGGTGTGAACTGTCCGTCCCCCCCCCCCCCCCCAAAAAAAAATTGGCCATGCTGCATTTTTTTTATGTACTGAACTGCAGTAAAACGTACCACATGCAGAAATGAATCCGGATGTGGTGTGAACTGTACGAAAGCATTGGAACACATCCAGAGTGCGTTTTGGTGGTGTGAACTGACCCTAAATGATATTTCTGCAATAAGCATGCTTGGGTAATTGTATAATTTCACCTCTTTGCAGGCTCACTGGGTGGATGAATTACACAGCTGACCTTCCACAGTGCTCAGAATGGAAGGACCAGGAAGCTTCCATGTGTTTACAGGGCATAAGACACTTTTTGTAAAGATTTTACCTTTTTTTGATCTTGGATAAATTAATTTTAGTAAATGTATGTGTATGATGAACTATGAAAAAATGGAATTTAGTTAAAGAAATAATGTTAATATGATTGGTGTACAATTGTATTTGTTAATCATGTGTGCTTAGAAAATAAAGGATTTTTTTGTATTTTATAATCGGGTCCTGAGTATATTTCTATGGACAACACATTTTTCCCTTTAAATCTAGCCTTCAGCCTTCTCTTCAGTCTGGCACAGTCGAACCGGCTCCTCTCCTGGACTGAAATTACTTCCTCTGCACACTGTGATCTTCTCACAATGTGCATTGGAAGCTGCAAGCAGTCAAATTTTCCTGGCTCTAGGTGTCCAGCATCTTCTAGCCCCTTCCCTCCCCAGCCCAACTCCTTGGCCCACGCCTTTCATTCATTTGATTTCAGTTCTTTCCACCATGGAGGCTCAGCATCACATGTGGGCGTTACTTGTGTAAATGGTTTTATTTCAAGGACAGGCTTACCTTTTGGAGCATGTTACACCCATATTTAGGGTGCAACGAGTAACATGCTTCAGGTCTCCCCACCCATCCCCCATGACAGCAGGCGGGGGATCCTCTCTCCATACAGCAATCTGTGAAAACATGAACTACAAGTCCTGTTTTCCACTGCAGCAGATGGCTTATATTTCTCAATGAACTGTGAGGGCTCAGACTATGGGCAGGCAAGCTGGAGGCAGTGTCTGCAGGAGCCTGACATTACACCTGTGATCTACTGATTGTGGGTGCAATGCTCTGCAAGCTCATCAGGAAAAAAAAAAAATGAAAGTGTTACTGAACCCAGGAGCCTGCAGTCACTATATCTGGTCTCCCTAGGAGCCTGCAGTCACTATACCTGCTCTCCCCAGGACCCTGCATTCACTATATCTGCTCTCCCCAGGACCCTGCAGTCACTATACCTGCTCTCCCCAGGACCCTGCATTCACTATATCTGCTCTCCCCAGGACCCTGCAGTCACTATATCTGCTCTCCCCAGGACCCTGCAGTCACTATATCTGGTCTCTCACAGTACACAGAACATGGCAATGCAATTATTGTAGTAAATATAAACTGCTAAATACCTTTTCTCATCAGCAGTTAAAGCCATTTTGTGATTTCTCTATGTTCAGCGAAGCACTGGTTAAAGTGACTGTAAGGGTAATTTATTATTTTTTTAAATAACAAGCATGTCTATACTTACCTGCTTTGTGCAATGGCATTGTAACAGAACGGTTGCAAACTTGATCTTTTCGGGTCTCCCAAGGGTGCTCCTAGCTCCTCCTCTATGTCCAGTGCGTCCATTGACAGACAGAGGGACTTAGCCCTGTCCCCCGGTCACTGGCTTTGATTGACAGCACTGGGAGCCCATGGCTCCTGCTGCCCCAGCAAAGCTAGTGAGACCCAGAAGTGAGGGGAGAAAAGACCTGGAGACATGCACGGCCCTGGATCA
>BLSH010015975.1:15497-26712 GCA_018402905.1 Glandirana rugosa
AAAATAGTTCGAATTTCACCATCATTTGGGTAGGTAAAATTGTCAAATTTTCGGTCAAGGTAAAGGCCGTGCACGGACTTTACATTGTGAAGGTAACCAACACGAGATTTGGTTTGACAGTTTGGTAGGTTACCGACCACAGTATCGACTAGTGTACGCGTCGTAGTACCGTTAACTTCTAATTTGTCTCCGGTTCTACCGTCGAAGGAACCGACTTTTACTATCTTCCCAAATGATAGTGAAACCGACCAAAGTGTGTACACGTTTAACCTACACCTAAAGAGGCGTAGGTTAAACGTACTGTACGCTCACACGGGCCGGACCGCGGCCGCCCCACATCTTTGCGAGCCGGGCACACTCGCATGTCATGCAAATTGGATGCGGAGAAATCCACATCCAATTTGCACATGTGTGAAACCAGCCAAAGTGATAGTAAACCCTTCTATCATTTTCAGCCAAGGAAGCTGCCATCTTGGCCTCTGTTTAATCTTCAATTGCCATGATGCTGCGCATGTGATCAGCTATGACACCAGCCATTGGATGGTTTGACAGTTTGGTTTAGAGCACAACCAATGGAAGTGTTACATTTCAGGCACGTGCCGGAAATGGAACTGGCTTTTAAACTGTTAAAATGGATGGGTTTACTACCACTTTAAGCTTGATAAAATTTCTGTCCTGTGAAAGTCCTGACCTAAAGGGGATTGTTTCCTCCCCAACAAAACCAAAGAAAAATGGCATCACTTCCACTGGACTAATAAGTCAGAACAGCTGCTTCCTTCTAAGCATTCTCATTTGAATAATAGGCTCAATTCACAAAGCTTCTGTTCGTTCATGTTCAAAAAAAAAAAATTCTGCATTTCAGAAACATTTGACAGAAGAGCATTCCTTTACAGTGCATGTATGGGATGCACATCTGCTGTCTAAGACGAGTGCGGCCACTGAGGCATAATCAAATATTCATCTCTTTTCGAACAGCATGGTCAGACAGCAGGGGGCTGTTGACTGAGCTAAGCTCAGGATAAGTACCACCTTAAAAGATGGGACAAAATGCACTTTGTCCCTTGGGGGACAGGAGTAACTATGAAAAGCTTTAGTAAAAAAAAAAAAGACTTCCCGTCAGTGTGAGTTGGCCAACTTGATGAGGCCTCCAGCTTGCATGTGATTGCTAGGTTATACCTGACATGGGTCTCTCTCTCTCTCAGCACTAAGTGTCATTTCTGTCTGCTGCCTCCTTCCCCTGCTATTAGAGGGAACTCCCGCACAGTCTGTGATTGAGAGCTTCTGTTGCTATGTAAAGGCCAGTGTGTCCCTTCTCTCCAATCAGTTCTCACTGAACTCTACAGTATGTAACTTCAAGATACAAAAAAGTGAGCGCTAAGTAAGATAAATAAGGCTGCTGGCACTAAACAGGTGAATATACAACCCTCAAAAGACAATATAAAGTAAAATAAGTGCAGCGCTATAAGGCCGGTTTTACACAGACGTCTCTGTTTTGTTCAGCAGGGATCGATCCGCTGAGCCAACGGATGACAGATCTGTCTCCATTCAATGTACGGGGACAGATCTGTCAGAGATCCACTCCCCTCTATGGCAAATTAGATGACAACGGACCGACTGTCCGTTGTCCACCGATCCACAGATGGATTGAAAAAACGGGGTTTTCCTTCGCCAGATTTTACGGATCTGAGAGCGGCGGGTGTCAGCGGACATGTCTCCGCTGGCATCCGTCACTCCATAGGGCTGGCTGCATGGAGCGTCCGTTCAGGTCTGCCTGAAAAAACAGACAGGCTGACTTGAACAGAACGTCCGTGTGAAAGAAGCCTAAATTAGTAGAGATAATTAGGTGAAAAATGTCCAATTAGTGAAACTGAGCCGGAATTCATGAACAGATGTAAAACCGGGTCTGTGTTGATCTAAACAGTGCAGTAATAAGATGTCAGTGATAGGCAGATCCCTTGATAACGTGTTTGAACACGAAACGCATCAGCAAAGCCTACGCACTGACGTTATTGATCGCTGCATCCTCGTGGTAGGAGCGGCTGTGTTTTTCATGTACGTTTTTATGGATTTTTAACATGCACGATTCTCTTTTTTTAATAAATACTACACCATATTAGTAATATTTCGGCTCCCAGTGGTGAGGTTTTCGTTTTGTTTTTTATACACCGTGCATGCCCCACTGAAGGGGACTGCAGATCCATCGCAACGTATTCTACTTTCACCAGGTCTCTTGGCAATGATGTTAGATTCATCTAAGCTCATCTATTGACAGCTTGATCATAATACAAGGTGCATTTTTGTTCATCATCTGGTGAGTGCATTATAGTGGTGAAGGGATATCACCGTGGAGAATCAACTGACAACACTCTCGGGGTAATACCCTGTGTTTATTATGCAATTGTTTGGCTGATGTCTGGTGAGTGTTCTGACACCCCACATTCACCACAGAAGGAGATCTTCGGGTGACCTAACAGTTATCCGACAGACAATCTGCTGCCAAGTCACTATTTTCACGTTTTACATCTGTTCACATATTGACGGCCCAGTTTGCCTAACAGCCCTTTCACACTGGGGCCGCCCAAGTGTCAGCGGTTAAACGCCGCTGATTTAGCGGCGCTTTACCACTGTTAGAGCGGCGCTTTGGCACCACTATTCGGGCGGCAGCAGGGCACTTTTAACCACTATGAACGGGTTAAAAGTGCCAGCACTCAGCGCTTCCGGAGTGGTGTACAGCCCATTCATTTCAATGGGCAGGGGAGGTGGAAGAGTGGTGTATACATTGCTTCCGCTTTAGAGCTAAAAATAGCGCCTGTAAAATGCGCCCCCCCCTCCATCCATCCCAGTGTGAAAGCCAGAGTGCGCTTGCAGGATGGGTAAAAAGTCCTGCAAGCGGCATCTTTGGGGCAGTGCGGGAGCAGTGTATACACCGCTCATGCGATTGAAATGAATGGCCAGTGCTTCCGAAGCAGCTAAACACCGCTTTGGAAGCGCCACACGGTCGCTTTTAACCCCTTCTTGGGGGTTAAAAGGGCCTCAGCCCTGTTATAAAAGCGGTAAAGCGCCGCTAAAACTAGTGGCACTTTACCGCTACCGCCCTGACCGCCTCATTGTGAAAGTGGCCTTACGTAAGTGTAGTTTGTAAATCCTGTTGCACCCATAAAAATAATTGTCATGGTTTTAAAAAAGAAGGAACATTAGCTTTGTGAATTGAGCCTAATGTGCTTTACTATAGCTTCCCCTTAAACACAGGCTATAAAAAAATATATAATATGGTGAAGATTTAGCTCCACCTGTCCCATAGTCCAGATTAAAGGGACTGTTGTTAAAATAAAGTTATCAATACCAGGGACCCCTAGAAAGCAGACTGAACATACCTCTCCTGGTGTCTGCACCACCGAACACCGCTGCAATGCATTAGATGCCAGCTGAAGATTAAAAAAACAGACATTTCCAGGAGTGTCAAATTGCTGTTCTTCCCTGCTGCGTTCAATGGCTCCTCCCAATGGGCACAGTAGTGAAGTAGAGGCTGGCAGATCAAACCACTGAGCACAGCAGAGTGGCATGAAATAGTTTTCAAGCATCAGTTTCTATTTATTACAGCAGGGGTCAGAGGACTATTTACCACCTTTTTTCCAGATGACCTTTGATTTGGCAGGTCAATTTTAGTGACAGAGACACTTTATTATCTATATTTCTGGCAGCTTCACATAATGCACATGGGGCGACCAACTTTACTTCTTCTTTGGTTCTTTACAGGCGACCACATATCTCTGAGCCACGTTTAGAGGAGGAGAGTATCCATCAGCATACGACGTGTCTTCAAACAGCACTGAATAATCATCCTGTGGCTATGGGAGAAAATAGAGTATCAGAAAAACAGCCTAACACTTCCTAATGACCCAGGCTAAACATCCATTTCTAGAATTCAGCAAACCAAGTACAAAACTTCTCCCACCCCAAATAATCCAAAGTTAGAATACTGAGGGAGACTTACTAAAACTGGAGCACTCAGAATCTGGTGCTGCTATATAATGGTAGCCAAATCATCTTCTTACTTCAGCTTGTTCAATTAAGCTTTGACCCAAAACAAACTGGAAGCTGATTGGTTTCTATACAGAGTTGCACCAGATTTTGCACTCTATAGTGTCAGTAAATAACCCCCAAAGTGATTTGATGGTGAAAGTTTTAAAGTGATTGTAAAGACTGAGGCTGGGTTTGCAATAGCAGGAGATATTGACCGGCTCTCGATGGAGCCGGTTCACATATCTCCCATGCGGCTCCGCTGCGATTTTGCACAGGAGCCCTGTGCGTCTTTTGGTTCATTTCAGCCCAAAATTCAGACTGAAATCAGACCTGAAATGGTGAACGGGGACACACAGGACAACTACTGGGAGCCGCATCAGTATTAGGTGTGAACCCAGCCTGAATGTTTTCTACCTTCATGCATTCTATGGCTGTTCCTCTCCTCATTGATTGAGACTGCAGCGGGAGCCGTTGGCAATCACAGCCAATGAGAAGGGGGACAAGGCCAAGCCGTGGCTGTATCTGTCTTATGTACACACATAGAGCAGGGCTTGCGAGCGAGCACGCACACACCACTGTGCCAATAGCAAGGGGAAGGAGTAAGGAGCGCCAGCAGGGGACCTAAGAAGAGGAGGATCTGAGCTGCTCTGTGCAAAACCACTGCACAGAGCAGGTAAGTATGACGTCTTTTTTTTTTTTTTTTTTAAGCTGAACCTATAATAGATTAAAGTGCTATTTATAGAATTGGATTACCAGGAGGTAAGGAGACAAGATGCTGGACTCCATACTTGCCTGCCTGCCTGCCTGTCACTGCTAGGGCTGCTGTCTGCTCCCTGAACACAACAGGGTGTCAGACTCCAAAATGGTCTTCCGGCATTCACACAGTCACTGTTGGGAGGCTTGGCAAGAAGAGGCATGCCACATGCCAGAGCTGCTTAGAAACAGGAACTGTGGCACCCAGGAAGCAATGTCACCCCACCCACAATTGACACCTGGCGTTGCTAGTCATGTGGTTTTAGCCTGACATCCCCAGAAAGGGATGTCTATTCACTGCCCTAGGACCTCTGACAGGAAGGCTCCGAATCAGGCCAGTTCATTACACTAGGAGGGTAAGTCACCTCACACTACTGGCCTTCTCTGGGCACCTGAAAAGGAAGTGGGCTCAGAACTCCTCCGACTTGTAAAAAGGAAGGGACAGGGAGGCCAAAGAGGATAGGTAGAGGACTGCAGGTGGGGGGGGGGGGGCGGCTCCATTAAGGTAAAAAAAACCCTTCAGGCTCCAATTTTTTTTATAGCAAAGTACCCTATGCAGACAAGGGTCCCTTGTAGGTTAAACACATTAACATTTTAAAACTGCACGGCACAAGTGTCATACCTGTAAGCTATTTGGGTTCCCCCCCCGAATTCCTGTATCCTACCTGAATGATCAGGACAGGTCAGCCATTGGTCACTCGCCCCAACATCAGAGAAGAGAACAGTATTTCTCATTATACTTGCAGTGCATGTGCAGTACTACACCCTCTCAATGTTGCAGCAAAGCTGAAGTCGGACTGCTGAAATCACCCAGGGGTGGGGCTGGTGCACACACAGGCTGCTTTAGGGCTCTGCCAACAGTCCCCATTCAAATCCCTAGGCATGCACAGTGAACTCTCTCCCTATCAGCAGGAAAGTCCTAGAGAAAAGTCTTGTGCTTGCCGATCCCACCCCCTTGGTGAGGTCAGCAGTCTGCTCTCAAATTTGCTGCAAGAATGAAAGTGCACTGCAACTATAATGAGCACTGCTGGGGGGGGGGGGGGGGGCGCACATGCCCTACAGGTTTGAGATTTACATTAAAGGATAAGGTCACCTTTCCTCAAGAAAAATAAATACACATATTTTTGTAAAAGAAAAAAAAAATATGCATGTATTATTTTTTTCCGTAAGGAACCTGGAAAGCATTTCACCAGTGATCAGTGGATACAGACAACCCCTGCAGCTTTCTGCCCATATCCCCACACAGGATGTCTGCTGAAAGCTGCAGAGCTTGTGAAATAATTACAAGAGCACTTATCGGCTCCTTCAGTTCATTTAGAATTACAAGCCATCAGACGTGGTGGCTGAAAATACGGGAGGACCATGTAACATCTTTCAAAAGGTGAAGTTAGCCTTTAAAAGGACAAGTTCACCTTTTAACAAAAAATAATAAATGCACATTTTTTGCAAGTAAAAAAAATGTGCATTATTTTATGTTACTGGAGCCTCTAAGTCAGTGGTTCTCAACCCTATCCTCAAGTATCCCCAACAGGCCATGTTTGCATGTTTTCCTTTATCTTGCAAGGGTGCTTTAAATCAGAGTCAAGGGCTTGGTATTTTGGACAGCTATTTTATCTAAGAGAAATTCCCAAAATATGGCCTGTTGGGGGTACTTGAGGACATGGTTGAGAACCACTGCTCGAAAGCATTGCAACAGCGATCATCAAATCGCTGGTACCATGCAGGTCTCCTGCAGATCTGTCAGTAAATCAGTGTGTCTGTACATCCCATACGGGCAAGCAGAGACAATCTGACAGGAAGAATTCATGAACTACCACAGAGCTACACAGTGCCATGGTAGCATGAAAACAAGCTGACAGCCGCAAAGGCTGTCGGGACTTGGAGCTTTCCATTTCCAGAGGACTGTGAATAAGGGACGCGGCTGAGCACAGCCCTACTTTTTTTAAATTGTGACAGCTAGCAGGGCAGAGAAGATCCCTGTTATCTGTCAGAGCAGGGCGATCAGGAACATGGAAATCTAACAGGAGTATGTAGACCTTTATGCTGCATATGTCCTGTATCTACATAACCATCTTCCCTAAAATGTAAATAGGCTGTGTACTTACCCGTTGTGGCGGTGCGTGTATCAGGGCCCGATAGAAGCAGGTTGTCTGGGGGTACAGAGCTAGTACCAGCTGATCCTTCTGGAACAAAGCCTCTGGGTCTGTCTCTGGATTGGCTTTCCACTGTGGCAGAGGGATGATCCTCCTCCGACTGAGTGTGTGACGCCTGAAGACAGAAGGATGAGAGATCACCATCTGATGCCTACAACTCATTCCAGAACGTAGGCCTACATCATCACATACAGGCTGCACTGAAACGGATAGATAGCTGCGAATAACGACACTGTGAGCTCATGCAGTGCAAAACCATTCAAGCTACATACATAACAAAGCTGACTTCTCAACTACCACAGAAAGTTACAATCAAAGAAGCTCACAGTGTGCAATGAAATCTGGAAGTAGTTTTAGTCCAGGAGTGGAGCCTGTACAACTGTGCAAGACAGAAGGTAAGGCCGGAGCTGAGCTGTAAGTACAATACCATTAAGCATCAGCTGATACTCACTCTTTTCCCTCCTCGTCGATGTCGTCTACTTCATACCTAGAACAGAGAAGAGATTTTAGTCCAGTGTATTGGGATGTCACATTCCCCACTGACCACCCCAGACACCAGGACTTACTTGTTTGCTGCGTGGCTGTAACTGACCACTTCAGCCAGAATCCACTGCTCATCTCCATCCACCGCCTTAACCCTTGCCGCTACCTTATCACCGGGCTTGGCTACGTAATCGCTGGCCGCAGGGATGGCGCCGCATAAAGGAGGAGGCCTGTGCGACGAAAGCAGAAAGTAATAAGAAAAATTCAAAGCTGGAAAGGTTTTAATTGATAAAAAAAAAAAAAATAAAAAAAATAAAAAAACTGTACATAGGAGCAGCCATTGTGCCGATTATACACGGAGGTTCTACCTTACTGCTCCATCTCCTTATACAAGTCTACCAGTCAGTTCTGCTCTTAAGTCTCCCTGCAAAGTTCCATAAATGCCTGTTGATTCCATCAGTGAAGTCTACCCAATGCAGCTTCCTGTGATGGTGTGGCAACAATGCAGCTGAATTCAGAGCAGAGTTGTCTCTCAAGAAGGCTGGGCCTGCTTTCACTACAGTGGTCGGAGAAGATATTGCAGGGGGCGTGGCTATTAGCATTGTTACTGTTGATTCATAAGCCTGCAGCTTGTCAATCAGCATCAGACCACACCTAGTTCAGCCCACTGGATTGACAGCATTACCTGTGCTGCTGAAACCCTCCCACTGTGGGCTGCAGTGTCTAGGAGGGGGGAGTATGTGAGATACAAACGAAGAACAATTTGGCCCGGTCAAGGAGGGTTAAGGACGTTTATGGGGCTTGTGTATCCCGTAGTAACCAGACTCACATTTGTTGGAGCGGTCATAGAGGAACCTTTAACCACTTCAATACCAGGCACTTACCCCCCTTCCCGCCCAGACCAATTTTCAGCTTTCAGTGCTGTCACATTTTGAATGACAATTGCGCGGTCATACTACACTGTACCCAAACTAAATTTTGGTCATTTTCCTACAAATAGAGCTTTCTTTTGATGGTATTTGATCACCTCTGGGGTTTTTATTTTTTGCGCTACACATAAAAAAAAAAAACACAAAAAATTTTGAAAAGAAAAAAAAATGTTTTCTTTTTTTCTGTCACAAAACTTTGTAAAGAAGTACATTTTCTCCATCACTGACGAGGCAATACCAATTGGCACTGATGAGGCATTTATATGCAGCACTGATGGGCACTGATAGGTGGCACCAATAGGCAGCAATGATAGATGGCACTGATAGGTGGGCATTCCCTGGTGGTCCTGGGTGGCATCTAAGATGGGCACTGAGTGCCATCCCTGTTGAGCATTGTGCCCATTACCTGGTGGTCTTGGGATGGGCTCCCTGGTGGTCCTGGGTGGGCATTCCCAAATTTTTTTTGGGGGGAGGGGGATTTTATGTGCTTGTGTGTAACTTTATTTTTTGCAAAAGAAATAAACATATTTTTTCCCCCATCAAAATGCAATGATCGCATTGCAAAACATCCTGTACCGGCAAAGCGAGCCGGGGACACAGAGAATGTGACCCGGAAGTGACGGACATGGCTTTCTGGGTCACTGCAAGAAGGGGAGGAGAGTGGACGTGTATCTGCTCTTCTCCTTCCCCTCTACATGCCGCCATGGACATCCCGGGCCCGCCGATGAGCAGAGCCTGATAAGCATGGCGGGGGCACTGTTACAGGGGGTCCGTGAGCGCGATCGGGTGGCAGCGGTGCCACCTGACCGCTCTCACCTGACAGGCAGCAGTCTGCCCGTCAGTTTCACACACAATCCCCATGGCTACAGCCACTGGATTTTGTGTAATACCCCCCGCCGTTACGTCCGCATGGACCTGGCAACAAAAGGTTTAAAAGATAAGCTCACCTCTGGTGACACATTACATCCATATGCAGGGTGTAACATGTTACGAACAGACCAGCCCCCGCACCTTCCTGATCCCTGCTAGGACAGCTAGCAGGGTTCTTCTCCCTCCACACTAGACGTCATAATTTAAAAATAAATAAATAAATAATAATAATAAAAAAAAAAAAACATATGGCCGAGCGCATGTCATTGACAGGGCTCAGGGCATGGAAAACTACAAAGTCCAGCAGCCTTTGTGGCTGTCGGCTTGTAATTTTCAATGAACTGCCACAGCACTGTGGAGCGCCATGATAGTTCATTCTTGCTTCCCATCAGATTTTATCTGCTTACCGGCAAGAGATGTACGGGCAAGCAGATACACTGGCTCTGCTGGAGACCTGCAGGGCACAAGCGATCTGCTGACGAAGTAATGCTTTAGAGCAACCTTTCTCAACACCGAGGAACCCTTGAAATAATTCTCCGGTCTCGGGGAACCCCTGCTAAAAATTTAAAAGTCTACAACTCATGATACATTGGTGTGATGGTCACTGGGAAGAATTACCCACTTACAGATAGCTAAAAAGATCAATGATGTCATTGGGAATTTCTCTGAGAGGTAGAAATTGTTCCATTGCTCAAAGGAACCCCTTGCAACCTCCGGAGGAACCCTGGTTGAGAAACCCTGCTTTAGAGGTTAAAAAAATAAACAAACAAATGCACATTTTTCTACCTGCAAATAAAAAATGTGCCATTTTTTTTTTTGCAAAATATGAACTTATCCTGCTGCCCTCCCCCTCTTTCTATACATACTTCTCTCCCGGTTTTCCGATCCACAAGGGAAGGGTCATGGCAGATTGTTGTAGCAGTGTCATCAGCACCCCTCGTCTCATGGTCTTGCGGGGGGGCTCCGAGTCATGGTACAGTCCGGCAATCTTTGCAGCTGCAGAAAAAAAAGGAAAAGGGTGAGAATCAAGCAGATACGGGAGACCGGAAGCATAGAGGAAGCTGCAACACTCACCGATCCGTCTCTCCTCCAGAAGAGATTTGATTTCTGCAATTTTATCCAGAGATCTGCGCAGGATACTGGGGAAGAAACACAGCAAATGTTCAACAAGATGATGACAAAACTGAACTGTATCATCGGATCTCGCAATAGCCTATACCCCGGCACTCACTTGCACTCGACCTCGGCGTCAGCCTTGGCGGTGGTGTAGAGTCCTCGCAGTTTGGTGCGGTAATAAGGAGAGACTGCAGAGAGAAGAGACCGTTACTGACTAGTCCCAGCTCTTCCCAGACCCATACACCTCATCCGTGACACCTACTCTTGTTCTCGGTCTGCATCCTCTCATGAGTTTTTTGGATGTTCACCAGGTTGTGCTCACTTCTCGATCTTTCCTCCTGGAAACACAAATTAGGATATTCATTATGTTCCAATTATTTAAAAAATTCTTATTATGTTCTTAGCCATTTCATGTACCCATCGCAGGCTGATAAGTTCCCGTTAAATGATTAAAGTCTCCTCCAAGCAGCCACTGTATATGGAGCCCGCTGTCTGCTGTAATTGGGTTTCCATTGGAAAGGGATGATAGGAAGGTAACCACTTCCTGTCTGGCCAGAGCACATAAATGGCCAGATGGGAGTTGCGCTGATATGGGTGGATGTACGTCCTCACGTATCGCCTGCTCATGCTCTAACCACTTGCCAACCGCCAACAGTAGATTTACATCAATACTTTGGCGTTTAATAAAGAAGTTATGGCAGCAGCTAGCTGTCATAACCCCGTTAGCATTGTTTTCTGTGGGCGATTTGGCATCTGCTAGCAGTGGCGAATTCGCCATGGGATCACTTTTAGAGGCAGCAGGAGAGGTGCCCCCCAGCTTTCCGGTACCGAATAGGGGCCATCTTGCCCTTACTCGACTTCCTGCCTAAGCATCCAACAGACCCGATC
>BLSH010015975.1:40458-56529 GCA_018402905.1 Glandirana rugosa
TTCCCGGCTCATACCGGATGATATCGACCAATCATTCCCACCTCTTACCGGGTAATATCGACCAATGATTCCCGGCTCATACCGGGTGATATCGACCAATCATTCCCACCTGATACCGTGAGGCCATACTTGGCCCTTAGAAACCTCCATATTGTGTGCAATACTCCACCCTTACTAACGAGCTATAGTGGGCTATACCCAACCCTTAGTAACCAGCTATAGTGTGCCATAGTCCACCCTTACTAACCAGCTATAGTGGGCCATACTCGGCCCTTAGTAACCAGCTATAATGGGCCATTCTCCACCCTTACTAACCAGCTATAGTAGGCCATACTCGGCCCTTACGAACCAGCTATAATGGGCCATACTCGGCCCTTAGCAACCAGCTATAGTGGGCCATACTCCACCCTTACTAGCCAGCTATAGTGGGCTATACTCAACCCGTAGTAACCAGCTATAGTGGGCTATACTCCACCCTTACTAACCAGCTATAGTGGGCCATACTCCACCCTTACTAACCAGCTATAGTGGGCCATACTCGGCCCTTAGTAACCAGCTATAGTGGGCCATACTCCACCCTTACTAGCCAGCTATAGTGGGCCATTCTTGGCCCTTAGCAACCAGCTATAATGGGCCATACTCCAGTCTTAGTAACCAGCTATAGTGGCCCACACTCCACTCTTAGTAACCAGCTATAGTGGGCCATACTCGGCCCTTAGTAACCAGCTATAGTGTGTAAAAATAAACTTTAAGCTTTAGCTATCCTTTAGGTCCCCTTTTTATTTTAATCTTTTTTAAATGTTTGCAAAAAAACGCAAAAGCGCAGATCCAAGGATTTTCCGTCCTGTTTACTGAAAGCAGTTACTTGTAAAGTTCACAGTTTTCCCTGTTTGTCTGGGACTGCTGAGCCAGCGTCTAATCTGTATTTGTAGGTTGATCTTTCACCGCGGCTCTTATCTGGCGAACACGTAGAGAATAACCTTGGGCGGGAAAGGTGTTTACCTGTTTAATTATTGGAGGGAGAAATTAATCATTTATTGGCAGCACAGGCTGAGCTAAGGCAGCACATGAACGGTGTTTGTATACAGAGTGTGTCATGCAGCGTGGCACGCAGCCTGAGGGTGGTTGTACATAACATACGATGTGAGTCACACAAGGATATGACATCATAGTACAGGAATCCGATGGATGAACACAAAGGATGCTGAAGAGATACAATGTGCTTTCTGCCAGTGCACAGTCTGAAATTTTATTTACAGTTACAGAAAATGTATTTTGCTGGTAACGCTGCCAAGGATCGGTGACATGAAGGACATCCAGGCGTAGCAGAAATGCCCCAAAACGCGATAAAACCCACAATGTGCTTGAGGTGTCATTGTTTCTTGACCAGTTGCCGACCGCCCCATAGTAGATGTGTTGCTACAGGGTGGCTGTGCTGTGCAGAATCATATACAGTATATATACAGTGAGGGGAAAAAGTATTGGAACCCCTGCTGATTTTGTACGTTTGCCCACTGACAAAGAAATGATCAGTCTATAATTTTAATGGTCGGTTTATTTTAACGGTGAGAGAATAACAACAAAAATATCCAGAAAACGCATTTCATTTCAAAAACATTATAAATTGATTTGAATTATAATGAGTGAAATAAGTATTTGATCTCCTATCAATCAGCAATATTTCTGGCTCCCAGATGTTTTCTATACAGGTAACAAGCTGAGATTAGGAGTTCTCTCTTAAAGGGAGTGCTCCTAATCTCAGCTTGTTACCTATATAAAATACGCTTGTCCACAGAAGCAATCAATCGGATTCCAATCTCTCCACCATGGCCAAGACCAAAGAGCTGTCCAAGGATGTCAGGGAGAAGATTGTAGATCTACACAAGGCTGGATTGGGCTACAAGACCATCGCCAAGCAGCTTGGTGAGAGGGTGGCAACAGTTGGTGCGATTATTTGCAAATGAAAGAAACACAAAATAATTGTCAATCTCCCTCGGTCTGGGGCTCCATGCAAGATTTCACCTCGTGAAGTTTCAATGATCATGAGAACGATGAGGAATCAGCCCAGAGCTACACAGGAGAATCTTGTCAATGATCTCAAGGCAGCTGGGACCATAGTCACCAAGAAAACAATTGGGAACACTACGCCATGAAGGACTGAAATCCTGCAGTGCCCGCAAGGTCCTCCTGCTCAAGAAGCTCATGTACAGCCCGTCAGAAGTCTGCTAATGAACATCTGAATGATTCAGAGGAGAACTTGGTGAAAGGGTTGTGGTCAGATGAGTCCAAGACCGAGTTCTTTGGCATCAACTCAACTCGTGTTTGGAGGAGGAGGAGTGCTGACCCCAAGAACACCATCCCCACCATCAAACATGGAGGTGGAAACATTATGTATTGGGGGTGTTTTTCTGCTAAGGGGACCGGACAACTTCACTGCATCAACAGGACGATGGACGATGCTATGTTCCATCAAATCTCCGCTAGGCTAGGCCACTCCAGGACCTTAATCCCATAGAAAATATGCAGAGGCAGTTCGAGTTACCAAACATCAGCCTCAAAAACGTAATGACTTGGAGAGGATCTGCAAAGGAGTAAAACAAAATCCCTCCTGAGTTGTGCAAACCTGGTGGCCAACTACAAGAAACGTCTGACCTCAGTGATTGCCAACAAGGGTTTTGCCACCAAGTACCAAGTCATGTTCTGTGAAGGGGTCAAATACTTATTTCACTCCTTAAAATGCAAATCCTTTTATAACTTATTTGAAATGCATTTTTCTGGACATTTTTGTTGTTGTTCTGTCTCTCACTGGTAAAATAAACCGACCATTAAAATTATAGACTGATCATTTCTTTGTCAGTGGGCAAACATACAAAATCAGCAGGGGATCAAATCATTTTTTCCCTCACTCTACCTGATTCTGCACTTCTGTGTTTTGGGTGCAAGTGTGCGCTGCCGGCTGCTCACTCTCACTGTGATTTTACACGGCGGGAGCTCATGAGCGGGTCCTGTGGATCCGCTGTCCGCAAGCACCCCCTGATCGTTCAGTACACTGACAGGATGCCAGTCTGCCTATGTAAACAAGGCAGATTGTCATTCTGTCAGTTCAGAAGACATGGATCCTGTGTTTCTGTACAGCAGAGACTCTGATCCATGGTTTCCCCTAGTAAAAGCACCTCCCCAACTACACTGAAACATTAGCTAGGCACCAGTGGCGGGCGGTCCATAGAGGGCACATGGGCGCCACCCCCCCATCCATGTATCCGGCCCCCTGATCTACATATCAGGGCGCCGGGTGCATGGATTCAAATGGGGGGGGGGGGGGGGAGGAGTGCTTTTTTTGAAGCACATTATTAGGGCCAGAGGCTCTAGTATGCTTCAAAATAGGGTGGGCTTGGGGCGTAGAGAGTGCGCCCCGATCACACCCAATTGTGTGACCATAGCGAATAAATTTTCACTGTTTCCTGATTGGCCAAAGCGTCAGGCGATCCTATTGGATGCCGAATGCTTTGGAGCGGGAAGAGACGCGGGAGGAGCAGACACCGGACCGGAGCCGCTGCCCGCACAGTGGAGGAGAGGAGACCACAGCACCCGCGCTGTGGGTGGCGTGTTTGTCTGTCCCTGGCAGGGTACTTGGTGTCAGTCCTACGCCGTTCCACCAATGTGGTGGGGGGGGTGTGCGGGGGAGCAGTGTGCTTGATGTCTGTCCTGTCAGTGCCTCCCCCCAAAAGAGAAACCACCAGCCGCCACTGCTAGACACCCAATTAACCCTTTGATCACCATTGATGTTAATCCCAGCCAGTGCCATTAGTACAGTGACAGTGCATATGTTAAGCACTGATCACTGTAATAATGTCACTGGTCCCCAATAAAGTGTCAGGTATGCGATTTGTCCACCGCTGTTCCACTATTAGTCTCTGGTTGCCGCCATTACTAGTAAAATAAAAATGAACCACCTCAATACTGGGTACTTTCACCCATTTCCTGCCCCGGGCCATTTTTCAGCTTTCAGTGCTGTCACACTTTGAATGACAATTGCGTGGCCATGCTACACTGTAACCATATGACATTTTCTTCACACAAATAGAGCTTTCTTTTAGTGGTATTTAATCACTGCTGGGTTTTTTATTTTTTACTAAAAAAAAGAGCGAAAATTTTGAAAAAAAAAGTTTTTCTTAGTTTTTGTTGGTAAATTTTGTAAATAAGTAATTTTTCTCCTTCACTGATGTGTGCTGATGTGGCGGCACTGATGGGCACTGATGAGCATTCACTTATGGACACTGATTAGGTGGCACTGATGAGGAGGCACTAATATGTCACACTTTTGGCACTGATAGGTGGCACGGGTGGGCACTGATAGGTGGCACTGGTGGGAACTGATGGGTGGCACTGGCGGGCACTGATAGGTGGCATTGGTGGGCACTGATAGGAGCCACTGGTGGGCATAGATAGGCAGTACTAATGGGCATTGATGGGTGGCAGTGATGGGCAGCACTGATAGGCGGCAGTAATAGCCAGCACTGACTGGCATCACTAATGGGGACTGATTGGTGGCACTTGTGGGCACTGATTGCTGGCACTGGCCAGCACTGACTGCTGGCACTGGTGGGCACTGGTGGTTAATGATAATCAGGGCACTGATGATCAGTGCCCTGATTACATCCCTAGAAGTCCTCTGTGAGAGGAGATGCCGCTGATTGGCTCTCCTCGCCACACACTCTGTCAGCTGATGTGACCAGCTCAATGTTCTCTGTACAGCACTATTGTATATTTCAGAGCTATATAAATGTATAATATTAGTGTGTAACTGCGGTAGAACATTTGAGTGTAAGCTCTTCTGGCGCAGAGACTGATGTGACGGCTGTATATGTCAGATATACAGTATACACAGTATTTCACAAAAGTGAGTACACCCCTCACATTTCTGTAAATATTTTATTCTATCTTTTCATGTGACAACACTGAAGAAATGACACTTTGCTACAATGTAAAGTAGTGAGTGTACAGCTTGTATAACAGTGTAAATTTGCTGTCCCCTCAAAATAACTCAGCACACAGCCATTAATGTCTAAACCGCTGGCAACAAAAGTGAGTACACCCCTAAGTGAAAATGTCCAAATTGGGCCCAAAGTGTCAATATTTTGTGTGGTCACCATTATTTTGCAGCACTGCCTTAACCCTCTTGGGCATGGAGTTCACCAGAGCTTCACAGGTTGCCACTGCAGTCCTCTTCCCCTCCTCCATGGTGACATCACAGAGCTGGTGGATGTTAGAGACCTTGCGCTCCTCCACCTTCCATTTGAGGATGCCCCACAGATGCTCAATAGGGTTTAGGTCTGGAGATGCTTGGCCAGTCCATCACCTTTACCCTCAGCTTCTTTAGCAAGGCAGTGGTCGTCTTGGAGGTGTGTTTGGGGTTGTTATCATTTTGGAATATTGTCCTGCGGCCCGGTCTCCGAAGGGAAAGGATCATACTCTGCTTCAGTATGTCACAGTACATGTTGGCATTCATGGTTCCCTCAAAGAACTGTAGCTCCCCAGTGCCGGCAGCACTCATGCAGCCCCAGACCATGACACTCCCACCACCATGCTTGACTGACACACTTGTCTTTGTACTCTTCACCTGGCTGCCCCACACACGCTTGACACCATCTGAACCAAATAAGTTTATCTTGGTCTCATCAGACCACAGGACTTGGTTCCAGTAATCCATGTCCTTAGTCTGCTTGTCTTCAGCAAACTGTTTGCAGGCTTTCTTGTGCATCATCTTTAGAAGAGGCTTCCTTCTGGGATGACAGCCATGCAGACCAATTTGATGCAGTGTGCAGCGTATGGTCTGAGCACTGACAGGCTGACCCCCTACCCCTTCAACCTCTGCAGCAATGCTGGCAGCACTCATACGTCTATTTCCCAAAGACAACCTCTGGATATGACGCTGAGCACATGCACTCAACTTCTTTGGCCGACCATGGTGAGACCTGTTCTGAGTGGAACCTGTCCTGTAAAACCTCTGTATGGTCTTGGCCACCGTGCTGCAGCTCAGGGAGACATTAGAGTGTAAGCTCTTCAGGCACAGAGGCTGCTGTGACTGGCTCAGTGTTCTCTGTACAGCACTGTGGTATATGTGAGAGCTGTATGTATGTATAATAACAATAGTGTGTGACTGTGGGGGGGACATTAGAGTGTAAGCTCCCCTGGTACAGAAACGACTGTGACCGGCTCAGTGCGCTCTGTACAGCACTATTGTATATGTCAGAGCTATATAAATGTATAACAATAGTATGTGATTGTGGAGGGACATTAGAGTGTAAGCTCCCCTGGTCACAGATGTGACTGGCTCAGTGTTCTCTGTACAGCACTGCGGTATATGTTAGAGCTACTTTATATAAATGTATATTAACCACTTGCCGACCGGCGTCTGACGGCACTCGATATCGCAAACCGCCATCATATGACAGCGGCTGCGATATCACTCACTGTGAGCGTGTGCACGCCGTGAGGCGTGCTCACTGTGTTCAGGGGGGGGGGCCAGGGAGCGGGTGCGGCAGACTCGATCACCACCGGCTCCCCGCGATGCCTCCCCGCAGTGAAAGAACGGAGGTCCGTGTAAGTAAACTCGGATCTCCGTTCTGTTAGAGGGAGAAGGGCTGTGATCACAGCCTTCCTGTATATGGAAGCCGTGATCACCCCCTTTCCCCAGCCAGGGCAGCCCACACACAGAACACGCCCAGGGAACACAGTTAACCCTTAGAGCGCCCCCTGCAAGTTAACCCCTTCATTGCCAATGGCATTTACACAGTAATCAGTGCATTTTTATAGCACTGATCGCTGTATAAATGCCAATGATCCCAAAAAAAGTGTCAAAATGGTCCGACATGTCCACTGCAATATCGCAGTACCGCTAAAAATCGCAGATCGCCGCCATTACTAGTAAAAAATAAAATAAAAATACAAACCCCAGAAATGAATTCTCATCATCCGTAAATGCGGCAACTTTTGCGCAAACCAATCAATAAACGCCGATTGCGATTTTTTTTTTACCAAAAATATGAGGAAGAATATAAATCGGCCAAAACCGATGGAAAAAAAAAATTTTTATATTTTTTTTTTTTGGATTTGTATTTTAGTAAAAAGTAGTGGGTTTTTTTTGCAAAATTATCGCTCTTCTTTTGTTTATAGCGGCGATCAGAAATGACGCAGAGGGGATCAAATACCACCAAAAGAAAGCTCTATTTGTGGGAAAAAAAGGACGCAAATTTCGTTTGGGTACAACGTCGCATGACCGCGCAATTGTCAGTTAAAATGACGCAGCGCCGAATCGCAAAAAGCTCTCTGGTCCTACAGTGTGAAATCCTTCCGGGGCTAAAGTGGTAATTACAACAGTGTGTGACTGTGGGGGGACATTAGAGTGTAAGCTCTTCTGGCGCAGAAACTGATGTGACTGGCTCAGTGTCCTCTGTACAGCACTATGGAATATGTCAGCGCTATATAAATGAATTATGATAATAGTAATAATATTAGTAATAGCGTATGACTATTGTGGGGACATTAGAGTGTAAGCTCTTCATCAGGGAAGATGTGACTGTCTCAGTTGTCTCTGTACAGCACTACAGTTTATGTCAGAGCTATAAAAAATAAATCTATAATAGGGTACAATAAATTCCAGGGAAAAATCCTCTATTCCAGGATCTATATTTGGAATTCCGGGACGCGTGGCGTCTATACGTATGACATCACCGATTGGTTACATCATGTTCCTCACGCGTGTTTTATTTACCATGTGCAGCTTATCCCACGGCTGGCTTACAGGAATTCTCATCTCCCTGACACCAAACATTACTCAGATCTGTGATATATGAATCACCATATGTCTCATTCTCAGCCCCTCCTCCTTGTCTCCGACCCCCTGACAACTTTCCCCCTAACTCCTCCCCCACCTCATTTCACCCCTGCCAGGCTCCTCCCTCCCACCTTGTGATGTTTTGCTCATCTCATGTTTGCAATGGAAGGAAGCCAGGCAACTCCCAGAAAGAAAACTCTGGAAAATTACAGAACAATCTCCACAAAACCTCCTGAAGCCAAATTCACTTTCTGATCATTTTTCTTAAAGGGGGAGTCCGCCTGCTAGGGGCAGGAAGAGGGTCTTGGGGGTGGGGGGATGGGAGGCCTGGTTCTGCTGATAGCTGTGTGTTGGATTCATTATAAGACACTTCTGGGGTCTCTGGGGATAAGAAGGGGAAGCAATGATGCTGCGACAATTATCGAGGGACCGCGCGTCAGCGACTCCTGGAAACGTTCGCTCGCTAATTACAGGATGTGACACCCTGATGACACCACTACCAATGGAGGCGACATTTGTATGGCTTTTTTACATCACCTTGCACTATTGTATGTGTATGGTGGGTCAGAATAGTAAGGCAGAGGTGCAATGCTCTGCAGGCTAACCAAAAACTTAAGTGTGCAATGCTCCTTGTAGTATCAGCCAGTAATAAAGTTGCAATGCTCTGCATAATTCACTGTGATATAGAGCACATGAAAAGGTGCAATGCTCTGCAAAGCTCATTGATATAGCCACATGAGAGGGTGCAATGCTCTGCAAAGCTCATTGATATAGCCACATGAAAGGGTGCAATGCTCTGCATAGTTTACTGTGATATAGACACATAAAAGGGTGCAATGTTCTGCAAAAGTCACTGTGATAAAGTCTCATGCAAGGGTGCAATGCTCTGCAAAGCTCATTATGATATAGCCTGCATGCAAGGGTGCAATGCTCTGCATACCTCACTGTGCTATAGTCACATTCAAGGGTGCAATGCTCTGCATACCTCGCTGTGCTATAGTCACATGTAAGGGTGCAATGCTCTCCAAACCTCACTGTGTTATAGTCACGGGTAAGGGTGCAATGCTCTGCAAACCTCACTTTGCTATATTCACATGCAAGGGTGCAATGCTCTGCAAACCTCACTGTGATATAGGCACATGCAAGGGTGCGATGCTCTGCAAAGCTCCCTATGATATAGTGACATGCAAGTGTGGTTCCCTGTAGTATCAACCACAAAAAGGTGAAATGTTTTGCAGAGCTTGCAATACCATATAGATCACAAAGGTGCAATGTTCTGTTGGACTCCCAGTACAACTTTTCAGCAATAAAAGTGCAATGCTCTGCATTGCTCACTATGATATAAATCACATGCAATGCTCTGCTGATTCCCTGCCGTATTAATCATAACAATACGCAATGCTCGGCAGAGCTTGCAATACCATATAGATCACAAAGGTGCAACATTCTGTTGGACTCCCAGTGGTTCTGATTAAAGGTGCAATACTCTGCAGTGTTTACTGTGATATAGACCATATATGAGGGCGCAATGCTCTCGGTAGAAATAATGTGCAATGCTCTGCAGAGTTTACAATTACATGAATCATATACAGGGATGCATTGTTGTGTCAGACTTCCAGTGACACTGATCCCAGATAAAGGTGCAATGCTCTGCAATAACATATGGATTAAATATAAAGCTGCAATGTTGCATTGGACTCCCAGTGACACTGGTCACAGATAAAGGTGCAATACTCTGCGGTGCTTAAATAATATATAGTTCACATACAAGGATGCGATGCTCTGTCAGACTTCTAATAACACTGGTTACAGATAAAGGTGCAACACTCTGCAGCACTCACAATAATATATAGAGTGCACACAGAATGCAGCAGAGCATTGCATCCTTGTGTAATATGGATCTCAGATAAAGGTGCAATACTCTGCAGAGCTCGCAGTTGCATATAGATCACATATAAGGGTGCAATGTTCTCTCTGGCTCCCAGGTAAAGGAGCAATTCTCTGCAGCACACATAATATATAGAGTATGCATGGAGTTCAGCAGAGCATTGCATCCTTGTATAAAATAGATCTCCAATAAAGGTGCAATATGCTGCAGAGCTCACGGTAGCATATAGCTCACATACAAGAGTGCAATGCTCTGGCTGGCTCCTATTAACACTGGTCACAGGTAAAGGTGCAATGCTCTGCGGTGCTCACAATGATATAAAGATCACATACAAGGGTGCAATGCTCTGCAGAATTCTGTAAAACATCGGTCTCAGGTGCAATACTCTGCAGGGCTCACACTATTTTATGTCACATAAAAGGATGCAACACTAATTTTCCCACATTGGTTACAGATAATGGTGCAATGTTCTGCAATGCTCACTTTACTATATGGGTCACATACAAGGATGCAATGTTCTGCTGCACTTTCAGGTGTAATGCACTGCAGTGCTTATCATAATGCAAGGCACACATGAAAGTGCAATGTTCTGCAGAGCCCCAGGTAGTGCTGGGCACTGGTAAAGGAGCAATGCTCTGCTGCTCTCCCTTGCAATGTTCATTAAAAAGATGCAATGCTCTGCAAGCATTACCTGCACAGCAGCAATAAAGGAGAGCAATGCTCTGCAGAGTGGGGTGGTGGAGAGATGGTGTAATCTAATGTACACAAACAATATAGTCTGATGCAATGTCAAGGTGGAGCAGCACCCCTACTGGGAGGAGTCCAGGTGGAGCAGCACCCCTGCTGGGAGGAGTCAAGGTGGAGCAGAACCCTGCTGGGAGGAGTCAAGGTGGAGTAGCACTCCTACTGGGAGGAGTTAAGGTGGAGCCACACCCATACTGGGAGGAGTCAAGGTGGAGCCACACTGACTATAAAGAATCAGAACAAAGACTTCATATCATAACAACTCAGCACACAGAGAGAAGAGCACAGACCCAGCGACTGCGATTCCAGCACAGCGATCAACCAGCAAGACCTCCCTAGGAGACCCCCACATAGCGCCAACATGAGCAGCTCCTACGTGGAAGCCGAGAAACTTCAGCCCACCGACTTCGAAGTGCGCTACTTCGACGACTACGACTACTACAACCTGACCGACCGCTACGCCTGTAAGTAACAAATATTTATTACATTGGGAAAAAAAATATATATATTATTATTATTATTATTATTATTATTATTATTATTATTCTATTTCCAGTCTCAACTAATTCACATTTTATTTCCAATTTAAACTGTTGGGGAAGAGGGGCCATGAAAATGTGTAAATAGCAGTAAATTGCATAAAAATAAGTCACTTGGGCCAGAAATAGAATTAATGAGTTCATTGAATTTGTAAAAAGTACATTTTTGCCGGTGGAGGGGGAAGGCAAATTGTAAATCACAATAAGTTGCATGAAAATTTAAGTCATTTGGACTGGGGGGGGTTGGGAACCAGTGAATAAGCTTAAATTAAAAAAAAAAAAAAAAAAAAGATATATAATATTTATGTGGGGGTATAAAAATTGTAAACCGCAGTAAAGTTTAAATTGAATGAAATGGGGAATATTGTGAACTTGAAAAAAAAGTTTCAATTAGGGAAAAAAAAAATATATATATAATTTTTCTTTTGGGGCGGGGGGTGCATGAAAATGGTAAAAAGCAGTAAAATGTAAGTTGAATGAACCAGAAATAAAATTAGTGAGTTTGTTTCAACTGGGTAAAAAAAAAGTTGCAAAATTTTTTTTTTTTTTTTTTTTTTTTTTTTTTTAGATTCAGGATACTTTATTAATCCCAAAGGAAAATTAAGTGGACAAAATGGAGAATAATTCCAACCAGAAATGGATAGAATTTAAATGGGGGGGTGTTTACAAAATTATAAATAGTTTTTTTTTGGGGGGGAAGGGGGCATTAAAATTTATAAATAGCGGTAAAGCGTAAACTGTATGAAATAATAATAATAATAATAATTTGGACCAGGAATAGAATTAGTGAATGAGTGGAGAGCTCAGGGGGTTCTCCTACATAGATAAAAAGACCCCATCACCTCCAAATGTTCACCCCCTTTATAAAAGACTCATTCCTTCCAGGTTCAAACTTGATGAACCCCCCCCCCCAAAAAAAAATGAAACAGACACATTGTAGCATTATTATTATTATTATTGTTGATCTGCTCTGCCAGGCCACACCTGGGACTTCTAGTTCCACAAGCACTACCTAAATATCATTGTAGTCCCATTGGCTTAAAACTCCCTCCCAAAAGAACGTAACTTCATGGTGATTGGTGTCTTTAGAACCTTAAAGGAAATTTCCCTAAAAAAAAAAAAACCCCATAAACCCCACCCATGTAGAAGTAGGACCACCCTTTCTAAGGACTAGAAAGCTACAATGTATCACATTGGTGTCCTCTAGGTTTGGATACATTGTAGCCTTTCCCATATATGGTAATTAGTTCTTTGTTTACCAGAGCCCTGAACAAATGCCTGTTCATTGTTTCCCTCTAGTGCCCACCGCTGCCAGGAAAGGGCGTACAAAGAAAGAGGCCAGAGAGAACACCAACCGGGACAGCCCCTGCGGCCACGAGAGGAAGATCACCGACAAACTGCAGCGCACCGAAGCCAAGAAAAAGAGCAAAGGAGGCAAAGAGTGAGACTCAGGTGAGTGCCAGGGATGGGGGCACCGAATAAGGGGGGGGTGTCACCTGATGTATATGGAATAAGGATGACATAACACACAATGAGAAGATGATTGACCGGTCCCTTTAAATCTGCTCTCTGGCCTTCCCTTCAGTCTTGCACAGTTGTGCCAGCAGCTCTCCTGGACTGACACTGCTTCCTCTGATTTCACTGCACACTGTGAGCTTCTCACAATGTGCATTAGAAGATGCAGCCATACCTCAGGACATCCAGCATCATCTGACTGTCCCTGGCCTACCCCTTTCATTCATTGGATTTCAGTTCCTCAAATCATGGAGGCTCAGCATCACATGTGGGCGTTGCCTATGTACAGTAAATGTCACCTGCCTAGGACCACCCACTTCTCCAGACCGACACCCTCCCATCAAGGTGTTTCAATATTAGCATAACTCCTCCCAAGAGCCAGCCCACTACCTGCGTTCTAGTTGAGGGCTCTTGAGAGAAGTACTGAGGCCGGGTGCTGTGATGTGTTCAGGAGTCTATGTACAGCAACCCTGCCGGCCCCTCCCACCAGCCATGATCTGCCTGCATTGCATATAGAAGCACATAGACCCAGTGATGAATGTAATGAAAACAGAATGGTGTTAATAAAGTTTTTATATAATGTTGATGATGATCTTCTCCCCACAGTACACATCTCCGGACGGCACCAGGGCGCACAGACCGATGGCACGGTACAGACACCGAGATCTTGGAGAGCCAGAGTGGGCTGACGCACCGGCCTCCCGCTCACAGGGAAGATGCAGGGCAGAAAACGAGGAGGATGGGCGCAAGTCTGCTGCAGAGTATCGCTCCTACCATCCACCGTGAGCAGCAGAACATCACTCCTGCAAGAGAGTGGCCGAGAGCTGCTGACCGTTTCACCCGCCATCCTCCCAGCACCGGAACATGCTGCAGAGCATCGCGCTGGGAGGGGGGAGGCGGGAGGAGGCGACTTCCACAGTCAGTGAATGGATGCTGCATTAACCATTTCATGGCTGCAGAGGAAGTTGTTGTGTAGACATTAGTAAATAAAGTTTTGTTAAACACATCAAACAAATGTCCGGATATCTGTCCAATCACATTATTTCATGTTTAAAATGTCGGCTCTCTAACTGTGTTCTATTTAGTAAGGTTAAGGGCAATGACCATTAAAGTGATGAGTTACACTTCTCATACAGGGCAAAGTGACAGGTTCTCTTTAAAGTCCATTCTCTGATACCCTTTAACCCCCCCCCCCCCACCACCATGACAATGTTGGGGCTAGGTGATTGGCTGCTCTGGCCTAAGCACTGCATCATGGGAGGAAGGCAGAAGGTTACAAGCAGGGGTAGGCAACCCTGGAGAGGTGGAGATCTAACTAAGCAGCATTAAAGGTCCGCAATGTAATGCACAGTGCAGGGGTCAGGAATAATAGAGTGCAGGGGTTAGCAGTGTGTAATACACAGTTCAGGGGTCGATAGTATGTAATGCAGGGGTCAGGAATAACACATTCAGGGGTCAGTAACATGTAACACATAGCCCGGCAGTAACATAGAGTTTAGGGGTCATTAGTATGTAAGGCACAGAGCAGGGTTCAGGAGTATGTAATGCACAGTGCAGGTGTCAAGCATAACAGAGTTCCGGGGTCAGTAGTATGTGATGAACAGTGCAGGGATCAATAGCATGTAAGTCACAGTGCGGGGCCAGGAATAATACAGAGTTCAGGGGTTAGCAGTGTGTAATACACAGTACAGGGGTCAGTAGTATGTAATGCACAGTGCAGGGGTCAGGAATAACAGAGTTCAGGGGTCAGTAGTATATAGTGCAGTGGCCAGGAACAATACAGAGTTCATGGATCAGTAGTATGCAAGTCACAGTGCAGGGGTCAGCAGTGTGTAATACACAGTGCAGGGGTCAGTAGTATGAAATGCGCAGTGCAGGAGTTAAGAATAACACAGAGTTCAGGGATCAGTAATATGTAACACATAGTCCAGGGGTCAGGAGTAACATAGAGTTCAGGAGTCATTAGTATGTAATGCAGTAACAGATTTCAGGGGTCAGTAATATGTAACACATACTCCAGGGGTCCGGAATAACATAGAGTTCGGGGGTTATTAGTATGTAATGCACATTGCAGGGGTCAGTAATAACTCGGGGGTCAGTAGTATGTAATGCACAGTGCAGGGTCAGGAATAACTCAGGGGTCAGTAGTATGTAATGCACAGTGCAGGGGTCAAGAGTAACACAGTGGTCAGTAGTATGAAATGTGCAGTGCAGGAGTCAAGAATAACACAGAGTTCAGGGGTCAGTAATATGTAACACATACTCCAGGGGTCCAGAATAACATAGAGTTTGGGGGTTATTAGTATGTAATGCACATTGCAGGGGTCAGGAATAACTCGGGGGTCAGTAGTATGTAATGCACAGTGCAGGGTCAGGAATAACTCAGGGGTCAGTAGTACGTAATGCACAGTGCAGGGTCAGGAATAACGCAGGGGTCAGTAGTATGTAATGCACAGTGCAGGGGTCAGGAATAACTCAGGGGGGCAGTAGTATGTAATGCACAGTGCAGGGGGTCAGTAGTATGTAATGCACAGTGCAGGGTCAGGAATAACTCAGGGGTCAGTAGTATGTAATGCACAGTGCAGGGCCAAGAATAAATCAGGGGTCAGTAATATGTAATGCACAGTGCAGGGTCAGGAATAACTTAGGGGTCAGTAGTATGTAATACACAGTGCGGGGTCAGTAGTATTTAATACACAGTGCAGGGGTCAGTAGTATGTAATGCACAATGCAGATATTAGGAATAACTCAAGGGTCAGTAGTATGTAATGCACAGTGCAGGGTCAGGAATAACTCAGGGGTCAGTAGTATGTAATGCATAGTGCAAGGTCAGGAATAACTCAGGGGTCAGTAGTATGTAATACACAGTGCAGGGGTCAGGAGTAAGTACTGGAGAGTTTACAGCACATTGTCAGGCATTATGCTGGGGGGTGCAACCTCCTGACACACACTCACATCACTGCATCATGCGGTGCCCAATGGGGGATAAAAAGAGACACCATGCTTCATCACATCCTCTGGGGAGTTCCCTTCACTGGAACTAAGGGGCCAACCCCTGAAAATCAAACCCCACATGATAATCCCCCTCCACCAAATGATTTGGACCAGTGCACAAAGCAAGGTTCATAAAGACATAGATGAGCGAGTTTGGGGTGGAGGAACTTTACTGGCCTGCACAGAGTCCTGACCTCAATCCGATAGAACACCTTTGGGATGAATTAGAGTGGAGGATGCGAGCCAGGCCTTCTCGTCCAACACCTCACAAATGCTCTTCTGGAAGAATGGTCAAACATTCCCATAGGCACTCCTAAACCTTGTGGACAGCCTTCCCAGAAGAGTTGAGAAACAGAATATGGTTGGTAGTACCCTGCGAGGCACCTCCATCCCCATTGTACATACAAATACAGAGTTTTGCCCATTGGGACTTTAGATGAAGCGCCACACAGCCATTAATAAAAACATGGTATAGGTTTATTGAGAACGCCAGCAATAGAACTGGGAAAAGGTGTCATAATGCCAAACAGTTGGCCCAAATATAGAAATCCATT
>BLSH010015975.1:63048-76230 GCA_018402905.1 Glandirana rugosa
TCTCGTGTTTGGTTCGGTACTTCAGGTTCCTTAACAGACATCTAGAGACTTTGTCCTAACACACCTCCGTGTCTAGACCCCTTGCCATGTCTTTGTAAATACGTCGTAACTTCCAGGTTACTCACCGGAGGTAGTAGGTATTTAACTTCTTCAAACCTTGGTGGTCCTGAGAAGGATCTCGCCCGGCGGACCGGTTTGCCTCGCTAGCCCCCTCTTCCCTGGTTCTTAGACTACCAGTCGAGTTCACAACAAAGAGACACCCTGAGAGAATTTCAGGTGCCTTTTGGCCAACTCCAGGTGGCTGTCATGTCCCTATTGCTGAGGAGTGGCTTCTGTCTGGCCACTCTACCATACAGGCCTGATTGGTGGAGTGCTGCAGAGATGGTTGTTTTATTGGAAGGTTTCCCTCTCTCCACAGAGAAACAACACTTGAGCTGACCATCAGATTCTTGGTCCCTTCTCCCCCGATCGCTCCGTTTGGCCAGGCGGCCCGCTCTAGGAAGAGTCCTGGTGGTTCCAAACTTCTTCAATTTATGGATGATGGAGGCCACTCATTGGACCTTCAATGCTGCATAAATGTTTCTGTACCGTTCCCCAGATCTGTGCCTCCACACAATCCTGTTTCAGAGATCTACAGACAATTCCTTGGACTTCATGGCTTGGTTTGTGCTCTGACATGCACTGTTAACTGTGGAACCTTTGTGCCTTTCTAAATCATGTCCAATCAACTGAATTTACCACATGGGGACTCCAATCAAGTTGTAGAAACATCTCAAGGATGATCGGTGGAAACAGGAGGCACCTGAGCTCAGTTTTGTGTGTCATGGCAAAGGCTGTGAATACTTCTGTACATGGGATTTTTTAATTTTAATAAATTTGCAAAGATTTCAAACAAACTTCTTTCACATTATGGGGGATTGTTTGTAGAATTTTGAGGAAAATAATGAATTTAATCAATTTTGAAATAAGGCTGTAACATAACAAAATGTGGAAAAAGTGAAGCGATGTGAATACTTTCCGGATGCACTACATGCTCATACTCGTGTATATGAGTATATATTGCAACACTAGCAATGAAGAAGATTTTTACACATGTATATGCACACACACGTTTACACATCTACACAGAACATATTACTCAGGATCTTTCTCTTAACAACACAGAGCGATCCTGTGACTGGTGAGCGGGTATTATGTGATCGCTATGACCACCACCGCAGTGATCACATGATTACCTGTAAGCAACACAGTCATGAATGGCTTCCATTCATAACAGTTTGCTTACTATTGTGATGCTGTGATTGGTCCACAGCTATCACATTGTACCTGGCACACTGTACCTTGTGATTAGCTATAGCCAATCATGGCATCACAATAGTAAGCAAGCTGGCATGAATGAAAGACATTCATAACAGTTAAAACTATTGCTTATAACAGTGATCATCACTGTTATTAGCAATAACAGTGTACAAGGAAAAAAAAATCTTGATCACTCCCCCTACCCCCCCAGAGTAGTACAGTGTCCCTATGGTGACAATGAACTACTCTGATGACAGTATGTAAAAACAAAAATGTCAAAAAAATGTAATACAAATATTCATCAGTCATATGATGGCGCTGTATTGCTCTGGCAGTATGTAAAAAACATAATTGAAAAAAAAAAACATTCTTTTTTTCTTTATTTTCCAAAAAATTGTGACAATTTTTTTTTTACAACAAATTTGCCATGCCTCTTACTAAATACCTTGGACTGTCTACTTTCCAAAAAAAGTTTCATGGGGGGGGGATATTTGTATTGTCCTGGCGTTTTGGGGCCTCAAGAAATGAAAGCGGCCGTCAGTACATCAGGATTGATCAACTTTGAAATACTGTATCCCTCTGCAATACACGGATTGTATAGAAAATGAGGCTAATGGTACTACATGATAAAAAATCTCGGCTGAGCCCTCATACCTGAGTCTTGGGGTACTCACCTGGGAAGAACCCTGGAAATCATTGGGTAACGGTGCTGATTTTCTGTCCGCTCTGAGAATCCCAGACCTGTAAAAGGCAAAACGCAATGGTGAGAGTGCAGACCAATGGAGAGCAAACAGACACTGAAGACTCCAATTATATATTCTGTCTGATAGATAATCAGTCCATACACAGGAAGACCCATCCATGTTCAGAGGACAAGAGTGCAAGGAAGAGATTGCTTATTAAAAGGGTCACTTTACCCAATGATGATACTTCAGTGTTTGGTGATGCTGGAGAGTCAAACCCCCTGACAGTCTCTTTTATCTCTTGGGAGCTCTACTGGTGAGATTTCTGTGCTGAGTTCCCGGGTCTGTACACCTGCTGTGCCCATTATGAGGGGTTCCCACCATCCCTGTGCTGAGTTTACAGGTCTGTACACCTGCTGTGCCCGTTATGAGGGGTCCCCACCATCCCTGTGCTGAGTTCCCGGGTTTGAATACCTGCTGTGCCCATTATGAGGGGTCCCCACCATCCCTGTGCTGAGTTCCCGGGTCTGTACACCTGCTGTGCCCATTATGAGGGGTTCCCACCATCCCTGTGCTGAGTTTACAGGTCTGTACACCTGCTGTGCCCGTTATGGGGGGTCCCCACCATCCCTGTGCTGAGTTCCCGGGTTTGAATACCTGCTGTGCCCATTATGAGGGGTCCCCACCATCCCTGTACTGAGTTCCCGGGTCTGTACACCTGCTGTGCCCATTATGAGGGGTTCCCACCATCTCTCTGCTGAGTTCCCGGGTTTGCGAACCTGCTGTCAATACATCAATGAAGATATTGACAGCACCACAGGAACTTCCAAACGAATAGTGTTTATTTCAATAAAACATCATGCAGATTACTCACTCAACAGTCCATAAGAAGTACATCAAAGGCAAGATAGATTGACGCGTTTCACGGGAGTTATACCCGCTTGCGAACCTGCTGTGCCCATTATGAGGGGTTCCCACCATCTCTGTGCTGAGTTCCCGGGTCTGTACACCTGCTGTACCCATTATGTGGGGTTCCCACCATCCCTGTGCTGAGTTCCTGGGTCTGTACACCTGCTGTGCCCATTATGAGGGGTTCCCACCATCCCAGTGCTGAGTTCCAACAGCCATTACAAGGGCTTCTTCTCTTGGACTTTTAATTAATTTTATATTATAATGTGTTAACACCCAACATTCCAAAGGTAGTTGAGAGGAGAGCTGAGAACTATGAGAGGAGATCTTGGATTGGAGCAACCATAATATATAAAAATAGCGCAATGGTGACCCATTCTTCTCTGGTGGACAGACCCCGGTGTAATGGACACCATTGTACATCTACATTTTACAAATGTCCTTCACCAACACTGCAGATCTAAAGTCTTCTCATTGTTCTTTTCCTAACCTTCCCTCACCTGGGACAGAGAAATGAGAAGCATGTGGCCAGTGATAGACTCCCCCACATCTCTCCAGAAATCCCTATTCTTATGTGTCTGCTGGGACTTATAGTTCTTCCACCAACCTGATCTCTTCCATCACTGCCCCTCCTCCTCCTGTATTTTCTGCCTGTCTCATCTGCAGGTTCTTCTCTTTCCTCCATGTGCCTTATTTTTCCACAACTTCCTGGATCCCCAGCATGCTTTGCAGCTTCTCCTCCTTGGACTACATATCCTACGGTCCATTGCTGCCTGCAGGCTGTGATTTCCTGTGCTGACTCCTCCCCCTCCCAGCTCCTGCGTAGTAGAGAAGGCAGGCTCTGGAAAAGGTGTGACACAGCAGTGCTATCATAGGAGTGGACATAGTGTGGAGAATCTTCACAAGGTGAGTTTTACAGAGGGGGGGGGGGGGGGGCAGCATGGTCTCTGTACAGAACACATCCCTGCTATATGGGGCCCCATTCACATCAACTCATCCCCATTATTATATGACTGCGCCCCTTACACCACACCTATATGACCACGCCTGCTTTTTGCTGCAGCGCACTACATATGCTGCGTGTCTCTTACGTGACCCGTTTTGTCAAGTTCAGCAGTTGGGAGGTTTGCTTTCACCGTCCAATCACAGGCTAGGGGGCAAGGCTAAGATGACCTGGGCTCAGATGAAGTGGCCGGAATGGATGAAAGGTGAACATTGCAACAAAAGCTGTTATTCTTATTTCACTACCCGCTACTGCAGTTTTAAAACACTTTTTAGCCTTGAAGGTTATTTAACCGATTCCCATCTGTCCACAATGCATAAACAGCAGGGCAGGATGTGCGCCAATGTGGGTGCACCTACCCATATGTCCCCCACATCAGAGGCTCGAGCGTGCACCCGGGAGCCCGGTGATCGCTGTGTCCTTCAGTCACTGCAGATCACATTATTGGTCCGGTACCTTGTGATCACTGTGTCCAATCACAGCGATCACAAAGTAGACAATGAAAGTGAAAGTAAACATTGGTTCTCTCTCCTCTTAAAGAGATCGCCTGTGAGAGCAGAGAGAACCGTTACTACAGCCTGTGCGTAAAACGCAGCCTGTTATACTGTTTGTAAGAATACCAGTGCCAGTCTGACCCCAGTGTCTCTGAGCACTCCCTCAGTGTACTACAGATAAGCAATGCAGCCAGCCACCTGTCCCATTGTCACCAGTGCTGCCTGTAACACCGCCATACCCAATACCAGCATTTTGATCACCGCCATAACCCATACCAGCATTCTGATCAATGCTATACCCCATACCAGCTTTCTGATCACCACCATACCCCATACTAGCATTCTGATCACCACCATAACCCATACCAGCATTCTGATCAATGCCATAACCCATACCAGCATTCTGATCAATGCCATAACCCATACTAACATCCTGATCAATGCTATACCCCATGCCAGCATTCTGATCACCGCCATAACCATACCAGCCTTCTGATCACCACCATAACCCATACCAGCATTCTGATCACCGCCATAACCCATACCAGCGTTCTGATCACCACCATAAGCCATACCAGCGTTCCGATCACCACCTTAACACATCCAGCGTTCTGATCACTTCCATAACCCATGCCAGCGTTCTGATCACTTCTATACCCCATACCAGCATTCTGATCACTACCATAACCCATACCAGCATTCTGATTGCTGCCATAACCCATACCAACACCCTGATCACTGCCATACTCAATACCAGCATTCTGATCACCACCATAACCCATCCCAACATCCTGATCACTGCTATACCCCATACCAGCATTCTGATCACCACCATTACCCATACCAGTTCTGATCACCACCATAACCCATACCAGCATTCTGATCATTGCTATACCCTATTCCAGCAATCTGATCACCACCATAACCCATCCCAACATCCTGATCACTGCCATAACCCATACCAGTGTTCTGATCACAGCCATACCCCATACTAGTGTCCTGATCACCGCCATACCCCATACCAGCATCCTGATTACCACCATAACCCATTCCAGCGTTCTGATCACCGCCATACCAGCATCCTGATCACCACCATAACCCATACCAGCGTTCTGGTCACCGCCATATCCCATACCAGTGTCCTGATCACCGTCATACCCCATACCAGCATCCTGATCACCACCATAACCCAACCAGTATCCTGATCACCGCCATAACCCATTCCGACATCCTGATCATTGCCACAACCCATATCAGCATTCTGATCACCGCCATAAGCCATACCAGCTTTCTGATCACCGCCATAACCCAATCAGCGGTCTGGTCACCACTATTCACCATACCAGTGTCCTGATCACCGTCATAATCCATTCCAGGATCCTGATCATCACCATAACCCATACCAGCGTTCTGATCAATGCCATAATCCATACCAGCATCCTGACCACCGCCATAACCCTTACCAACATCCTGATCACTGCTATAACCCATACCAGTGTTCTGATCACAGCCATACCCCATACCAGCATTCTGATCACTGCCATAACCCATACCAACATCATGATCACTGCCATAACCCATAGCAGCATTCTGATTACCACCATAACCCATACCAGCATTCTGATCACTGCCATAACCCATACCAGCGTTCTCATCACCACCATAAGCCATACCAGTGTTCTCATTACTGCCATAACCCATACCAGCGTTCTCATCACCACCATAAGCCATACCAGCATTCTCATCACCACCATAAGCCATACCAGCATTCTGATCACCGCCATAAGCCAACCAGCGTTCTGATCACTGCCATAACCCATACCAGCATTCTGTTTACCGCCATACTCCATACCAGTGTCCTGATCACCACCATAACCCATACCAGCATTCCTATCACCGCCATAGCCCATACCAACATCCTGATCACTGCCATAACCCATACCAGCATTCTGATCACCGCCATACTCCATACCGGTGTCCTGATCACTGTTATAACCCATACCAGCATTCTGTTCACTGTCATAACCCATACCAACATTCTGATCGCTGCCATAACCCAACCAGCATTCTGATCATTGCCATAACCTATACCAGCATTCTGATCACTGCCATAACCCATACCAGTATTCTGATCACCACCAAAACCCATTCCAGCGTTCTGATCACCGCCATACTCCTTACCAGTGTCCTGATCACCGCCATAACCCCATAACCCATACCAGCATTCTGTTCACCGTCATAACCCATACTAACATTCTGATCAATGCCATAACCCATACCAGGGTTCTGAACACCACCATAAGCCATACCAGTGTTCTGATCACTGCCATAAGCCATACCAGCATTCTGATCACCACCATAACCCAACCAGCATTCTGATCACTGCCATAACCCATGCCAGCATTCTGATCACCACTATAAGCCATACCAGTGTTCTGATCATTGCCATAACCTATACCAGCATTCTGATCTCTGCCATAACCCATACCAACATCCTGATCACTGCCATAACCCATGCTAGTATTCTTATCACCACTATTCACCATACCAGCGTCATGATCGCCATAATCCATACCAGCATCCTGATCACCGCCATAACCCATACCAGCATTCTGATCAATGCCATAGCCCATACCAGCGTCCTGATCACTGCCATAACCCATACCAGCGTCCTGATCACCACCATAAGCCATACCAGTGTTCTGTTCACTGCCATACCCCATACCAGCATTCTGATCACCGCCATAACCCATACAAACATCCTGATCACTGCCATAACCCATACCGGCATTCTCATTGCCGCCATCACCCATACCAACATCCCGATCACTGCTATAACCTATACCAGCATTCTGATCACTGCCATAACCCATACCAACATCCTGATCACTGCCATAACCATAGGCATGCGCAGGGGGTGTGCCAGGGCACACCCTAATCAACCCCGTATGGTGTAGATTCCCCCTGCTGACCGGGCCTGTATCATTTACTGACTGCTTCTTTTTTTGAATGAGCATAGTGAGTGATTGGTGCAGATCACTCACTGTGTTCATTCATAACTGAATCCTAGTAAACTGTGTTTACAAGGCTTCAGTTTGTTTTGTGAATGAACAAAAAGCCACTCAGTACAAAGCATTTCCCATTCATTCACTGCCCAGTGCAGCTGAGGCTTCAGAGAAAGGGGCTGGGAAATCTCTGTCATCAACCCTTTCAAAAGCGAGACCTCAGGGGTCTGTTTAGACCCCTGATCCTTCACCAAAGCCCCCAGTGAGGGCTTCTAAAAGGGTAATTAATACAAAATATTGTAAGAAAAATAAAAAACTACTGACACTGCCCAGTTGACTCCAATCTCTGCCCTACTGACACCATCATACTTACACTGTCCATGTCTTATTACATTTTAAAATGTTTGTTCACATTTAGAAGCAAATAATATATACATACACACCTTTGGGGTGCACACCCTAATGCAATAGTTTGCGCACACCACTGGCCATAACCCATACTAGCATTCTGATCACCACCATAACCCATGCCAACATCCTGATCACTGCTATAACCCATACCAAAATCCTGATCACTGCTATAACCCATACCAGCATTCTGATCACTTCCTTAACCCATACCAGCATTCTGATCACTTCCTTAACCCATACCAGCATTGTGATCGCCGCCATAAGCCATACCAATATCCTGATCACTTCTTTAACCCATACCAGCATTGTGATCGCCGCCATAAGCCATACCAACATCCTGATCCCTGCCATAACCCATACCAGCTTTCTGATCACCACCATACCCCATACCAGTGTTTTGATCACCACCATAAGCCATACCAGCATTTTGATCCCTGCCATAACCCATACCAGCATCCTGATCACCGCCATACCTCATACCAGCCTTACGATCACCGCCATACCTCATACCAGCCTTATGATTACCACCATACCTCATACCAGCCTTATGATCACTGCCATAACCCATACCAACATTCTGATCAATGCCATACTCCATACCAGCGTTCTGCTCACCGCCATAACCTATACCAGCATTCTGATCACCACCATAAGCCATACCAGCGTTCTGATCCCCACCTTAACCCAACCAGCATTCTGATCACTGCCATAACCCATGCCAGCGTTCAGATCACTTCTATACCCCATACCAGCATTCTGATCACCACCATAACCCATACCAGTATTCTGATCACCGCCATAACCCATTCCAACATCCTGATCACCGCCATAACCCATACCAGCATTCTGATCAGTGCCATAACCCATACCAGTGTCTTGATCACCGCCATAATCCATACCAGCATCCTGATCGCCGCCATAACCCATACCAGCATCCTGATCACCGCCATAACCCATACCAGCATTCTGATCACTGCTATACTCCATACCTGCGTTCTGATCACCACTATTCACCATACCAGCATCCTGATCACTGCCATAACCCAACCAGCGTTCTGATCACTGCCATAACCCATACCTGCGTTCTGATCACCACCATAAGCCATACCAGCGTTCTGATCACTGCCATAACCCATACCAGCATTCTGATCACCATAAGCCATAACAGCGTTCTGATCACTGCCATAAGCCATACCAGCGTCCTGATCAGCGCCATTACCCATACCAGCTGTCTGATCATCACCATACCCCATACCAGTGTTCTGATCACCACCATAAGCCATACCAGCATCCTGATCAATGCCATGACCCATACCAGCGTCCTGATCACTGCCATAACCCATACCATCTTCCTGATCACCACCAAAACTCATACCAGCCTTATGATTACCACCATACCTCATACCAGCCTTATGATCACCGCCATACCCCATACCAGCATCCTGATCACCGCCATAACCCATAACAGCATCCTGATCACCGCCACACCCCATACCAGTGTCCTGTTCACCGCCATACCCCATACCAGTGTCCGGATCCCTGGCATAACCCATGCCAGCCTCCTGATCACTGCCATACCTCATACCAATATTCTGATCACCGCTATACCCTATACCAGTATTCTAATCACCACCATAACCCATACCAGCGTTCTAAACACCCCCATAACCCATACCAGCATTCTGATCACCGCCATGACCCATACCAGCATTGTGACCACCGCCATAACCCATGCCTGCATTCTGATCACTGTCATACCAGCGTTCTGATCACCGACATATCATGTACCAGCATTCCAATCAACGCCATACCCCATATCAGCGTTCTGTTTACCGTCATACCAGCGTTCTGATCACGTCCATGCCAGTGTCTTGATCACCCCCATACCAGCATTCTTATCATTGCCATAATCCATACCAGCATTCTGATCACTGCCATACCCCATACCAGCATTCTAATCACTGCCATACCCCATACCAGTGTCCTGATCACCGCCATACCCCATACTAGTGTCCTGATCACTGCCATACCCCGTACCAGCATCCTGATCACCGCCATACCCCATACCAGTGTCCTGATCACCGCCATACCCCATACCAGCCTCCTGATCACTGCCATACCTCATACCAACATTCTGATCACCCCCATACCCCATACCAGTGTCCGGATCACTGCCGTAACTCATACCATCCTCCTAATCACTGTCATACCTCACACCAATGTCCTGATCACTGCCATACCCTATACCAGCATTCTAATCACCACCATAACCCATACCAGCATTCTAAACACCCCCATAACCCATACCGGCATTCTGATCACCGCCATGACCCATACCAGCATTGTGACCACCGCCATAACCCATGCTAGCATTCTGATCACTGTCATACCAGCGTTCTGATCACCGACATATCACGTACCAGCATTCCGATCAACACCATACCCCATATTAGCGTTCTGTTTACCGTCATACCAGCATTCTGATCACTTCCATACCAGTGTCCTGATCACCCCCATACCAGCATTCTGATCATTGCCATAATCCATACTAGCATTCTGATCACTGCCATACCCCATACCAGCATTCTAATCACTGCCATACCCCATACCAGTGTCCTGATCACCGCCATACCCCGCACCAGTGTCCTGATCACCGCCGTGCCCCATACCGGCATCCTGATCACCATTATATACCCATACCAGCGTCGTGATCACCGCCATAACCCATACCAGCGATCTGATCACCGCCTTAACCCATACCAGCTTCCTGATCACCACCATACCCCATGCCAGCATTCTGATCACTGCCATAACCCATACCAGGGTCTTGATCACTGCCATAACCCATAGTGGCCTCCTGATCACCGCCATAACCCATACCAGCGATCTGATCACCGTTATATCCCATACCAACCTTCTGATCACCGGCATACCCCAAACCAACCGCGGTTTTGCAATTTCCTGTGGCCAGCAGTCATAGTGTCCCTCTCCTGAATACAATTCTTCCACGTTCAGGAGAGGGAGGTTGCAGCACACTTAACCTAAATGCTGTCAAAAGCCTATGGGGTTGATTTACTAAAGGGAAATATTCTGTGCACTGTGAGTGCACTTGCTGCAGAGCTTAGTATGTGAGGTAAAGAATACTTAGTCACATGCAAGGAAAATAAAAAAAACATCATTTTTGCTTACACATGATTGGATGATAGAAACCAGCAGAGCTTCCCCTCATTTCAGAGCTTCCCTTTACATCTAGAGCAACTGCACTTGCAGTGCACAGTATATTTACCTTTAGTAACTCTACCTCCCTGTGTACATGAAGTCTAAGGCTCCATGCACACTGGACGCTCTCTGGGCTCTCTCGGCGTCGGACGGGAAACACTGCTTAGAAAATGTTCTTTTGCAGCATTTTGTAAGCAGCGATTATCGGCGTTAATCGGCGTCTGCGTTTTTGAGCTTTTTTTTTTTCTTCATTAGCTTCCATTGACTTCAGAAAACGCCGGACACCGGTAAATGGCCGCTTACTGGCGTTTATGAGCGTTTATCGGCGTCTAGCATTTTTTGTGGTCAGAAGAACAACATTTGAATGCCAATTCAAGGCGTTCAGATAACAGCTCAAAACCGCCACTGCTGTTAAACGACAATTAACGTCCATGTGTGCATGGACACATAGGATAACATAAAGTGGCGTTTTTGGGCTGTTAAAAAAAACACCAGGCTGGTGCTGTAGCTTGGGGCAGTGTTGTTCATGGCTTTCTTATATTCTTGCTATGATTTAGAATTATATTTGTTGGGCAAGATAAAGCCAGTGGAGATATTGGCATCTGAAGTGACAGCTTTGTAAAGGTAGGCCAACAAGGAGTAAGTTGCAATAGTTGAGATGAGAGATAACAAGGGAGCTGACTAGTATCATTGGTGGTGCCATTGGTTAGGAAAGGGTGTATTTAAAAAAAGTCACAGAGATGAAGGCAGTAAGACAGTGATTGGATGTGAGGCCTAAAAGAGATGTCGGGGTCCAGGATTATGTCTATCACCCTGGCATAAAGTAAGGGACTGATAGTTGTGCTATTCATCTCAATTGAAACCTTGTGGGCTTGTTTATTTTTAAGACTCCTTTGTACTTCTACAAAATGATTACCAGTTTCATTTTATTCTTTGTTTCCAGAATGGCGTCTGCTACACTTGGAGATGAGCTGAGCTGCCCCATATGCCTGAACCTTTGTATGGAACTGGCGACACTGAGATGTGGACACGGGGTCTGCTGGGACTGTCTTCTGACTGCTCTGGATACACAGGAGGGATCTAGAGTTCTCTGTCTGGAGTGTAGAGAGGAGTATGCAAGGTGTCCTGTGCCTGAGAGAAGATTAAGTTGAGTAAAACTGTGGAAGACCCCCGATCTATGGAACAGGAGAGCAGTGGGGTCTTCGGTACATATTGTGTGCATTTTAGGGTGGCAGCTATCAAGACTTGTCTACATTGTGAGACTTCCATGTGTGAGAAACACCTGACAGCCCACAACATGAAAGTGGATCATGTGTTGACGGAACCGACCTCATCCTACAGAAGTAAAAAGTGTGCTATCCTGAAGAAGCTTCTGGAGTATTACTGCTCCGAGGACGCCGTCTGTCTATGTGTGTCCTGCTGTCTGGTGGGGAAACATAAAGGACATGAAGTAGAACTTCTACAAAAGGTTTCAAAGAAGAAGGAGAAACTGAGAAATATTTGTGAAAAAGTGACTACAGCAAGAGGAGCAATTGAAGGACAGTGTTAGAAGACGTGGGGAGGGTTAATAGCATGTAGGTGTGGTTTCCTCTGGTTCTTAGAGGAGCAGCTCTATTTAAACTTCCTGCTTCCTGTAGCAGATGCTGTCTGATCTACAGCGTATAGTGTGTTTTCCTGAGTTACCTGTATCTGTTCCTCTGTTCCTGTGACCCGGATTGTCTGACTTGGTTGATCTCTGCCTGCACCGACCCCTGGACTGTCTACGACCACTCTCTTGCCTAGCCCTCCTGTACTTTGCTTGCCCGCCCGTTAACGACCCAGCCTGAACCCGACTATCCGCCTGCTTGCTCCTCTTGTACCGCACCGCCAGCCTGTTTCACGACCCAGCCTGTACGACCATTCTTCTAGTGCACGAGTGCACCAACGGACCTATACCATCACCAGTGACCCAGTCCGACCCTCGTGCCATCCTGCACTCCCGAGCCACCTGTCTACTCTACCAGGGGTTCCCGAGTCAGGGTCGTAAGGGAGGTTACCCACTGCATAAGTCAGACTCCTCCACCAGGTACGTAACAGTATCCGACAGCCATGCCTGAGTCTGCGCAGGGGGCCTCCCCATCGAATGAACTCTGCATGCATCTAGCCGGCCTCACTCAAGC
>BLSH010015975.1:83014-103687 GCA_018402905.1 Glandirana rugosa
ACTGTAGACGTCAACCACTACGACTCTGTGATCGTTTTACCAATGCCGACAAATTCTCCGGACATATCCCAACGGTGGAGTAGGGAAATTTGGGCTTGTGTATACCTAATGTGTCCAACAAGACTCCGACTAAATTGTGTCTACTCCGTGGTTCACTCAAATTAATGGTGGAATTAGTCGGTGTCTTGGACACACAAGCCAAAATTTCCCTACTCCACCGTTGGGATGAGGTTGTCGAGACCAAATACGAAAAAACATATTCTTAACCTATGGTAAAAGTCCAGTCGTCTAGTTCGGTTACTAAATACACGTCAAAAAAATAGGTCATTGTTAAAACAGTGTACCTTAAACAAAAATCTAAAATACAACAGATAATCTAGTCAAGCCCTAGACACGTTACATTCAATGTTGATCTGCTGACCTGAAAATGGTATCCAATTCTTATACAAAAAAGCATAAACCAGAGCTGTTGGAGTAGGGTTGCCACCTCATCCCTTTAAAACCGAACACACAGGTTCTGTGGCTGATTAAGGTGGTAATTAAACTCACTTGGTGCCTCATCTGTGTTAAATCAGCCTCAGAACAACCTGTGTAATCCATATGTGTTCGGGTTTAAAGGGATGAGGTGGCAACCCTATACAGGCCTCTTAAACAGCCGTAACCATTTTGCTAGTGTCTCAGCATCACCAACTGCAGATGTCAGATGTTACCATCTACAGATAGCGTCTGATACACATAGGGTGTGAAACACAGAGGAGTTCATCTGGAAGTTTACAGCTCTGCTGACCAGATTCACCCCCTCTAACACCGGTTTATTCACGTGTGTGGAAGCTCTACTAGCAAGTTCACTTTGACACATTATATACACTTGTTAGCTGCAGTGTTGCCAACCTCCCGCAGCATTTTTTACTGGCAAATCATGGAAAATCTTACTGGCAGAGCACCTTTTTTACTGGCAACCTGAAAAATAACAGAACTCCTATTAAAAACGAAGACAATTGATATTTAAACACAACATGAAAACACTGACAATACCCATATCAAGTAGTTTGCACTTAAAAAGTCAGCACAGCATGACAAATTATCAGACCCTGATATTTAAAGACAGTTCTAAAAATCACTGATTTTTACAAATTGTCAGTAAATTTACTGGCGGTTGGCAACACTGGTTAGCTGTGATTGAGACTTTCATTGATTGCAGTTACGTCCAGCACTGTGTGGATTGACTGGAGCACCGTTATGCATCACTAGCACCACCTGGTGCTTATAAGTTGAACTGTTCTATTTATTGTTGCTACACTGCTTGAAATGCATTTTTTTATTTATTACCCCTGGCGTTACGGAAGGAGATTTATTACTTTATAATTATTATCATATTAGCTGTATGCCATATTTACTGAAAGGCGTATGTTTTCTTGTATTAGCACATTGATGGTGTTTTCTGCTATTTATATTTATTTTCACTGATTGAGGTCTTATTCACGTTTTCTCTTCACCATTTTTATGGACAGCGCAGTACCCTATTGATCCACTATCTGTTTATTATTGTGTAATATAAATAGGTATTGCAGCTGTCTGCTCTTATAGTTTATATTCATTGATCAGAGTGGCCTTTTATATTTAGTCCATTCACTTACACGTTTTGACACTCATCACTCTAGAAGGAGCATTTTAGGAATTGGAGGTTGGCATTCCATTGTTTAGGTGTTTGCATTTTGTGGTGAATAGTAGTGCAGAAGTCTTTATATAACAAAGGAGTGGCTACGGAACAACTCTGTGAATGTCCTTGAGTGGCCCGGCCAGAGCCCAGACTTGAACCCGATTGAACGTCTCTGGAGAGATCTGAAAATGGCTGTGCACCGACACTCCATCCAACCTGATGGAGCTTGAGAGGCCCTGCAAAGAAGAATGAAAGAAACTGCCCAAAAATAGGTGTGCCAAGCTTGTAGCATCATAACTCAAAAAGACTTGAGGCTGTAATTGGTGCCAAAGGTGCTTCACCAAAGTATTGAGCAAAGGCTGTGAATACTTATGTACATGGTATTTTTATTTTTTTATTTTTAAAAAATTTGCAAAGATTTCAAACAAACTTCATTCGCACTGTCATTATGGGGCATTGTTTGTAGGATTTTGAGGAAAATAATGAATTTAATCCATTTTGGAATGAGGCTGTAATAGTTACATAGTCAACAAGGTTGAAAAAAGACACAAGTCCATCCTATGTGTGTGTTTTTAATGTCAGTATTAAATTGTATAACCCTCAATGTTGTGGTCCCTTAGGTGTGCATCTAATAGTTTTTTGAAATTATATATACTCCCAGCAGAGACTACTGCTTGTGGAAGAGAATTCCACATCCTCAGTGCTCTAACTGTAAAGAACCCTCTACGCTTTTTAAGATTAAACTGCCTTTCTTCTATTTTTAGTGAATGGCCGCCTGTCTTTGTATGCTCCCTTGCACGGAATAGTTTTGTCCCTATTGTGGGGTCACCAGTACAGTATTTGTACATTGAAATCATATCCCCTCTCAAGCATCTCTTCTCCAGAGAGAATAAGTTCAGTGCTTGTAATCTTTCCTCATAGCTAAGGTCCTCCAATCCCTTAATAAGCTTTGTGGCCCTTCTCTGTACCCTTTCCAATACCAGGACATCCTTCTTGAGGACTGGTGCCCAGAACTGGACGGCATATTATTCTAGGTGTGGCCTCACCAGAAACTTGTATAGCGTGAGAATTATTGATTTATCCCCTTCTTGATGCATGCCAATATTTTGTTAGCTTTGCTTGCAGCAGCTTGGCATTGCATGCCACTGCTGAGCCTGTCCTCTACTAGGACCCCTAGGTCTTTTTCCATCCTAGATTCTCCCATAGGCTCTCCCCCTGGTGAGTAGTTTGCTTTCTTGTTCTTGGTACCCAAATGCATTATCTTACATTGTCCACTTGTCTGCCCACCCCATTAATTTATTCAGATCTTCTTGCAAGATTTTCACATCCCGTGGAAAATGTATTGCTCTGCTTAGCTTGGAATCATCCGCAAATATTGAGATTGAGCTGCTCATCCCATCCTCCAAGTCATTTATTTATTACAGTATTTAAAGTCGTTCTCCCGTAATATAACAAAATGTGGAAGCAATGTGAATTCTTTCCAGATGCACTGTACATTACAGCACTCAAATGTACAATTTTCTATTTTTATTTTACGGTTCTGTAATCAATGTTGTATTACTTTACGCAGCTGTGTGCATTGTTCCATAGCGAATAATGTAGTTGTGTTTAGAGCAGTAAAAAGCATGGCCTTTTTTACTCCCATGTGCAAGAGACCTAAAGCTTTACTTATACTGAATTCTACGGTGTGACTTCTAGTGTACAAATCACAGATATGTCATCTGTGCATCGCCATGAGCTGGACATCTAAACGTTATAAAGTTCCTTTTATTTCTGCAAAGAAAAATAAATCAGAAGTGTTGAAGATTTTACAGAGTAGAAGATGTAATACTGTCCATGGCTACAATGTGTGTTATATTCTGTTCCTCCTCATCTGGGAAAAAAAGTATTGCTCTCCTATACAGAGACTCGGGTTTACTAATTATCTCCCGATCCTCAAATACTCCTTTGACAATTGACATCTGTACAGTTATGCCTAGAAATGTAGAGCAAACCTGAACAAGCCAATGCAGGGCAAAGCAACAGGTTCTCTTTAAAGTAGACAGAAAGGCTACATATAACAAACAGCCCAATGGGACCTCCAGCATTGATTTGTCAGTCTCTTGAGTCAATATATGAAAATTGCTATGTTGGTACCTTTTGTGTGATTTTATCTATGGTTGCATGACTGCTGACCCTTTGGCTAATCTTTCTTTCTCTCCGGGTGGTGGGAATGGACTTTCAGGGTCTAATGTTGAGGCAGGAAGTGATCTACCGCAGGGACAGTATTGCAATAGACTTGCACCCCTCCGCTGCTTGTAAAGGCACGAGGAGCTGTAGGGGTTGGCCTCCGTGTCGGAGCTTGTGCACATGTGCATCTAAAGAAACAGACATGAGTGGACAGCAGCACAATGAAGGGGTCTCCAATCTTTCCAAACAAAGGGCCGGTTTATTGTCCTTGAGGCTGGGTTTACACTAGTGCGAATTGGATGCAAGTTTCCCACATCCAATTTGCAATAGCTGGAGAATGTGACCGGCTCTCTATATAGCCAGTTCACACATCTCCGGAGCAGCTCCAGTGCGAATTTGCACAGGGGTCCTTTGCGTCTTTTAGTCCGTTTCATGTCCGAATTCAGGCCAAAATTCGGGCTGAAATCGGATCTGAAATGGTGAACAGGGGCATACCATACCCCTGCTGGGAGCCGCAGTGTGCTCCAGTCTGAACCCAGCCACAGACTTTGCCCAGTGGGAGTGGATGTAACCAATGCCCCATCATTGGTATCAATGGGAGGAATAGGGCCCCATCGCTGGTGTCTGTGGGAGGAAGGGTGCCAGTTCACCAGTGTCAGTGGGAGATATAATCCCTTCATTGGCATCTGTGGAAGGAAGAATGCCCAATTATTGGTGTCAGTGACATAATGCCCCACAACACTTTCTGGCCGCTACTGAAATTGCCTCTGCATTGTCGGCTCTTCACCAAAAGTCTAATGCACAACTGGAAACTGCAAAGATCAACAGGTAATTTCAAAGGGATAGGAAAGGAGGTGAAACATTAATGTTTATTAAATGTAATAGACTATGCACATATGAATATTTGCTTTTGTCTGGAGAAACACTTTAATACCTCCCTCCTAGCAGCAGAAACTCAGCTATCATCCAGTCCCTCACCGCTCTTTTCACCTGACATGAGGTAAGAAAATACTTGTACTTTTGGGAAGCATTGGGCTCAACCTCTTTCCACTCATGGGAGAGTGCTTGTGATTGGCCCAATATTATCACATGTGGGGGAGCAGACCATACTTAGTGCTGTGTAAGCTCCCTTTGCTTGCCTTTATCCGGCCCTTGGGGCAATGTTCCTCTCACTGATACCATTGATGGGGCATTATTCTTCCTACAGGCACCAATGATGGGACACTGTTCCTCCCACTGACACCAACAATGGGGTACTCTTCCTCTTACTGATACTGATTGGGCATTATTCCTCCCACTGACACCAACGTCCGCCCCCCCCCCAACGTCTGACGGACCATAAACTGGCCCTTTGTTTAGAAGGTTTGGAGACCCCTGAACTAGATCATCTCAGAGCTTTTACATTCTGGGATAAGAAAATGAATGTGTGGCTGCACGTTATCCATGGTCATTACGAGTAGTCTTGTCCTTCCTGTTGGATTTTATATTATGGAGACATGGGACAAGGTTCAGAACACCGGCAAACTAAACTATGAGTAGAAACAGGAGATTAAATTATGGTGGGGAGTCTGCACAAGATAGAAGAACCCTGTGGGTGACTCTACCTACTAGACTCCATCCATCACTGGAGTGTCTCATTTGGGTGGGCTGATGATTTAATAATAGATTAATCTATAAATTGGTGTTTAATTGGATTGACATTGATCTATGCCATCTTAAGGCTGAGGTCAGGCCTCTATCAGGATAGGTGTCAATAGGCAAACTTGAGAGATGAGCTGCTCCTCTACGCTCAGTGTCCAGGCCAGGCCAGTTTGTGCAGTGATCGAGCTGCATTCTCCAGTCGATCTTTGTACTCCAGTTCACTGTAATTCCCCTTTGGTACCCTGGACAGTCCATACAGAGCTCCCCAACAACAGCCAGCAATCACACCCGTGGAGTCACTGTCACCTGAAAGTGGAAGGAATGAAAAAACAATGTCAAAACACGACAGTATGCCAAATAGTGTGTCCACTAATAACTATTAATGCCTTCCTGTCCGCCCCGGTGTCCCTTTTAAAAAGGTCTAAGTGCTCGGGGTGGGAAGGATGGGTGATCACGTGATCACTGAAACTCCCACACCAAAAACCAAAGTCTTCTAAAGGCAAATGCACCATTAATTATCATTACTAAGTAGGAAGCAGAGCCTGCTTATGTATTTTTGATGATAGGATTGGATTGGCTCACCTCCATGGAACATGGAGCGACTACATAGCTCCTCCCACGAGTCCCCTGCCCCTAACAGAGCATCGTAAGCGATCATTGGAGCATCATGGCCACTCCTCCCCGCCCAGTCCTCTAGACACCAGCGAGCGTACTCCTTGTCCCTCTCTTCAGGACCGTACAATGGTGGAAACACAGCTGGTCCAGTGCCCTGAGATAGACCTCTCTCTGATAGGTACCTATTGAGGAAACACAAGTGTGATAACTGCACTGCAATGACATCATCAATTATATACATTTTATCAACTGCCCATCTTAATTTAATAGATGTTACAGATGTGACCGTTTCACAGCTCTTCAGAATGCATAGAACCCCTCACATCCGTCTTTGTCCCAGAGGAAAACAAAAATAAAATGGGTGCAGAGATCTAGTGCTTTAGCTAATGAGCATTTTATTAGAATAAAACATTGTCAATAACATACTCACAAATTGCCAAGGAAGCGTAAAATGCACAGGCCTCAAACGTGAGAAAGTCAAGATATGGGCGCGATACGCCAAGTCCCAGACAGCACTCAGACATATACACTCACTGGCCACTTTATTAGGCACACCTGTTAAATTGCTTGGTGTAGATGATAGAAAACCTATTATCCTTAGTTACTCCATCTTGTTAGGGTAAATGTTACTTTAAGAAGTTTATGCTGACAATATTTTCTGTTCATCTCAGCAGGGCTTTGTTCCTCTACATGCCACATTCCTTTCTCTGGCTGGTGTGTGGAGGAATGGACCTTGGGGGGAGAACATTTTGTCCAGATAAAAAGTTGCTACTAAAGTCTCTACATGAGAAAGCGGATGATTCTGCAGTTAGTGTACCCTTTGTATTTTGTAACAAAGGACACCTGGTTTTAGAAAATATTAATAACTGCTATACAAGACAACTATTCTTTTTTCCTATAAGACACGTAATTACATATCCCCTCCCTTGTATGAATTATGTATTCCTTTGTCTAAAAAGTGTATAAAACCGCCCATCATGCCAGTAAAATTAGAGCCTGTTTTCGCCATGCTTTGTGTTCGCTTGTGATCATTGGTGTGAAGACGGCTCTCCTTGGGCGCCCCAAGCTTAAGGCAGACTGACAGAGAGATGATAGCCGAGGGTTATCATAGCAGTTCCCAACACTTGGGAACACAAATTGCTAATCAGCCAATCACATGGCAGCAACTCAATGCATTTAGGCATGTAGACATGGTAAAGATGACTTGCTGAAGTACAAACCGAGCACCAGAATGGGGAAGAAAGGGGATTTAACGACTTTGAACGTGGCATGGTTGTTGGTGCCAGACGGGCTGGTCTGAGTATTTTAAAAACTGCTGATCTACTGGGATTTTCATGCACAACCATCTCTCGGGTTTACAGAGAATGGTCCAAAAAAGAGAAAATATCCAGTGAGCGGCAGTTGGGTGGAGGAAAATGCCTTGTTGATGTCAGAGGAGAATGGACAGACTGGTTCCAGATGATAGAAAGGCAACAGTAACTCAAATAACCACTCATTACATCCAAGGTATGCAGAATACCATCTCTGAAAGCCTGAAAGCACAACACATCAAACCTTGAAGCAGATGGTCTACAGCAGCAGAAGACCACACCGGGTGCCACTCCTGTCAGCGAAGAACAAGAAACTGAGGCTACAATTGGCACAGGATCACCAAAATTGGACAATAGAAGATTGGAAAAACGTTGCCTGGTCTGATGAGTCTCAATTTCAGGTGCGATATTCAGATGGTAAGGTCAGAATTTGGTGTAAACAACATGAAAGCATGGATCCATCCTGCCTTGTATCACCGGTTCAAGCTGGTGGTGTAATGGTGTGGAGGATATTTTTTGGCACACTTTGGACCCCTTATTACCAATTGAGCTCCATTTAAACACCACGGCCTACTTGAGTATTGCTGCTGACCATGTCCACCCCTTTATGACTGCAGTGTCCCCATCTTCTGATGTCTCCTTCCAGCAGGATAATGCACCATGTCACAAAGCTCCAATCATCTCACCACTGGACAATGAGGTCCCTGCACTCCAATGGCCTCCACACTCCCCACATCTCATCCAATAGAGACCCTTTGGGATGTGGTGGAATGGAAGATTGGCATCATGGATGTGCAGCTGACAAATCTGCAGCAACTGTGTGATGCTATCATTTCACTATGAAGCAAAATCTCTGAGGAATGTTTCCAACACCTTGTTGAATCTATGCCATGAAGAATGAAGGCAAAAGGGGGTCCAAGCAAGGTGTACCTAATAAAGTGACCGGTGAATGGATGTTGACGCGTTTTGAGGGACAAGCAACCTTCCACAGATGTTTGTATGTCAGCAGACCTTTAAATTTACTGGGATCTCAACCACATGACTAGCTCAATGCTGGTCCTCCCCTAACGGGCAGGGTTACTACATCAACAGGGCTGCTGCCTTTTCCATCCATCCCCATGTCTTTTTTCCTATGCTACGTGTATTTACAGGCACCACAATTGACAACCTCACACCTATAGCGACGAGGAAGCCCGACTCCAAGCTACAACCATTCTTTTTCAAGGGTTTCACCCTGCTTGGGGCAATGTGGCACCTCAAATCCCTGGGTTGTCTAAAGAGGTCACTGGGACATTCTAAAATATTGTCAGAGAGAAGAAGGCCCGGTTTTAAAATATTCCAATATTTCATGACCACCTGTTTAAAGCAGTATTAAAGTCCACTGTCCTTTTTTCCTTTTAGGGCCCCCCCCAGTTGGCTTATGCCATGTGCTAGTGTGCACAGCCTATTAGCATATTAAGGCACACTTACCTGTCAAACCAAACGGAGGGCGCTGCGTTGTGATCGATCCGGCGGGTCCCAGGTGCTTCCATCTTTGCCCGGTCTTCCTTCCGGGCTCCATGCCTTCAGCTGCTTAAATGGCCGGTCAGGGCGCAATGATGTCACTCCCGCGCATGCACATGCTCACACGGCAGCGGCACAGATCGTAATGTTCACTGAGCTGTGAATGCCTGAATCATTGTGCATGACGGCTGACAGGCAGGAGGAAGCATTTATGACAGCAGAGACCGATAGTGTCTCTTCTGTCATAAATATCCTGTCTCTTAGCAATTTAAAAAAAAAGTTTACTACCACTTTAATCTCAAAAGCTTTGTTGTTGATGTTAGTACAAAAATAGGCCTGGTTGGTGGTTAAAGTACATTTTTATGGCCTTCTGAAAATAAGCTCCCCTTCAACCATGAGGTATGTTATATAGTTGGTGAGGTTGAAAAAGGACAAAAGTCCATCCAGTCCAACCTGCATGTGTGCATATATGTTAACAGTACATTGTATACCCCTGTATATTGTGGTCCCTTAGGTGCCCATCCAATCATTTTTTGAAATTATCGATGCTCCCCACTGAAACCACTGCTTATGGAAGAGAATTCCCCATCCTTACCGCTCTTACAGTAAAGAACCCTCTATGCAGTTTAAGGTTAAACGCTTCTCTTCTAATTTTAGTGAATGTCCGCGTGTCTTGTTCTATTCCTTTTCACTGAAAAGTTTTTTCCCTATAGTGGGGTCACCAGGACGGTATTTGTACATTGAAATCATATCCCCTCTCAAGCGTCTCTTCTCCAGAGAGAACAAGTTCAATGCTTGTACTCTTTCCCCATAGCTGAGGTCCTCCAGTCCCTTTATTGGCTTTGTTGCCCTTCTCTGGACCCTCTCCAGTTCCAGCGCATCCCTCCTGAGGACTGGTGCCCAGAATTGGACAACATACTCAAGATGCGGCCGGACCAGAATCTTGTATAGTCTGAGAATTACTGTTTTATCTCTGGAGTTAATCCCCTTTTTAATGCATGCCAATTTCTGTTAGCTTGCTTGCAGCAGGTTGGCATTGCCTGCCATTTCTGAGCCTGTCCTCTACTAGGACCCCCAGGTCCCTTTCCATCCTACGTTCCCCCAGAGGTTCTCCCCCTAGTGAGTAAACTGCATTCATATTTTTGGCACCCAAATGCATTATTTTACATTTCTCAACATTAAGCCTCATTTGCCATGTAGTTGCCCACCCCATTACTTTGTTTAGATCTTCTTGCAAGGTTTCTACATCCTGCGTAGAGGTTATTGCCCTGCTTAGCTTTGTATCGTCTACAAATAGTGAGATTGAGGTGTTTATCCCATCCTCCAGATCGTTTATGAATAAATTAAAGGTATGCTGCCCTGTAAGTAATGTAGGCTTCCTCAACCAGATCCATATTGTACCCCTTCTCAAGAAACGTCTTCTTCAAAATGAGGCCCTGTTCATCAAAATCCTCAATTGTGGTGCAGGTTAGTTTTATTCTAATAAAATGGTCATTAGGTAATGCACTAGGCCTTTGCACCCATTCTCTTTTGTTTTATGAATTGTCAGATAGATTCCCCAACTTTAAATAAACTGCATATTTACCATATCCAAATTTTCAGTCCAATGCTCAACCCAAGTCACTTATTTCTGACAGAGAGTGGATGGAAATAAGGTCTACCACCCAACCTCTGCACCACCATCAGAATTATCTGCACTCCCTTATCTCTCCCTGCTGACCACTACCAGTATACTCTGCACTCCTTATCCCCTCCCAGCTGACCACCCCCAGCATGATCCACACTCCCTCATCTCTCCCATCTGACCACCACCAGCATCATGCACACTCCCTCATCTCTCCCATCTAACCACCACCAGCATCATGCACACTCCCTCATCTCTCCCAACTGACCACCACCAGCATCATGCACACTCCCTCATCTCTCCCATCTGACCACCACCAGCATCATGCACACTCCCTCATCTCTCCCATCTGACCACCACCAGCATCATCCACACTCCCTCATCTCTCCTATCTGACCACCACCAGCACCATGCACACTCCCTCACCTCTCCCATCTGACCACCACCAGCATCATCCACACTCCCTCATCTCTCCCATCTGACCACCACCAGCATCATGCACACTCCTTCACTTCTAGCATCATCCCTTACCTCTCCCAGCTTTCTCGGAAGTAATCCCACACTTCCACGTTGCACTCCACATCCTTCCCTGTGGAGCGGATATACTCCAGAGCCACAGGAAGAGCCTCTAACAAACGCAACCCCCATAATTCCAGGGGAACCCTCTGTACCGCCAGAGCTGTAAAGAGGGCCGATGCCAGAGATCCAAGGTACCCTGCAAGAGAAAAAAAAAAGAGAGACAAGGATGAATATATGAAGATACCAGAGTATCTGTGGAAGGGGTGAATGAAATCAAACTGAGTTGTTTTAGTTCAGTGCCCCAAAATTTACCCCCTTATAGGCCACATCTATATGTATGAAATCCACCATGATGGGCCATGTGACACCACCGAAAGTGTATTATAAATACAAAATCTGTACAATTGCAGAAAGTATAAATACAATTTATATTTTGTATAGTGATACTGTTATATTTTATGGTACATGATAACTGAAGACACAACTGCAGCCATCTTGATCCTGAAATATGACCAACCTGTGGGGTGGTTGTGAGTCATTTTTCCGCTCTCCACACTGATAGCAACCAGGAGAGGCAGCTCTGACGGTCGGGGAAATCTGGGAAGAGAATATACTCCAAATAAAAAAGTATGTATGTATGTATAGCGTTGGTGTACTACACACATTAGAGAAACATATTCAAGTGGTGCTGAGACTTCCAGTACTTATTTGTAGAGTTGAGCGAACCCGAACTGTAAAGTTCAGGTCCGTATCGAACTTTTGGGTGTCTGGGACCCGGACCCGAACCCGGACTTTTAAAAAAAAAGTCCAGGTTCGGGTCCTGGGTTCTGGTAATTTAATAAAAGTTTTGAAAATTGCTGTAAAAAAGTCCTGGAAAGTCCTAGAGGTCTGCAAAAGGAAGGAAAATGGGGGTAAGGGTCGGACAAGTGCCCTACAAAGAAATAGTGATAGGGAAATAACTTAAAATAATAAAAAAATCACATAAAATAATCAAAAATTGGAGGTTGATGTGGACCATCTTCAAACTGGGTGAGAAAAGTATAAATTAGCGGGAGAAGCCATAGCAGTGTTCTAAAATCACCTTCAAACTGTGTGAAAACTATAAATTAGCCGGGAGAAGCCATATCACTGTTCTAAGAACAGTGATATGGCTTCTCCCAGCTAATTTATACTTTTCACACACAGTTTGAAGATGATTGTAGAATCTACAATCATCTTCAAACTGTGTGTGAAAAGTATAAATTAGCCAGGAGAAGCCATATCACTGTTCTACAATCATCTTCACACTGTGTGTGAAAACTAAAAATTAGCCGGGAGAAGCCATATCACTGTTCTTAGAACAGTGATATGGCTTCTCCCAGCTAATTTATAGTTTAAAATGTAACTAGAATAGGAGCATGAATCTACACTAGAAGTCAATCAAGCTCTCTTGCATGCACATATTCTCATGAGAGGGGACAGAAGGATGGGCAGAGTGATGGCCTCATTGGTGTGATATTGTTCCCTTAGTGTGCAATTAGGCAGCGGATGTGTTCCTGACTACATACTGGCTGTGCTGTCTAGCAGGGGTGAATGGATTACAAAACAGACTGCACAGAATTACAAATCCTTTGGCAGGTAAAACACTGTATGTATTTCAAAGCTGCTAGTGGTAGGAGAAGAAAGCGCTCACTTCGGGGTCCCACTAAATCCAAATAAGGAGTGTGAAAGTATCGGTCCTCTGGTCACTTGTACCAAATGCAGATAAATGTAAGGAGCCGGCAACTTGAAACATCCACATTCAAATCTTTATTCACTACAAGATGATGACAGATAAAAGCAGCTTACACGTTTCGGCCATTTCAAAGCTGCATGACTTGTGGGTATTACCTATGACCCCCACCAGTGCTTTGAAATATACAGACTCATCAGGATACTGACCTGAGCCCTATACACATGGCTCTCATCGCTGCTCCACAGCCGGTCGCGGAAGGGTTAAATGGGATGCAGTATCCTCCAGGTTCCCCAGGACGCAACTGAGAGGTCCCTGAAGAAAAGATATAAGTGTTAAAAGGATCGGGCCACCCAAAACAGTTTTCTTATTGTTTCAAAGATACTGGATAGTCTTTTATCCCCAGTGATTCTTGGTGAGATCTCTGTGCTGAGTTCCCAGGTCTGTACACCTGCTGTGCCCATTATGAGGGGTTCCCACCATCCCTGTGCTGAGTTCCCAAGTCTCCACACCTGATGTGCCCATTATGAGAGGTTAACACCATTAATTCAAGTTAGACTTACCGGTAACTTGTTTTCCAAGAGTCTTTCAGGACAGCATCCCGAGAGATTGTGGCTCCTCCTCCTTCACAGGAAACACCTTCCACCATAACTTTAAAAGGAGGCTCCCTCCACCACCTGTCAGTCGTAGAAGAGTACCTCCGGCCATACTGGAACAGATAACACAACAGCGTTAGTCACAGTAATATATATGCATAAACATAAACAAAGGGCGGGTTGCTGCTGTCCTGAAAGACTCTTGGAAAACAAGTTACCGGTAAGTCTAATTTTCCCTAATCGTCTTTCAGGACAGCACCCTGAGAGGATAACCAAGGCTTACCCCCTTTTAGGATGGGACTACAGCTTGCAGGACCTTTCTGCCAAAGGCCTGATCGCCTGTTGTCAGAAGGTCCAGCCTATAATGATGGGCAAATGTCAAAAAACTTGACAACGTGGCCGATTTGCAAATTTGCTCCGGAGAAGCAGAAGCCTTTTCTGCCCATGTGGTCACTAGAGCTCTAGTTGAATGTGCTCTGATCCCCTCTGGGGGGCATAAATTCATCTGAGACTAGGCCTCCAGAATTGCTAATCTGAGCCATCTGGCTAATGATCCTCTAGAAGCCTGAGGGCCCTTTCAAGCACCAGAAAAGAGGATAAAGAGTGAATCAGACCGCCTGAAACTCTTGGTTCTCTCTAGGTAACTCAGAAGAGTCCTTCTCACGTCCAAGTTATGAAACATTTCTTCTTTCTCTCCAGTAGGATTAGAGCAGAAAGTTGGCAAAATGATGTTCTGTGAATGATTTTTAACTGATGCCACTTTGGGTAGAAACTTCGGGTCCATACTGAGAACTACCCTATTTGGAAATATGGACAAGAATGGCTCTCTTACTGAGAGAGCATGGCGCTCATTCACCTTCGAGCTGAAGTAATCGCTACCAGAAATATGGTCTTCAGCGTCAAATCCCTTAGAGATATAATCTCTAATGGCTTAAAAGGCTTGTTCGTTAATGCTTGAAGATCCCATTTTGGAACGTTTGTTAACCTAACTGGCCTGGCTCAGGTCAGAGCTTTAAAAAATCTGATCACTAGTGAACACTGCAAAAATTCCAAAAGGGAATTCAACTCTTTCGAAGGTCTACCTTCAGCGTGACACCATGAGCGAAACACCTTCCAAGCTTTGGCATAAATAGCTCTTGTAACCTCCTTCCTGCTAGAGAGCAAAGTGGTTACGAAAGCCCCTGAAAAACCTTTCCTTCTCAACAACTGTTCCTCAGATACTACGCGGTTAGTGATAATCTGGCCACATTTGGAAGATTTACTGGGCCCGGGTGCAGGAGATCCCTCCTGAACGGAAGATGCCACCCTGGTTTTACTGTCAAGTGTAGTATTGTGGAAAACCAGGCCCTCTTTGGCCAGAAGCGTGTGATTAAGATCACTGTGGCCTTCTCCTCTTGAATCTTTCTTAGCACCCTTGGAATCATCTGAAATGGAGGGAAGGCATAGCCCAACTGAAACTTCCATGGATGTGCGAAAGCATCCACTGCTATCGCTCCGTCTTGTCAGTGAAGAGAGTAGAATCATGGCAACTTCGTGTTTTTTCCTGGACACAAACAGATCTACCTGGGGGTTCCCCCATATCTCTGTTATCAAGGTGAAAACCCCCTGATTGAACTCCCGGTCTGCTTCTCAAACTGTTTGTCTGGAAAGGAAATCTGCTACCTCGTTCAATGACCCTTTTAGGTGGACTGCAGATAAGGACATTAAATGCTTTTCGGCACATTCCAGTACTTTTCTGGCTAGACTTTGCAAGGTCCTGCTTTTTGTCCCCCCTAGCCTGTTGATGTATGCCACTGCTGTGGTATTGTCCGATAGGACCTGAACATGGCAGCCTTGGATGCCTTGTGCAAAGGAGCTCAGAGCCATAAAGACAGCTCTCAGCTCCCTCCAATTAGAGCAGTGGTTCTCAACTCAGGTCCTCAGGACCCACCAACAGGCCAGATTTTAAGTAATACCTTGGGGAGATGCAGACTAGAATACTGCAATCACTGAGCAGCAAATGATATCACCTGTGATGTATTTCAGTTATCCTGCAAACCTGGCCTGTTAGTGGATCCCGAGGACTGGAGTTGAGAACCACTGAATTAGAGGATCTCAGGGCCTCCTTTTGAGTCCACTGTCCCTGGGCTAGACTCTCTTCCCCATGGGCCCCCCAGCCCCATGCACTGGCATCTGTAGTAATTCTTTCTACTGATTGCCTCTTCCACCACCACAGGGTTCTCTTCATCCTGGTGGGGATTTTTACCTTCCTTTCCAGAGTCCTGATTGTGATCCCAAACCTGTAACAGGAAGGTCTGGAGGGATCTGAAATGCAGCCTTGCCCACTGAATGGTGGGTATTGCCGAAGTCAGGACTCCTAGAACGGACATGACAGCTCTGATAGAAATCCTCTGATTTGTTTGCAACATAGTGACCACAGCTCGCATCTTGACCATCTTGTCTGCTGGCAAGAATAATCAGTTGCTGCACAGAACAAATTCTGAATCCCAGAAACTGAACTTCCTGAGCTGGCGTTAGGTTTGATTTTTGAAGGTTTAAAATCCAACCCAACGACTCCAGGTGACTGCGAGCCCTGACCAGATTCTCCTGCAGTCTTTCTCTCGAGGCTGCAAACAGAAGTAGGTCGTCTAAGTATGGAACAACCTCTATTCCCTGTAACCTTAACGGGGCAAGAGCTTGCTCCATCACCTTTGTAAATATCCTCGGAGCTGAGGATAGGCTGAAAGGAAGCGCCTGAAATTGTAAGTGGAGAATCTGCCCCCCAAAATTCACTGCCAGTCTGAGAAATCTCAGTGACTGACTGTTGATGGGTATATGCAGATATGCGTCCCTCAAATCTATTGAGGCCATAAAACAATTTCGCATTAATAGATTCCTCACTCCATCCGAAAACGTCTGTATAGGACTGACTTGTTTAACAGTTTCAAATTGAGGATTAGCCGAAAACTTCCTGCCGGCTTCCTCACCAGAAAGACATGCGAGTAGTAACCCTGCTGACATTCCTCTGGTGCTACTTGAACCACTACCCTCTGTTTCATCAGATCCTTTAAAAGGGTCTTCATTGCTAGGGCTTTGGAATGATCTTTCGGGAGATTTGTAACGAGAAATCTTTATTGGGTGGGTGGGGGGGGATATGAAAATTCTATCCCGTACCCCTGGGATACTAACCCCAAGATGAACTGACTGGACGTTATCTTTTCCCATTGTGGAAGGAACCCCCGCAGTCTTCCTCCCACAGGAATAAGCGAGTCATTGCGACTTACTGGCTTGCGAAGGAGGATTGAATAGGATCCCTCCTTTAGCTTTTGCCTTCTGCGAACCCCAATTCCGTTTCTTTGTTTGGGATCTGACTTCCCACTCCTGAGGCTTTTGAGAACGAAAAAAGCGCTTAGGAGTCTGCTTCTTCCTTTTAACCAGGAAGGACATCTTTTTGCCTGCAGTTCTGTCTAAAATAGAGTCCAACTCTGGACCAAACAACAGGTCTCCTGTAAAGGGAACTCCACAGAGCCTGCTTTTGGAAGCCGTGTCCCCTGGCCATGTCTTTAGCCAGAGGGCCCTTCTGACCAAATTAGACAATGTAGTTGACCTTGCTGTCAATCTAATATCCTCCACCAAGGCATCTGCAATATAAGCAATTGCATTAGAGAGGGTGCCAAAGGATTCCAGGATCTCTTGCTCGCATGAATCTGCCAAAAAGTGTGCTTTAAGCTGGCTTAGCCAGTACTCCATGTTTCTCGCCACACAGGTTGTTGCCATAGCTGGCTTAAGATTCCCCATAATGGCCTGCCAAGCCTTTTTGAGTAAGAGATCCATCATTTTATCCATGGGATCCTTTAGGATCCCCATGTCCTCAAAGGCTAAATCCGTAGATCTTGACACCTGTGAAAAGGCCGCATACAGTTTTGGCACTTTGTTCCACACTTCCGCTGGATCCTTTCCAAACGGAAAGCTTCTCTTGTGAGCTTTGGGAAGAAAAGGTTTCCTTTCAGGCTCCAACCATTCGTTTCTGACTGTTTCAGAAATTACTGGGTGCACTGGAAAGGTTCGCCCCTTAGGTTCGGTGAGCCCCGCATACATACGATCATGCAATGACAGCTCCTTCTTTTCTTCCTCTAATTTCAGCGTAGCATAAATTGTCTTTAGCAAGCCATCTACCTGATCCAAAGACAATTTATACTTAGAGGGGACACCCCCCTTCCTCCCCTTCTTCTGAATCCTCACTAGACTGAAGAGGGAATTGGTCCTCTTGTGTAGCAGGAATCAATCCTGTATTACCCAGAGGAGCCAAAAGTGGATCTTGCAGAGAGTCTGAGGCAGATGTCTGACTAGACTGGGGGTTTTGTAAAGATGAGCGAAAAGACTGGATAGTTGCATCTAGTTCCTTCTTAACTGAGGCAATCAATGCCCACATGCAGCTGCAGCCTCCTCTTTAACTAGTGCATCAATGCATTCTTAGCACAGAGTTTTCTTCCAGCCTTCAGCTAAATTTGCTCTACAAGAAGGGCATCTTTTCTTTGGCTCAGAGCTCTTGGACTGCAAGACATAAAGAGATATAGCACAAAGGAAACACCTTAAGTCAAACATTCTCCTGCAAGACACCTAGGTGCACAAGGAAGTTAACCCAGCAGACTCCCAGTGCCCAGACAGGCCCTAGCCACCAGGGGGAAAAAGAGAAGGGAGATATAGCCCTACGGTAGACTAGCATCTGCTTTTTACCTGGGCTTTGCTGGTGCCTCCGCCTGTCCCCGGTGCAGTTGTGCCTGCCTCCATTGCGGCTGAACTGCTCTCCACATGTGGCTACTGGCTCCGGTATCGCACTGACGCATCTGCGTCCGACCGGAACCAGAAATAGGCACCAGCCCCAGTCCTGCCCTTTCCCCCTGTGTCTGCGGCTGGAAGTGACGGCGAACGCCTGATTAGTGGGGACCGACCCCTTCTGGATGCCTCACTTCTGGTTTCTGGAGCTCGACTGAGCCACCAAGATGGCGGCAGCGTTCTTTAGCAGGATTCCGGCGCACAGGCAGCGACCTCGGCCGGTAATCCCCCCTTGACCGCCGCCTCCAGAAGCGGTCCCCACCACAGTACTGGCTCATCTGAGCACTGAAGAGAGAATAGGAGTCTGCACACCAAACATCTCAGCTGGCCTGGGAGGACCGGTCTCCATGAGGTAAATGGTGAAGGTAGGAACCCCTGTCTCTCAGGACACCACCCAAGAGAACCTGGCTCCCACCTGGTGTTCCCTCCTGGCCGGAGGAAACACAAAAACTGACAGGTGGTGGAGGGAGCCTACTTTTAAAGTTATGGTGGAAGGTGTTTCCTGTGAAGGAGGAGGAGCCACGATCTCTCAGGGTGCTGTCCTGAAAGACGATTAGGGAAATGCCCATTATGAAGGGTTCCCACCATCCCTGTGCTGAGTTCCCAGGGCTGTACACCTGCTGTGCCCATTATAAAAAGGTTCCCACCATCCCTGTGCTGAGTTCCTAGGTCTGTACACCTGCTGTGCCCATTATGAGGGGTTCCCACCATCCCTGTGCTGAGTTCCCGGGTCTGTACACCTGCTGTGCCCATTATGAGGGGTCCCCACCATTCCTGTGCTGAGTTCCTAGGTCTGTAAACCTGCTGTGCCCTTATGAGGGGTTCCCACCTTCCCTGCTGATTTTTTTTTAATTATTGAGAATGAAGAGGAACTGGAATAGAAAGTGACCCAGAACACCCAAAAAACTCACAGGATGACAGGAGTGGAATTGGAAAATATGACCGGCAGAGCTCACTGTTGAAGCATAAAAGAAGCCAGGGGCCGATTTAGCCCATCAAGATCCACCAATGATCAAAATATCCCTTGTCTGGACTGACCTCTTAAGACAATTAGGTGAAGGCGGAAGATACAGACAATAATTTATATATACACACATACAGTATCTCACAAAAGTGAGTACACCCCTCACATTATAGCTTTCCATGTGACAACACTGAAGAAATGACACTTTGCTACAATGTAAATTAGTGAGTGTACAGCTTGTAAAACAGTGTAAATGTGCTGTCCCCTCAAAATAACTCAACACACAGCCATTAATGTCTAAACCGCTGGCAACAAAAGTGAGTACACCCCTAAGTGAAAATGTCCAAATTGGGCCCAATTATCCATTTTCTCCTCCCTGGTGTCATGTGACTTGTTAGTGTTACAAGGTTTCAGGTGTGAATGGGGAGCAGGTGTGTTAAATTGGTGTTATCGCTCTCACTCTCTCATACTGGTCACTGGAAGTTCAACATGGCACCTCATGGCAAAGAACTCTCTGAGGATCTGAAAAAAAGAATTGTTGCTCTACATAAAGATGGCCTAGGCTATAAGAAAATTGCCAAGACCCTGAAACTGAGCTGCAGTATGGTGGCCAAGACCATACAGTGGTTTAACAGGACAGGTGCCACTCAGAACAGGCCTCGCCATGGTCGACCAAAGTTGAGTGCACATGCTCAGGATAACCTCGGGATATGACGCTGAGCATGTGCACTCAACCAAGTGTCATTTCTTCAGTGTTGGCACATGAAAAGATAGAATAAAATATTTACAAAAATGTGAGGGGTGTACTTACTTTTGTGAGATACTGTATTTGGAACCTTATGCAAGGTTTGGGAATAGAGCCCGCTGAGCAAAATGCAGTGTGTACTGCCACTGAATTCTGATTTGCCAGTGTGGGGCACGTTGCATTTTGCGTAAGGCTTCAATCTACAGGACCAGATGGAGGTTCGGCCAGGAGGTGACACCAACTTACCCAGAATACTGGTAGGTCCAGGCTTCCTCCCTTCCATATCGGACATGGCAGACACGTATCTCTTAGCGAGCTCATGATACAAGTCCTCACCCAGCTTCCCTGAAATAAGCATTTTGGAAAAAGGAGACGGAGAATCGCAGCATCATTCATACAGGAATACGGTCTCTAGTGATGGATTAGTTCTGCTCAACCTGCAGCCTGGAATTACTACTCGCAGCATGCCATCCTAATGCCCAGCTCCAGCCAAGAACCCACCAAACCTCCCCAACAGAGGCATAGCAATAAAAACCCAACAGAGCTCTAACCCATTGCCATTCTATCTAAAGCTAAAAAAAAAGCCTTGAGAACTTCCTGTGCTGCTTCCTACTCTGGAACTCCTTTCCCCATGCCACCAGTCACTCCCCACCTTCCAAGTTAAAAGGGACCATCACACCCTTTGTAATTTTATCCACAATTACTCATCCCACCATAGGATATCCTATCTTCTACTGCTTCTGTTCTACAACTACTCTAACCAAAACACCCTGTTGCAGTGGCGCCCCCCCCCCCCCCCCC